>OW203727.1:18325036-18868110 GCA_934045075.1 Yponomeuta sedellus | reverse complement strand
TATGATAGCATAACGTGGCGCTCTTTAGGGGAGGGCTAAGTCCAGCAGTGGACTAGTATAGCCTGACGACGACGACATGTAAAAACTGTATGTCTGCGAAGACAAACAATGCGAAACACCGCATTGCATTTTATTGAAGGGTAACCAACAATAACTTACATACACAATCGGATGAAAGATAAGATAAGATAAGAATATTCTTTATTGTATACCGGAAAATTGATACAGAAGATAAGATACAATTGGCGGCCTTATTGCTAATAGCAATTTCTTCCAGGCAACCTCAAATCGGAGAATTTGCCGAAGGAGAAATAGACACGGGTAGTTTGTAAAAATATTAATATTAATAAACATACGTATACGTAATAATAAACTTACATAAATCATACTTGAATACTATAAATATATACACATACTTACATAAATAGTGACTTATATAACAAGTGTGTTATTAGGACAAGAAATAGGTGATATACCTACATATATATGAAAGGAAATTAATGAATACTTACAGCAAAATAAGTTATTTAGAGAGAAGGAAATCCATTACTCTGGTTTTAAATATAGCCGGAGATGGGGAGCGTCTTATCGCAATCGGCAGGTCATTCCACAGCCGGGCGGCCCTTACGGTAAACGAGCTACTGAAGAACCTCGTCGTGTGACTTGGTGTCTTCAGTGCTAAACTCTGGTTGGATCGTAGTGCCCGGCTGTGGGAGTCACTGAGGAAGCTAAAGCGCTCTTTAAGGTAAAGCGGAGTGGCTGGGTTGAACAGCACTGAGTACAGCAGCGAAAAGATATGAAGATAAGATAAGATAAATTCGTTATCAACCCTTGTATGTCCCCACTGCTGGGGCACGGGTCTCTTCCTGCATCGCAGGAAGGTTAGGCCATACTCCACCACGGGGGCCAAGTCCGGGTTGGTGGAGGATTGTAAGACAGTGGCGGGCCTTACTGTCAGATGTTATCAAGCCGCCCTCTTGGCCTATAAGGCCTCTGACATGGCTTAACGACTGCCATTATATGACAGCCGGCACCAACGGCTTTACGTGCCTTGCGAAGCACGGAAGCGCTCGGAAAAATGCCACTAGCGGTAGTCACGGGGCTCTCACCCATCCCGTACCTGACCGCGCCTGTTGTTGCTTAACCAAGTGATTGATTCCAATCACTCGGTTCGCATAGGCCACGAGCGCTTCATAAGAAAGAAGAAAGATAAGATAAGAATATTCTTTATTGTACACCAGAGCAAATATAATAAAACATGTAAAGATACAAAGTCCAAAGTTAAAACCTAACTTGCACCTTCTTCTTCTTTTTCAGGCTATATTATGTAGTCCACTGCTGGACATAGCCCTCCCCTAATGAGCGCCATAGCGCCCTGTCTTCAGCTTGCTGCATCCAGCAACTGCCGGCAACTTGCATCTGTTTTGAATTTACTCACAAACGCGAAGTTCACCTCTCGTCAGAAGATTTGGAGGCGCGTGTTTGCTCCGTGGATTTGTTCTGGAGCTGCCGTTGTCTCAGCAGTTTCCTGATTCTATTTGCCGGCCCTGCTTGGTGTTTTTCTTACTGCGTGTCTCGAGGTTGGATTTTCTATTACGATAAACGTATTCCTGACGTACTTTTGGCACCTCTTGTTGGCTTACAAAAGAGTTTGTGTTCTATTGTTATTTATTGTAATAAGTCCTTCTGTTGTTTGTATTGAATGGTTGTAGTGCAATGAGCTCTTGCTCATCCGGGAGGGTATTTGAGATTAACTATTTTCGTAAAAATAATAGGACACTTGTTTTTTATACAGTGTATATTTTTATGCTGTATCTATAATCGAAGATCTTCCCTTTAGCTCTCTATTCCTCCCTGTTAGTGGCCGTCTCCTGCAAACCTAGCAGTAGAAAGGGTGAAGGAAAGTATATTTTACTAAGCAAACAATATTTACAGTCGAAGAAAAAGCTATTTTTGTAGTCATTATCATCGTCTACGCGCCTCGACGTCATCACTTCTGTGCTCACATACTATGATTAATCTTACGCAAAAATATTTTACAAAATACCAACGATTTCTTTTGCCTAAAGTTAAGTCGCTGTATGGGGGCCCTTGTTGGGAAAATAAGGAAAGCTTCCCATCACCATGTGAGACTAAAGCTGGTAAGAGAGAGAGCGAGAGAGAGAGAGCGAGAGAGAGAGAAAGAGATAGAAGCCCTTGAATGTATCACAACGGATAGAAAGAAATTGTCAGGCTGTCTGGTGTAAGGTGACCAATGGTCCAGATTTCCCTACCAACCCTTGTATGTCCCCACTGCTGGGGCACGGGTCTCTTCTTACATCGCAGGAATGTTAGGCTATACTCCACCACGGAGTCAAAGTCCATGTTGGTGGAGGATTGTAAGACAGTGGTGGGCCTTACTGTCAGAAGTCATGAAGCCGCCCATAAGGCCTCTGACATTGCTTAACGACTGCCATTACATGACAGCCGGCACCAACGGCTTAACGTGCCTTGCGAAGCAGAATGGTCAAGATTTACCCGCCCATAAATCCCCTTCTTCTGGCGCAGGTGTTGCCGGCCGTTGCATTCCACCCGAGACAATAAACAAGCATTATGTAGCGTGACGACAGAACGGTGTCAGCAGAGCCGTGCGTCAGACACTGAACAGCAAGATGTGAAAGGTCTTCCCAGTGGAGAACCAAAATAAAGAAAGAATAAAATGTAGAGTTTCTTTGTTTCTTCTCTACAAAAGCCAGGTTTTCACGTTCTGAGTGCGCTCGGTCCGAGTTCGCCATCCGAGTAAACTAATGCTTCTGATTGGCTATGTGGTGTTGTCACAAAAAAACGTCCAATCAGAAGCATTAGTTTACTCGGATGGCGCACTCGGTCCGAGCATACTAAGACCGTGAAAACGCAGCCATAATCTATGAATTGTGAAACTAACAGCTTTGACGTTCATTAAACATTTTGGTGTTACAGTAAATAATTTTTTTTGACTTTGATATTGATGTCTTGACTTTGATATTGACATCGATGTGACTTGATCCGAAGTGAGAAACTGTTACACCTGCTTTGAGGCGGATAGGAGATAAATAGCTCCCACAAAACACGCTCACTTATGCTGGTTCCAAACTAGGATACCCAGTGCTATGGTAAACAGGCAAGGACGCCGCAAGCATAGAAAAACACCCGTACTGAGGTCATCTATGCAAATGTACGGCAGCCCCCAGTGGGAATCGAACCCACGACCTCGGACATGATAATCACACGTCATACCGCCAGACCAACGAGGCAGTCGAAAATGCTCGAAACGTGCGATTTGTATAGGTAATTATATTTTCTAAGACATAATTAATAATAATGTTCTTTAGACTAGAGCAGTAAATGAATATATGAGTAAATGGATTATTTAAAAAAACTATTGCACCCGACACAATACTAAAACAAATATGCAAAACATTTTCTTTTTTGTTTAGTTATCGTAAATGCCGGTGAGTCACCCATTAGCTCAGTTGGATAGAGCGCTGGCACGGATAGCCAGAGGTCGCGGGTTCGAATCCCGGCATGGGTGGAATTTTTAGCCTCTAAATAGGTTTTTAAAATTGTCCTTAGCACGGGTTAGTGCATAAAAAATAAAAATAGTATAATCATGTGGGTACAGCGATATCATTCCGATGTAAAAACCTAACTGCAAAGTAGGTAGTCGGGGCTGTAAGTGATGCAATCTACTTCAGCCAGATGTCGCTGTCTGTACGTAATACAGATAATATTGTAAAGAGGTTCGAAATTTCACTGATGCCGGTGAGTCACCCATTAGCTCATTTGGAAAGAGCGCTGGCACGGATAGCCAGAGGTCGCGGGTTCGAATCCCGGCATGGGTGGAATTTTTAGCCTCTAAATAGGTTTTTAAAACTGTCCATAGCACGGGTTAGTGCATTAAAAAACAAAAAAGAATATAATAAATAAATAGTTAACATCCAAGACCCGAGACAAACTAGAAAAGTTCGTCTCCTAGTTTGACCCGACCGGGGATCGAACCCGAGATCTTCGGTGGTACAGTGAGCGTGCCAAACCGCTGCGCCACCGAGGCTGTCACGAGAAGTTCACGGACATAGGTTCTTCTTCTTCTGGCTATATTAGCCCACTGCTGGACATAGCCCTCCCCTAATGAACGCAAGGTTGTGTCATCATTGGGGGGTAGCACCCATAATCCCCAAGCTGGGCATGCGGGTTGGGCAGTTTGGTGGAATTGTACTGCAGGGGGCCCACTCCTCGGTTTGTGTCCCTTAGTCGCCTTTTACGACACCCGTGGGAAAAATTTGGGTTGGTGCTATTCTCTAGGCCGACAGCACACAGCCACGGATATAGGTTGATTGTACCTTTTGCACCTTTTTATGTCCTGGCCGTCACACTCGGCCGGTGACGGATGCGCCTCTTATGAGCATTCCCGCGCGTATTGTGCCTATTGCGGTGTCGCGTGATAACTCACGCCTGTCAGAGCTTAAGCGTCTGCTGGACTTGACCACGGCTGCGTAAGTTTCGGCGCTGAAACTCACGCCTAGGGACAGATAATGCCGATGATATAGCTTTTGCGTAATTAGCAAAGCATTTTCACCTATGGCTACTTCTACGGTCGAACTCCGATAGGCCATCGTGAAGAGGCGATATCGGCTACCGTGACGGCCTCCTTCGTGGTTAGACACATAAGACTGAGCACGGATAATACTAAAAGCTCTAAAAGATAGGAGTGTCCTGACAAATCGATAGTTGCGACAGAATGCTTGTCTAATTGGGTCCATTTACGGTATCGGTCAATAATAATATACGTTATTTTTTATCTTAATGATATGTTTGAGTTAATTAAAAAACAATGTAATTTGTTACAGTGATAATTTTATAATTTCAATAATACAACTGTAATAGAATAAGTTGATATTGACACTTGTACACCAATAGGTAAAATCAAGTTTAGTGCAATATTTACTGCAAAAAATTTGCATGCAGATAAATAAAATAACAGAGCATGAGCAACGCATGCTCTGTTATTTTATTTATATAAAATATACCGCGTATGCTTACCAAATAATAAATAAAAATTCTTTATTGAAAATTGTTTGAATATTTTAACATAACAGCCAAATTACACCAAAGCGTTACAATATTATATCAGAGCGCTACCTAGCATTCTTTTACATGCCTTCACCACATTTTCAATCCCTTCCGCAACACATCATACTCTGGTGCCTCAACGAACAGCGCACGTGCGAACGGCGAGCGTTGGTACTGGTTGGTGCGGGATCTATCTCGAACGAATTTTTCGACTAGGTCGATGGCGTCGATTTTACTCCTTATTTAAGATAAATAAAACCATTCCTGGAAATAAATCAAAATATTGTCGCCGTCTTATCCAGAACCATCTAGAATAGAGCCTTCTGGAAGCCTATCGAATAGTCGCCGCATGCTGCGTTTCAGTAAACAATAAACGCTGCAAGCGATAATTACTCGTATGTCCACTAGCATAAGGTCTCTTTAACTCTTTGACAAGGACTTTGTTCTAGAGTCGTTGCCGCGTGCACCGAGTGTAGGTACGTACTGGAATGTTCTAGAACCCTGGCCGGCGGATATAAATAGCAGCCGCCGCGGCGCGCTGTCAGTTCCGTTTGGAATAGCGAAGAGTGAACTTCGAGCGAACATACCTGCGATACGAGCGATAACCTACGACCTCAGCGATTCTATTGGACTTCGATTGGAATCTACGTGTGGAATTCGTGTCGTGAAGATCAGACCCTGCGTGAATAAATCCTAAGAAGTTGTCATTGGCGTTTTACATCCAAATCCAGAACCCTAGCCCGTAACATATGTATAAAAAGAAATAAAAACAAAAATACACAAACAAACAGCGCACATGTTATCATCACGCTTGCGCTTTATTAAATTTAATAATTTACCGCGGAATAACAATTTCAAACGTTGAGGTATTTGAACACCCCAAATACCTCACTCAGACACTCAGATTTCCTCACGTCTTCTTTTGACAGTAAATGGAATACCATATACAGCAGAAAATGTAACAAATTTGGGTTCTGAAACTGGTTGGCGAAATAATAAAATATTATCGGACAAAATTGATTGAAAAATCTCTCAATTTTCACAAGCATTATAAGGATGCGGGCACATTTTCAATTTCCTTTCTATTAGCCACTCCTGGGAGAGGCGGAGCGATATAGAGTTAATGCCTGTAGGTCCGTGAGTTTGATTTTATTCATTGGTGTGTCAAAGTTTCTCACTGAACTCTGTATTTCATTTAAACGTTGTTGAGCTTTTGTAATACAAGATTCGCCGGAGTGCAGGGCTCATTGTATCCTCTTTTCCTCATTAAATATTTTAATGCACATCTTTAGAAGTATAATTTCATTAAATTTTAGAAGTAGCATTTTTTAGGAACTCTTCGACCAGGAACCCTTATAATTTTCGTCTGTCCGTCTGTTCGTCTGTCCATATGTCCGTCTGTCCGTCTGTCCGTCTGTCTGTCTGTCTGTCTGTCTGTCTGTCTGTCTGTCTGTCTGTCTGTCTGTCTGTCTGTCCATCTGTCCGTCTGTCCGTCTGTCCGTCTGTCCGGTGCTAGCAATAACTGAAAGCAAATGTGACTTTGACGGGATCAAATTGGAGGGCATAGTAGCATAAACTTGCGATATGAATTAAGTCCTCACGTACTATTGGATCTCGGTAAATTGGATTCATTGTTTTAAGCTCCCGTAGGACACGTGTGTTTAATGTAACCTGCCAGTTTTCCAAGAGACAAGTAGGTACAGAACGGGGACAGGGGAGCAGGAAATTGTATCTTGTCCCTCTTGGCTTAGTGGATCTGGACTGGTCGACTGAAATAAAATATTACCTTTCCTCTTATGTCTGGGATTTACTTCGATAAGTACGGTCGGGAAGTCTAAACAACTACCTACAAGCTGGGCCTCAAGTTTTTAACTCTCTATTATGGCTGAATTATATTGCACCTTCATACGATGTTTTAAAAAGACGTGATGTATTCTGTGTTAATTATGATCAGAGTATATTTTACTCATCATATTTTTTAAATATGTATGCTGGGATTAGTACTAGTAAAAATACTACTAGACACACTAAATACAACGGTAAAGGCTTAGAACATTGCAATGTTTCAAATCTATCTCGAGTGATATTGCTCTGAAAACCTCTCAAAGATAAAACATAAACACACATACATACAGTCTGTTAGCTTTTAGAATATACCTCAGGCTCTAGAGTAGACTTCGGTTTTCGCCGAAAGCACACGAGTGTTATTGTAGTATTCTACTTCCTGGACAATATAAAACTTTTCTTAACTATTTTGAAAATTTATGTAAAGTTATAAATCATATTAGTTCCAATATTTCTACTACACGAATATTTTCGATTCTATCCGATAGTAACCGAGGTATATTCTAAAAGTTAACAGACTGTACATACATAACCTCACGCCTGTATTCCAGAGGCGTAGGCAGAGACCATGGACTGCCACTTGCCACGATCCTGACAGATCACCTTTGCTTCATCAACGTTCATAAATCGTTGCATGCACGCACGCCGATTCTGGGTACTTTTTATCTTCAACTTTGCTTATACATCCTCTATTTGGTCGATGTATGTCCGCCTGGGACGTCCCTTACCAGCCCTCCCGCTCACATTCCCAAGATATATTTGTTTCGTCCAACTTTCTTCCTTCATCCTCTCCACATGTCTAAGCCAACGCAACATTCCTTTCTAAATTCTATTCACTACATCATATTTCAGTCGATAACATTCAAAGATAAAAATACAATAAAAAAATATTCTGTCCAGTAATGTTACAGTATGAGGTGCAGACAACCACCAAACAAATAAGTATTAAACCTCTGTCTGGCAGATCCAACAAAAAAAAGCCAATTTAAAGATAAATAAACGGATCAGAACAAACCTCAGCAGCCACTCAATACAAACAACATTTCACGTGTTAAGGTTACCCGGGAGTCAGCACAAAAACACGCCGCGAGAAGGGTCGGGAAAGTTTCCGAAATTCCTCAACTTTTGCGAATCTATTAACCTTTGTTTTAGTCCACGGATGGTTCAAGCGTTTTATCATTTCGAAGGAGGCCCACAAATTTAGTTGGCCCGCTATAAATCTGCCTGGGAAACTTTCGGATTTTTCTTCTCGGACGCTTAGGACGGCCCCGGCTGTTTTCTGTTAGGGAAATGGGGAAAGCGTATGTTTCCATAAGGTTTGATGTATATCGGCTCAGTCGATGCTTGCCACGTAACGCGTATCGGACTCGAGTACTGAAGGTTCTGAACCAGAAATAAATACAGTATTTGCTAAAAACTTTTTTCTTTTCTTATTTACTTACTTAGGGCCGATTCGACTAAACTATTTATGCTTGGTATAATTAGGTATAATGCTAGGTTAATTGAAAATAATAATAAAAAAAATAAGTACATAATTGATTGATTGATTTGAATTGATTAGAATTTGTTATTATTGTTACTAATATAGTCTTAAGTCACTATTGTTACTAACATAATATGGGTACTTAATGCCTGAAATAAAGAATTTTTATTTTTTTATTATTTATTATTTATAAGTGCTAATCTTGGAATAAATCTAGAATTTAACAAGAGAATTTCTCGATTTATTCCAAGATTAGCACTTATACCAAGCATAAATAGTTTGGTCGAATCGGCCCTTAAAGTTGTAAACTACCATCATCTATAGCAACATACCAACTGGGTTTGTTAAGATTAAGTATCTTCTTCTTTTGCATGTTAGTCTTTAAGCACTTTGCACTGTACTTTATTACCAACTGTAACCATATTTTTTTGAAAATTTGAAAATCAATAGAAATCAGTTTATTCCGGGACGCTTTAGATGTTTTTTTTTCTATTATCGTAACCCTAAAAAGACTGATAAGTTTATTTAAGTGACATAAAATTTCGTGTGGTCATTTTCATTTTTTTATACACCCGTTAAGAACGGGCTCGCTTGCCTGAAGAGCTGTCAACACCATTCCTTTGTAACTCCTTCAAAACACTTATAATTATCGAGGACCTCATTCGAACTCCATCATTTCTACATTTTTACTATTTTTTTTAAAGAAAGAGAAAGGCTGCAATTAAGCAAATTTCTTTTCCATTTACTCTCCTTTAGACAATAGTTTCAGCGCAAGAAAAAATTATGAAATCCACAATGTGTCTAGGGTAAGTACCGAAAGTAAGCAGCGTAAGTAGAGAAAATTGCAAGTTGCAATTAATTTACAATTTCAAAAATTTATTTATAATTTTTATGTAATGTGACTTGGTGTACAATAAACAATCTTATTTTATCTTTTCATAAATACAAAACGTTATTTGGTCGAGCTAATAGAAGTCGACATTTGTTAAGATAACGGCCCTTCTAATAGAATAGTTAAGAATATAATTGCTGTGTAAAAGTATCAATTTAGGTAGCCGACGGCCATTTGGAAACAAGATAGCCACAGTGAATGAACAGCCGCGTTATGTAAACAGTAAGACCGAGACAAAACGGTTTTCGATAGAAGTTCGGTAAAAATATCATAAAAGAAAGAGCAAACGGAAAGACATTCTACAAGAATTGACCTCCTTTGCTTTTATTGCATTATTTTTGCCAAGAGAAAGTGTAGTCTGCGTCTGATATTGGCGTCGTATTTTTGTTAGCACGAATTGTGTATGGAATACAGTATCACTTTGTGGCTATGGAGTATAAATAATAATGTAATAAGTAAGGGAACGAACGATCCCGACCGCATTTCGCTGAAGATAAGAATTGGTAACAAGCGAGGTCACACCGCAATATTTTCATTACTGACTCACATCTCTAAAAGAGATCGGCTAACACAAAATGGAATTCGAATTTGGAATAGTTGTATTTTGAGGTCCTTGCTGTGAAAAAAGGCTTGTGTTACATGTAATTGGTGGCGCAAAAGTAATGAGCCTAGTTGGTTCAGCTACAACATCTATTCTAAATTACAAAACTACAAATAGTGTACAGTCTGGCGCTTAGTTGACGGCGCTTCCACCATACATTTGTCGAGTATGTCAGCAAATATGCTGCGCGGCACATTTGCTAGATTGGCGTCGTACAAATAGTTTATATAATTTTAATGCACTAACTCGTCCTAAGGACAATTTTAAAAAACAAATTTTAATTTTTTGCCTCTATATAGGTTTTTAAAATTAGTTTTTCATATATGTATATTTGTACCATGAAATTTCGTCGTATTATGATTTGAAGATGATGTCTCTTAAATCGTGACCTCCAAAGTCGATGAACATTGGAGCCCTATTTATTTACCATACAAAATTTACCATAACTTGCCGCAACACTTCCTGCGATATGTTTCTTATTTCTTGACGAATGTTTTTGCGAAAGTGTGTGGCTTATTCACATAAACCACAGATTTCAAATAACCCCAAAGAAAATCATTATGCGATCAATCGGTGCCGGACGATGGACGACCTCGTCGACGAAATTCGCGTTGTATTATTATTACAGATGAATCAGTCTGTGAAAACATTGACACGATTGTTCAACGTTTTTAGTAAAACGGTTCATGATTGATTTTTGTGCATATTACATTTATTTACTACGACGAAAGTTGAAATATCAAACTGAAAGATATCATATTAAAAAAATTAAGTAATTTCTATAGTATTTTTATTTTTAATGCACTAACCCGTGCTAAGGACAAATTAAAAACCTATTTAGAGGCTAAAAATTTCACCCATGCCGGGATTCGAACCCGCAACCTCTGGCTATCCGTGCCAGCGCTCTTCCAATTGAGCCAATGGGCGACTCACCGGCATCAGTGAAATTTCGAACCTCTTTACACTATTCTCTGTATGACGTACAGGCAGCGACATCTCGCTTATATTAGCATCGGGGCTGTAAGTGATGCAATTTGCTTAAGCCGAATAGTGTAATGAGGTTCGAAATTTCACTGATGCATGAAAAATAAAAAAAATGCCACTAGCGGTAGTCACGGGATGATCAAGCATCCTGCACCTGACCGCACCTGTTGTAGCTTAACTCAAGTCGTCGTCACGCTATACTAGTCCACTGCTGGACATAGCCCTCCCCTAAAGAGCGCCACGTTGTGCTATCATAAGGGGTAATGCCCATATTCCCCACGCTAGGCATGCGGGTTGGGAATCGCAGTTCGGTGGAATTGTACGGCAGGGGGCGCTGCTGCCCACCCCCCGGTTTGTGACTCAACTCAAGTGATTGATTCCAATTCCTCGGTTCGACTAGAGTCAAGCGCTTCACTAGGCCACGAGCGCTTCATCGAGCGATTCACGGGCGTGTTGTTTTATTAACATCCTGAGAAACCTGAATATCTGAGGTGTTCAAATACAGGCACGCGTGGTAATTAAGTCCGTACCACGGATTGACAATTTCAAGCGCTGAGGTATTTGACCACCTCAGACAATCAGGTTTCCTCACGATGTTTTCCTTCACGGTAAGCTGCGGTAGCCCAGTGGACAGAACAATGGACCTGGGTCTCGGAAGAAAGAGACCCAGGTTCGATTCCCAGTGTGGGCATGTACCAATGACTTTCTTTTCTAAATTATATACATTTGTGTAGTTATAGTAGCGATACCGTTAGCTAACTGTGAAGGAAAAATATTGTACTTAGACAAAATAATGTTTTAAAAAACCTATTTAGAGGCTAAAAGTTCCACCCATGCCGGGATTCGAGCCCGCGACCTCTGGCTATCCACGCCCGAGGTCGCGGGTTCGAATCCCGGCATGGGTGGAATTTAAGGCCTCTGAATAGGTTTTTTAAAATTATCCTTAGCACGGGTTTAGTGCATTAAAAATAATATAATAAAATAATGTTTGTGTGTAGTTTTCGGGTGTTACTCTTTAATACCTTGTATATGCCTCTATGCATAGCACAGGCTTTTTTTGAGTGAGACAGATAGTATATAATCATCATGAAGGTGAAGTATTTCAATGTACTACTAATATAATTTCACTCAACTTTAGTTAGGCTTAGAATAATGTAGTAGAAAAAAAAATTAAATAATCTTGAATATTCGAAGAAATTCGTCAAAGAACCAAGGTCGAAGACGTTGGTGAGCGGATCACAGACTTAAAGTGGAGATGGGCGGGACACTTGGCTAGAAGGGACAGTATCGGAGTGGTGGCCAAGGGAGGGAAGGAGGTTGGTAGGCAAACCACCGACACGACGGTCAGACGACATCGTGAGGGTTGCGGGTCAGAGATGGATCAGGTTAGCACAGGACCGTGAGGAATGGCGCAATAAAAAGGAAGCCTATGCCCAGCAGTGGGTTGATGTGGGCTGTATATAGATAGACATCTTGAATATTCATTCAACGGACCAGTAATTCATGCCGGCTCGCTTTTATTTGCCTTTCATTCGACGTTTCATTTTCCAATTCCGTCACAGTAAGTCTGCAAACACACTTGTTTGTCCGCTGGCAAAATGAAACAATTTACAGCTTACAGCTTAACTGTTACATCAAACATCTGGCAATCGTTGTAAATCTCCTGGAGGCCTGCGCGATATTTTTTAAGCGCGAATAATGGCGATGGTCGGAATAATTGCTTTTACGAGTATGTCCGGTTAACGATTATAGGAGTGACTGAGTGTTTTGTTTTGGCATCTGCATTTACGAAATGAGATGAATTAGGCACTGTCCAGTGACATCTTCACAACATATACATACAGGCACATACATTGCTTCTGGCCTCACAATAGGATACCCTGTGTCGTGGGAACCAGAATCAACGACATCACAAACATGTAAACATCCATGACCTGGGGTTTTTTTTAATTCCCAGCTGGGGTTCGAACCCGGGACCACTTGCATGGTGCGCTACCGCTGCGCCACAGAGGTCGTCAATGGGTGAAGGGGCCACTCGGACGCTGCGTCTGGAACGCGTGTAGGGGATATTTATTTAACATAATAACTTAAACTTACTCATTACAGGATTAGCACCTAATTCAACAAGTTAAAACATTATAAAATCTTCACAAACATTAATTAACAATTCAAACATACAATCGGTATCTATTTACCTAGTATATATTTATATACCTATTTACATACTAAACACACACATAATATTCAATGCCGTCCTAGTGAATTCACCCTGAGTACATCCAAAAACATTTTTTTTTCCGAGATGGTATTTAGAGTGCGGAGTGCGCGCGTCAGCGGCGCCTCGGCCAGCAGGTTGGTGCGCGCGCGCGGCACCTGCACCAGCGGCGGTCGCAACACCTATACCATCCTGATAGCTTAGTCAGCCTAGCCCACAGGAAAGACTAGTGGAGTCAAAAAAGACGCGGGTTTACTCATGATGTTTTTGATTTACGTAAATAGGAATAATGCTCTGCATGGTTGGCGACAGGTCAAAACTGAACTCACTAGGGACACTGCATACTAACTCTATCCGCAACTTCGTTAGCCAGGGATTTAAATAGAATAACATAGTGAATTGTAGCACGGGAAAGTTCACAGTGAAGGCCCAGTATGGGAAGATATTTATTATACATAGCTAGCTGACCCCGCAAAAGTTGTTTTGTCATATTAATTAGCATATTAATACGGCCCACTTGCGTCAGCCCGAGTTAGCTCATTTAACTCGAGTTAACCGGTTAAATCGATCAGTTTGCATGTGAATTTATCGATGTAACCGGTCAACTCGAGTTAAATGAGCTAACCCGGGCTGACGCAAGTGGGCCTAACAGAACTACCAAATATAGACAAAAAAAAAATAACATAGTGAGTGGAGCAAAATCGTTGAAACCGTTTTAGAGGAGTTTGGTAACCAGTATAATGAATAATATCTTTTGAAATAAGTCCGCCTTTGCAAGTAACTTTTATCACAAGACTGTTATATAAGTTTTATTTTTAATAACGTTTTTAGTGTGCATTAAAGTGTAAAAAACAAACTGTGACACGAGATTTTCATTTATTAGATTATATTCGTCACTGCACGCTAACGGCGTTCTACTGCTTCGCTACCACCGCTCAAAATGCATTTTTTTTATAGTGTTAACAGACGATCGAACTGGGCTCGCGAAGAATCGACAACCGATGGAGTAAACGTGTTCTTGAGTTAAGACCGCGACTCGGCAAACGTAGTGTAGGACGCCCTCCGACCAGGCGGGATAACGATCAGCGAAAATGGCAAGCTGAAGACAGGGCGCTATGGCGCTCATTAGGGGAGGGCTATGTCCAGCAGTGGACTAGTATAGCCTGACGACGAACTTGGTAAGGACCGGACACTGGATTCGGCGTACCAACGGACCGAGCGAACACGAAATAGTACTAATTATGTTCGGCAGTCAACTTTCCAGACGAACGGATATGGTATGGAGCGTACCGAATCCGGTGTCCGGCCCGTACCAAGTTCGATTGTCTGTTAACAGTAATAAATAATAATAATAAATAAATGTTCATGGACATATGAACAGATCTCGTCAGCCCTATACTAAGTACAACTAATTGACTTGTGACAACATCCAAGATCAGAGACAAACTAAAGAAGTTCGTTTTCTGGTTTGACCCGGCCGGGGATCGAACCCGAGACCTTGGTTTTACAGTCAGCGTGCCAAACCGCTGCGCCACCGAGGTCGTCATAATGCAGATACTGTTCTCTTTCAGAAAATGTATCATAACATATTTATTATGGTATCCATTTGTTATTAGAGACACATTAACAATGATATTATAATAATACAACTCGTAAATAATTTATAAGTGAATGTAACCTCTGTTGAAAACAAATCAAATCAAATATGTGGGCGGTACTGTATACTGAAACACAGGCTTTGCCTAGTTCAGCAACAGAAGCTTATTAAGAAGGTTATTTCAAATAAGGTTAAGCAATAATTAGAGAAGTTAATGATAATTTCATTAAAAAAAATTGTTTTTCCACCCCTAAGGACTCTGACATGGCTTAATGAGTGCCATTACATTACAGCCGGCATCAACGGCTTAACGCGCCTTGCGAAGCACGGAAGCGCTCGGAAAAAATGCCACTAGCGGTAGTCACGAGATGGTCACCCATCCAGCACCTGACCACGCCAGTTGTTGACAAGTAAGGCCGACCACAAGTCCGGGTTGGTGGAGGAATGTAAGACAGTGGAGGGCCTTACTATGAGAATTTATCAAGACGCCCATAAGGCCCCTGACATGCTTTAACAACTACCACTACATGACAGCCAGCGCCAACTTCACCACATTGGGTCATCGGTTAATCAATTAAAAAAATTTCAACAAAAGCGGTAGCGTTTCAAACATGCCCACTGAAAAAGTACGACATACTTTGCAATTTTCCCAAAGAGATACTGCCTTTAGCAAAATGGAATTTCGCTACCCAGAAACAAAGGGGCAAATTAGCAAAAGTGCACCGGGTCAATTAAATTAGTCAGGTCTAGCCCCATCCCTTTCTCGGATGCGGAAACTTGAACGGGAGGAAGCGGTGCGAATTCTCCATGCTGGTTTATTCACGAATGTGCCTCCCTCGGGAGAACATTGTGAAATATTAAAATCTAATATGTTTGCCTATTCGCACTCGCATTCTTCTCTACAATGTTGAGAGGGGAAACTCACACGTTCAAAATTTCATTAACCCGGCACGTAAGCTCATGTGGGCGGCCGACGAGAAGCTTTTAATGTGAAAATAATATTTCAGCAGTAATAAAGTTGACGGCATCAAAATAGTTTAAAGCACGCCGTAAAACAGCAAGTGGTTACTTTGGACAGCAATTTAGACTTTGACATTTTTGTTAATAGGCACGGCGAAAGATTTTAATTCTATTTTTTTCCCTATTAAGGGCACCCTCCGGAGGACACGGGGAGGGAGGTGGTGAATGATCATGCATAACAGCACGGACCCGGCCATGTTGCCAATGTGGGACTCACAAGAAGTGCGCCTACCCACAAAACACCATATTGGGTCTGGTTTTAATGCTAGGGACCCCTAAACTCACATTGGGAGAGGATTTTTAAAATCCATTTATTTAACACATTTATTATTTACAAAAAAACCTATATTTTAGTTGTTATAAGATGGCTCGGGGCGAAGCTGGTGTAGAGTGAACTGTATTGTAATTTAAACCGCAGCACTGGGAACCAGATAATTTATTCTTCAATGAAATATAATCAACACACGCGCCATGGATATTCGGTCACACAGAGAGCGAGACATATTTAGTGTTGCCAACTTAAAATGCTAAAAAAAGGAAACATGACAATATACTTGTGTTGCCATAAACATTTAGTTTATTACGTTTATTAATTTAACCAAGGTAAAGGGCATTTTTCTAAAATTATTTTAAATGTGTGGGAAAACACCTCGCAGTGTCATACCGTCGATTCTGACGTCACCCCTGGGTAAACAAACATAGTAATAACTAGTAATCACAACAAAGCTCGGGTTAAGTTTACCAATGTTAACCTAAGCGTGACGTCACGCGGTGGTTAATAGTTCATAATAGTTCATATCTATAAGCTTCTACATTTTTATCGTATTTTGTTCGTGAAAATGCCCTTGAAAAATTCTTGCAAAAACCTTGAAAATGACCACTGTTTGGACCGCATGAACCATCGCTCTCATGCGGTCCAAACAGTGGTCCATAGAAAGACTAATGTGGGTTTGAGTTGCATACTTCACAATGCCTTGCTATTCCGTCCGAACATTGTCTCTTTTGATGCATTTTGATGCATTGCTGCATTGGTCCACAGCAGATTAAATTTTCTGAATAAGTAAATAGAAAAGTTCCTTTGGGTACCTTATTTTGTTGGTTTAAGAACTTGCTTGAAAAAGGACTTTTAATACATTACCTAACCCTAATACAAGGAAACATGGTTGTTCCCGGCGGGTCACATTTCAAGCCGAGTTAGACTCGAGGCAACGCGTATAATCGCGGCAAGCGCTCGCTATCAGCGGTGTGCCGTCGCGAAACTTGCCTGAAGTAAATCCCCGCTTTGAGGGTGACGTTACATTAGGAGATTTGCTAAGTTCAGCTTTGGCATCTTCTTATACTTTAATTTCCGCAATTTTTTAAGGCGCTAGCAAAGTGTTGCTAAGCAGTATTGTAAGAATTGCATTATACTCGAAGGGAGCTGTTAATAAAAAAGTGTCAGTGTAAATTTAAATTAAATTAAAATTAAATTAAATGGTACTTCCACAGTAAAGATAGCATAGTAGAAAGCTTACTTTCTGTTTGGAAACTCCAGGGTTTGAGTCTAATGGTTTTTCTTCTTAACTGCGTGTCCGAGGTGTTCACATTTCAAAATAATTGAAATCAGCATCGGGCACCACCGCTGTGCCAAATGTAATTAAAAAAACCAACTTCAAAACATTAAAAAGACAGACATAATTAAAACGAATATAAATTTTAAATTTTATGCTAGTACTGTAGAAATATATTTTGAAGTCGATGCCCAAAATCCAAGTGCTAGTCATGTAATTTGGCACCAGCTCCAAACTATCCTTGTGCAATATCAACGTCAAATTTTAAGGTCATATTAGTTTAAAATATTTCTGTGGTTTTAGTAATGTCATGTTTTGAAATCGCTTTTTATTTTTATTTATAATAAATATATATATTTTTTGTACGTACGACTGCGCCAAATTGTGTTTTCAGAATGCAAATGCACGTACTATAAAAAACACTGAAATCCCTTCAAGTATGACTTTGATATTTGATGTTACCTTGATTTTGCATCATCATTAGAACGTAATTTAATGACTATCGAAATACCTGTGAAGTCTACCCTTTGAAAAAAAAAATTTTCTAAATCGTTCCCGCACACACACTTAAAAAATAAAAAAGGTACCGACGAATTGAGAACCATCCTTTTTGTAGAAGTCGGTTAAAAATAGTAAAACATATTGAATAAAATGTAAAATCTCTAATCTCATCTCTAACAGAGATAAACTCGTCTATGCAAATGCCATTTCTTGTGCTATGTCTTGACACAAGTGTTTCGCGTGCCATAAGGTATAATTAAACGCTCAATAGTCGGACGATGTCGTCAAGTCGGCAGAAGGCCCGAGTGTACGAATGTGTGTGCGAATGGCGAAAGACCACTAAAGATGGCGTAATAGACCTAGGTATTTGCCATGGGGATTAGTGGAAAAACCGAAAACCGGCCTTTACCCAGTAGTGGGCAGAGATGGGCTGACGATGAATGGGTTTGTCGAGTAAAAGTTTTTTTCCTTAGTTTGATCGGTTAGAAGTCGCGAATTAACAGTTTGGGCGGTATCAGTTCAAACCAACAAGGTTCTATTTATTTTATATCTTAATCGGAGATAATAACAATAAAATATTAATACTAAAAAAAACATATCAAAAACAGATTAAAATTGAAATCAATCACCAAAATCTTAGTCTAAACTAAAAATGGAAAATTAATACAAAACACTCTAAAAAACAAAAAGAATAAGCCGCCCCGGGATACATCGAACTAAGTGTTTAAAACATTAGTTTGTTCTATTTACTTTTTGTAATAGCGAATGATCGTAGTGTGTGTACCCCCTTAGGTTAGAGTCGCGATAACTGCTCAAGTTAAGGACAACACGTGACGGG
Organism: Yponomeuta sedellus; assembly: GCA_934045075.1. Classification (NCBI taxonomy): domain Eukaryota; kingdom Metazoa; phylum Arthropoda; class Insecta; order Lepidoptera; family Yponomeutidae; genus Yponomeuta; species Yponomeuta sedellus. Next base: position 18,849,496 of record OW203727.1, on the reverse strand, counting down.
TGAACAGGCGTCAAGATCGCGTCGTTTGATGGTCTTTTGATATGCTAAATTGCCTTAGAGCTTTGAGTTAGAAGCTATTTTGACTGCTTCGTAGCCCTATATGTTTACACGTTTATTTATGAAAACAGAGATCGTGGGTTCGATCCCCGCTGAATTTATTCTGATTTGTACCAGAAACGTACGTAATACAGAGAGTATTTTAAAGACGTTCGAAATTTCACTGATGCCGGTGAGTCGCCCATTAGCTCAGTTGGAAGAGCCCTGGCACGGATAGCCAGAGGTCGCGGGTTCGTGTCCCAGCATGGGTGGAATTTTTAGCCTCTAAACAGATCTTTAAAATTGTACCAGATCTGTAAAGCATAAAAAAATCTTCTTTCTACGGAACCCTACATTGCACGTGGGTTGATTCGCACCTGGCCTATTTTAAGCTGTACGTTATATGTTTAACGAGACAAAACCATAATGCTACAAAAAAGTATTAATACACAAAAACCTTTATAAAATTGCTCTAGTCATCTTCTTCTTTTTCAGGCTATATTAGTCCACTGCTGGACATAGTCCTCCCCTAATGAGCGCCATAGCGCAAGGTTGTGCCATCATTGGGGGGTAATGCCCATAATTCCCACGCTAGGCATGCTGGGCATCTAGAATATAATTATTGTTTAATTTCGTTGAACCAAAAAGGTCGTAACATTTTTCTTGTAAAATATAATACTGTTGTATTAAGTTTACATGACAAATGTTACCAGCAATATCAAAGTAAAACACACAAAACATTGTCCTCTAAATACAATATTGCTAGCTCTGTGCCTTTGAAATTACATGGGCTTTGCCTTTGGGAATGAAACCAATATCAGCTGCATCGCAACACAACCTGTATCGATGTAATACTAGTAGGGGTACCATGATCTGCTTCGTATTTGCAGAAAACAAAAGTGGATTGTACTAGGTAGGTGGAACGGTTACTTTTGTCGTCGTCGTCGTCAGGCTGTACAAGTCCACTGCTGGACATAGCCCTCCTCTAATGAGCGCAACACTTTGTGCTATCATTGGGGAAATGCCCGTAATCCCCACGCTGGGCATGCGGGTTGGGGATCGCAGTTCGGTGGAATTGTACTGCAGGGGGCGCTGCTGCCCACCCCCCGGTTTGTGTCCCTTAGTCGCCTTTTATGACACGTTATTTTTGTAATTTTTGTTAAATACAAGTATATCGCTCCGCTATGCCTATCGATGTCTTTTTAAGCTTTAGTTGAAAAGTAATATCGAACTGAATACTACTATTTTGAGAAATTGTTTTTTTTCACTATAATATTATGAAGCGCGTTAACCAACAACAGGCGCGGGTTCTCGTGGCCTAGTCCAACTGAGCGATTGGAATCAATCTCTTGAGTTAAGCAACAACAGGTGCGGTCATGTGCAGGATGGGTGACCGTGACTACCGCTAGTGGCATTTTTTTCCGAGTATTACCATGCTTCGCAAGGCACGTTAAGTCGTTGGTGCCGGCTGTGCAAGACTAGTAGCTGATCTTATTATGAGAAGTTTTCCAGTCGCCCGTTAGGTCTCTGACATGGCTTAACGACTACCATTATACGACAGCCGGCACCAACTGCTTAACGTGCCTTGCGAAGCACGGAATCACTCGAAAAAAATCCACTAGCATTAGTCATAGACATGCACTGAACGCGCCCTATATTACTTAACCTTCGTGATAGTTTAAGATCACTCAGGCAGCCGGTGCTACGAGCGAAACGTAATACCACGCGAGCGCAATATGACTTTACTCGTCAGCCCTAATCTATAGGGTTATCCGAATATACACTCGAATTCGTTTTCTAAAAGAAGACTTAAAAAAGCAATTATGAATGAATGAAATGAATGACATATTTTTATTTCAGACCGAGATACATACTCACAAATATATTAGACACAAAAATAACACATGTCACAGATTGATACACAAAATTGTAACATCAAATCAAATATTAAAAAGTCAATTATAACGTTATTAATAATAACAATGTCAATTAATAAGAAATAATATATATTTAAATTCATCTGATATATTAAGAATTTTTTTTATGCAATTTGAGTAAATATAGTAATGAATATAAAAATAAAATAAATTATGACTCACAATATCTCATAAGTCACTGATTTTCGAGACATCATATCTTTAAAAAACAATGATCGTGATGAAAAAGCAGATGATACCTTGCACTCGCTTGTGAGTAGCCAAAATGCTCTCAAAAGCTTAGACTGGCTTTCCATAATGCAGTCTGCTTACTCCGTAACTGTATAGGTTTTCAATCAATAATAAAAACAAATAGATTATCAATTTTGAGGAATCAAAATTATGTATGTATTTTTTAATTCGGAGTAGGTTAAATCAGATGAATCCATACTGAGAGATATTATCACAACCAACAGCGTTAGACGTGATAGAGATGATTTTTTTCTTAACATCACAATCCGAAAATTGACTCAGACTAAAAGAAGAATGATCAGGAGTTGGAACTGAGAAAATGAGATTAAGTGTTTCAGATTTTTTAGCTCCATCAATGGCAGACGCAGAGAAAAAATGTTGATTTAATAAATCAATGTTTAAATCTTTTGGGATAGAATCTTAACGAGATTTTCCAACTCCTAAAGATCGAAGGAATTTCCAAACTTTAGCTGGATCTCCATCAAATCTCCAACAGATTTGTGAATGTGGCGTCATTGTGCATCCTTACACACCTTATTGCAGCGATTTCGAATAAGCGCATACTTTTCCCTCTTTAATAGGATTAAGAGAAATAAATGTTGCATTAGTACGATAAAAGAAATACATCCCGCGAATGCACATTGTTCAACACATTTCTTGCACCTAGAAGTTTCAGTTTCAACCTTCTCTGAGGATGATCTGAGGTTTCAACCAAATATGGGACTTATGAAGTACAATATAAAAGGTACCTGCCCGAAATCGGCTTGCGTAAACGCAGTGACTAATGAAGTGAAAAAGTTTTGTCAAAATCGTTGCAATGTTTCCCGTTCTTGTCTTTCTCTGCCCTAGTTTATGTATGTATGAGATCTGTTGTGCTCATATTGTGTTAATTTGTCTGTTTTTCTGTTTCTGTAATGTTTCTTGTTGGTATAATAAATATCTTTCTTTTTTTCTTTAGATCACACTTCCAGCGCCTAGTTTTTGCACATAAATCGAAGGCCGGGGTCGCATACCCGAATAGCCATGACACAACAACTGGACATGTACTTTGATGGCTACCCTGAAATTTGGCTAACCGTGCCAGAGGTCGCGGGTTCGAGTCCCGGCATAGGTGGAATTTTTAGCCCCTAAATAGGTTTTTATAATTTTCCTTAACGCGGGTTAGTGCATCAAAAAGAATATTATCAATACATTATGAGAATTAAGAGAATATAATAAAAATGGAAATCACACTGATATTTCTTAACCTAAGAGTCAGACGGCGGCATTACCACTAAAAGTGAAAGAAAAAACCCCCCATATGCCCCGACCATGTATCTGTCTTTGTTCTATAATGCACTAGCGGAATCGAGGCCCAGCTCTCAATTCTTGGTAACACTTCCAAGCCTATGTACAATCAAACGAACGAGTACACCCGTAACATCAAAACCAAATATCTTATCTATGTAATATGAGTTTAGGAAAGCAATATCACAGAGGCCTCTTTTTTATCAAACTTGGTCACACAGTAAGGCTCAATCTGTTATTATATTCAGAGGAAATAAACTTCCTGGAGTTTTGTTATTTTTACATCACTACCTCGAATAGGTGCCAGTGGGTAAAACTATGGACTCGCAAGGTTTGATTCTCGTGGTCATGTATCTATGACTAAGTTACGTACGTTTGCGAATATGTAGCTGTAACACACGCTAACATGAAGAAAAACATCGTGAGAAGTCCCGAGGCTTGGTTCGCTCTGACTTGTCTTTCCTGTGGGCTGGCTGACTAAGCTGTCAGGATGATATAGGTGCTGGGCAAGCCTACAACATCTAAAAAACCATGTCCCATGCACTGCAGTGACCGAGTAGCCATTTTACCCTATCTAGTGTGAACGAGGGTGCCATTGGAAGCTGTGTAAACTGTCTCATTACGTAGACATAAAGGCCAAGGTTTATTTTGTGTTGTAGAATTATTTAATAATTATTTGATACTAATAGTAAGTGCATAAATCCTTTCAAGTTACCCGCAATTAGACATCAACCTATTTACAACCTTTGACTATCTTACGCTACTATATATGATAAGAAAAATACGAATAATATTATTAGTTCGATATAATCCGAATGGTAGACGATGAATTAGTAATAATGTATTGCCTTGATAGTCTAGATGTTGTACGCTTGACTACCTACCAGTATAGGATCTGAGGCAGAATTCCCGCTGAAAACCGCCGTACTATGATTCATACGATCTCGGTATCGGCTAAAATGTAAACTGCTAAACCAACGAGGTAGCCAAATCACGCGATCACGCGTTTAGTGAAATAAAAATATTTACGTTTATGTCCTTTATTAAGAGAAAACAATCTATGTTATCTAATTTGTTATCATTTTACCATTGTAAAGTTTGAGATCAGATTCTAATTTTTTTGTAGGTGAAACTGAAATTGAAATCAGCGATTATGTAACGTTTAGTGTATATATCTGTTTGCAAAATGTTTACTTAGCTCCGGGGCGTAGATATGAGTCGTAATATGTATCACACATAGTGGAAACCACATTTCAATGGATAACAGATATGACAGTAGTATTGAGATACATAAATTGTACGACAAAGTCTTATATTTGTTTTGTTTTTGCACACAGATTTTTATTTTTATGCAGTCTCAATTGCGTCCTACTGCTGGGCTGAGGCCTCCCCTTTTGCCTTCCTCTCCTCCCTGTTCATGGCCACCACCTGCCAGCCTGGCAGAAAGGTCGTGAGGTCGTCCCGCCATCTCCGCTTGGGTCGGCCACGTTTGCGATATCCGTCGCGCGGAACCCAGTCAGATCTATACGTTAAAAATTACATAAACAAGACTGAGAAAACATCTAGAGTGCGATATCAGTTTCCGCCCACACCGGATCGCGTGATCAGATTCTACGAACCGCCAAATCAAAGCCAAATTATTCACAAAACACAAGCTACGGACCGATGGTTTGATGAATAATGAAATTACAGTTACTGTACTTACAGCATTCATATCTTCACGGGCGAGCTGAGAACGGCAGCTAACAATACTCGCCCGCGGCAAAAGTATTTGTTCGTTATTGTCTAGAGACTTCCCGGCATTTATTGAAGGAAATTGAAGTTATTGTTCTGACGCGCCTCCGCGGCTGATTGATTTATTACCGGCTTAGCCTTATATGAATATGAAACGTAGGCATGCTTGTTCATAAAGTCGGTACGCTTTTCAGAGTTTATTTAAGTGCTTAATAGCGATATTTAAACCTTTTTTATCGGTCAGATATAAAAACTGTATATGCTGGACCTGGAACAAACCTGGAGTGGTTTAGATTAGATTAGAACTCTTTATTGTGCACACCAGGAAACAAACGATACATAAAAACGCTTACGTATCTAAGTATTGCCGTTTACAATTGGCGGTCTTATCGCTAAAAGCTGGATGTAAATTTAAATCTAGTATGACAGTGTTTGTTTTTGAACTCCTGCAAAACGGTTTCATCGATTTTTATGAAATCGAGGGAAGAACATCTAATGTGGTACATAAAGAAGTACTATGAATGATTATAATCACAACTAACCCCCTGTCAATAACAACAAAGTAATTATACCCTCACTTTTCGGATTTGCAGTGAGGGTGGCGCTTGAGACATTTCGTCCTTTTTTAAAGAATTTCTAATCGACACAGTTATTTTTTCATAATTCACATTAAGGGTAAAAGCGAAGGTTGCAAGCGTATCAGCTTTTGATTGGCAATGGCTAAACTAGACATACACTCAATTTTTTTCTTTTTTTGTGTTTTGTGTTCAGTGTTGCTCAGTTAAGGAGGTGCGGCCACGTGGTGCGCATGGAAGACCACCGTCTGCTCAAGGCCGTTTTCTAATTCCCAGCTGTCAAACGGTGCGGGAAAGGTAGGCGGACAGCACCTGCACTATAAAGACGTCCTTAAAAGGCATTTAACCGCTACCGGCATTTCTCCTGATAGCTGGGAAAGAGTTGCTTATAGACGCAGTGAATAGCGCTCCATCAGTCACAACAAAGTGATTTCGAAGATACTCGGCTTGAGAGTCTCGACTCCGATAGACAACATCAAAAAACCCGTCCAAAGCCTACATACTCTTACACTTACAATGACCGTGGTAAGTTTCACTGCGGCCAATGTAACCGAACATTCAGAAACAAGCTGGTCTTCGCGAGTCACATCCGAGCACACCGCCGCAGAAGTCCTACCAATCCTTGAGGTCGCCGTCATCTGATTCGATGATGAGGACATCGGACATAATTTCCTAATGATTCGCGATGCTTATACATTGTTATATATTGAACGGGTCTAATCGCGATCATTTATAAACGCAAGCTTACCTAATAAGTAATCGCGATTAGACCTGCTTAATATGTAACTATGTAAGCAGGAGCCTACAGTATCTATATGACGTCACATACATTATTACATAGACAATCTTTAGCCTGTTTCATGGAACTATAATTTATTTCAGTTTATGTATTGTATAGTTCGTTTACTGTTACTTGATATCGTTATCAACTCTTGTATGTCCCCACCGCTGGGGCACGGGTAATAGGCCATACTCCACCACGAGCGCCAAGTCCGGGTTGGTAGAGGATTGTAAGACAGTGGCGGGCCGTACTGTAAGAAGTTATCAAATCGCCCATAAGGCCTCTGACATGGCTTAACGACTGCCATTACATGACAGCCAGCACCAGTTGTATATTGTTACTGAGTTGCTGTAGATAAAATATTCAATAAGTTTACGCACCAGTTCAAAGTATTCGCAAAGAAATCTAAATCTAAATTTAATTTTTAAAAATCCCATTTGGTATGTCAAGAAGTGACATGACTTTGGCAGAATTTTTCGACATAGGCTGGTTGCCACTCAGAATAATTAAGTTGCCATTTCAACACGACATATAACTACAATACAGGTATACTATGACAGATTAACTAGTAAGAAAAGACTTACGCAATCAATATCGTATTGTAGTAAACCATGAATTGTAGTATTATGAAACGGGGCCCTAAAATCGACTGTACTTCGATAGGAATAAAGTCCTAAATATTCTAAAGGGGTTGACGTTGTATGTGTGCTTATGAGCTGCATTTGCTCTATCGACTCGTAGGTACATGAATTGTGTAAAGCAACTGGAGCCCAATACGATACGGTGTAAGTAATTTGTATCGGCTCGGTCTCGGAGCTGCCACCGTTAGTGGTTTACGTTGAAATTGTTGTTTTGTATAGATTTATAACTTGGCGTAGCGAAGTATTTCAGTTAACTGACATATTTCACAAGTCACATAATATAAGATAAGATTCGAATATTCTTTATTGTACACCAGGAAAAAACAAACAAAACATAATTACAAAGATACAGTACAATTGGCGGCCTTATTGCTTAGAGCAATTTCTTCCAGGCAACCCACGATGGAGAGTAATAATAAAATAATATACTGATTGCTAAATGTTTTTTTTTTATTTTCTTATTAAATATTACAGGCAATGCTTTTTATTTCTTCTAAATGTGTAAACGGAACAGTAAGTTCTATAAATATCTAAATTATTACCATTTTAATTACCCTAGGACCTATATTCAGACCTACATCGGAGTGAAGATCAAATCAAATCAATTTATTTCAATGTATAGTCTGTTAGCTTTTAGAGTATTATACCTTGGCTACTATCGGATATAGCCGGATATATTCGTGTAATAGAAATATCGGGACTAGTGTGACAGTTAATTTCAAAATTAGAACTCAATTTTCCCAACCGGCAAAAAATGGCGAAACCCGAAGCCTACTCTAGAGCCCGAGGTATATTCTAAAAGCTAGCGGACTATACACTGTTTGCTGAATGTCAATATGTAAAATGTAAACCGAGGCCTTCGGGCCGTATTGAATTAGGCTGACATTTAGAGACGGAAAGTGAAGCTAAGACTGGTCTTAGAAATGTCAAAATGTACGTGATTTGGACCTCTGTAAGACCAGTCTTTGCTTAGTTTTCGTCTCTGAATGTGCGCCTTAGAGATGCCACTGAGCCCTGTATAAATAGTTTCATTACGTAAATGCGAAGGCCAATGTTATGTTTTACACAAAAAAAACCTTATAAATCAATGAAGCCGTCCCGTAGAAGTGCGATAACAAACAATGTGACACACGATTATTATATAACTTACTTACATAAGTACTCAGTGTAAGCATAAGTATGCACTAGACAGAAATACCCTTCTCTATCATAGAACCGTATGGTGGCGATGATGTCACACATTTAGCAAAACCATCTAAATCAATTATAGTTCAAACGTCAAATGAAACGTCACCGAAAAAGTTAGGTTGTAAATAAACAATTCCAAGACAAAATAAAAAATTAAAAAAATATATATTCATGGACATATTACACAGATCTCGTTAGCCCCATACTAAGTACATCTCAATAACTTGTGTTACAGGTGCTAACTCGACGATAGATTTAATACAATAGATACATACATAGATAACATCCAAGACCCGAGACAAACTAGAAAAGTTCGTTTTCTAGTTTGACCCGGCCGGGAATCGAACCCGGGACCTTTGGTTTTACAGTCAGCGTGCCGAACCGCTGCGCCACCGAGGCCGTCAAGATGTGATAAGTAGTAATTATACTTTATTGCACACGAAACATTTAACAGGAAATTAGGTATTTTAAAAACCTATTTAGCGGCTAAAAATTCCACCCATGCCGGGACTCGAGCCCGCGACCTCTGGCTAACCGTGTCAGCGCTCTCCCAACTGAGCAAATGGGCGTCTACCGGCATTAGCGAAATTTCGAACCTCTTTGTATTTAAATACTCTGTATTACGTACAAGGACATTAGGCATATAAGAAATAACATCTGTAAAGGCGAGCGTGTAGATATAGTAATAGGAAAGTATTCTAGATCTCTCTTTGGGTTCGATTCCCAATGCCGCATATTTATACAAACTGCGTCAGTCTGTGAAAATTTACCGATTCCGACCTAATGTTACATTCTTTGTCACACTAGTGTAACTCTATTCTTTTAATGCACTAACTCGTGCTAAGGACAATTAAAAAAAAAACCTATTTAAAGGCTGTACGTAAGACAGAGAGTATTATAAAGAGGTTCGAAATTTCACTGATGCCGGTGAGTCGCCCACTAGCTCAGTTGAAAGAGCGCTGGCACGGATAGCCAGAGGTCGCGGGTTTAAATCCCGGCATGGATGGAATTTTTAGCCCCTAAATAGGTTTTTTAACACTAGTGTAACTACTGAGCATACCCATGCCCGATGGTCACATTAAAATTAAAGTGAGCATGAATTTTATTTTAAAAACCTATTTAGAGGCTAAAAAATCCACCCATGCCGGGATTCGAACCCGCGACCTCTGGCTATTTGTGCCAGCGCTCTTCCAACTGAGCTAATGGACGACTCACCGGCATCAGTGAAATTTCGAAACTCTTTACAATACTCTCTGTATAACGTACAATAAGTTTTTAATACGTAATAGGTTTTTTAAATTGTCCTTAGCACGGGTTAATGCGTTAAAAAGAATGTGATCGTCAGAATAAACGTTTGTTATCACCCCTTCTTGTCTGGTTATCATAGTACAAGCTATCCGAGCTTAAAACCAGGACAGATGATTGTGTTGAGTGGAAGTTGTTCTTTTGAAAAAAAAAACCCCTCTAAATTATTGCCAGTTTTCTAGGAAACAAGACTCGTGTTAACAACATTCTATGCCTTATTCATTGTGGTTTACTAGGCAAGTTTACCGCACGCAATGATCGCGTGTCACCTTTTACGGCTACCACGTTTCCGTGGCGGGAAGCGCACACTGGGTCCTTTCTTAGGGGCCACCGATTTGACACCAGCCGTCGGCCCAGTAATAACGTACGTCCGGCTGTAGGGCACCGGTTTTCTTTCATAGATAAAGAGAGAGAGAAGACTGAAAGAGAGAGAGGATGAGCAGAGTCACCACACGTGATCGCGAGGGGATTAGGAATTTTAGCCGCTGAGGTATGTGAATACTTCAGACAGTCAACATGAACGTGAAAAAGTAGACAAAAAAAATTCGTTCGGTTTTAATTAGATACTTTTATCACTTAAAGAACTCCCTCCTTGTTTTATTTAGCGTATAAACGTTCTATATAGACTGAAGAGCGGGTGATCGTGCTCTTCCACTGTAAAGGGAAATTACCCGCCGGGCAGATCATATGCCTGGAGACGGCCGATCCAACTGTTCATCGATATATTCATCGGACGTTATATTTATTATGTCATGGGAAACACTTTGATTGCGCGATGCAGGAATGTTGGAGTTTGTAGTGCGCGCGCAGAGTTGACATAGTACTCGCACAGTCCTACTGCAGAGCACAGCTCATGTCTCAGAGAGTAGGGGTGACATAGAAAAGTAAATCATTGGTACGTGCCGGTATTCGAATCCACGACCCCGAATGCAAGCTCAGAGTTCTACCGTTGCACTGTCACTGCTCCCCATTGGCTTTACGTTCTGCAAATGCAAAAGTACAGGAATCCATACCCGTAATGTTAGACTTGTCATCATAACATATATTCACGCCGGTAACCCAAAGGGTTGGCCAGGGACCATTTTTATTCATTAGTCGTTGCACGCCTGTTTTGGGTCGTTTTTATTTTGCCCTAATCCATCCGATATTGGTCGAAGTAGGTATATCCGCCTGGTCTTATCTTAGCGTTTGCGACGTACAATAGCTCCACGATGAGGCTAAGTGCGGAAATATCAGGACTAACTGGTGTATAATAATGACACTGATTTGGAAGAGAAAACGTTATTTTGTGACTAAGAGCATTGCTTAAATTATTATCGATTCCTATAATGACAGTCGCCGCTAAGGCAAATAGGAATTAACGTTCATCCATAAATTTCAATAAAATGCGACCGTTAAAACTCATTTAAAAATATTTTTAGCTTCACTACCGTATTGAGTTTTATTTTCAAAGTATTAATTCAATTTATTTCGTCCTATGCGAGTGATCGCGCTCAAAACGCTTTGAATAAAACATGTCACTGAAAGCAGCCTTTTTATGAATGCACAGTTAATTACAGATTGAAAGTCTCACTTAAAGCCCCAGGTTCTATTCCCGATGCGGGCATGTACTAATGACTTTGTTTTCTAAGGTATGTACATTTGTGAAGTTATAGATACTACTTGCTAAATTGAAGGAAAACATCGTAAAGAAACCTGAGTGTCTGTGGTGTTTAAATACCTCAGTCCTTGAAAGTGCCAAGGACTGAGGTATTTAAACGGTTGTGGTGGGCACGCGTAGCAATTAAGCCATCTCTCTCTCTATATCTCTGAGAGATGTCCTGTGCCCTGCACTGAGACGTTTATAGGCTACATAAAAAAACTTTTTCATTTCTCACACTCGGAAAGTAGTGTTATTTTGATCTGATTATTGGGTGGGTAATGCTGCTTCCCTCCATAGGGAGGGAAAAATTCATACAAATTACTTCCAACCTAAGGGCGGGAATGAACTTTAAAAATAGAACTACTGTCTGCTGTGAACAGTTTTTGTAATAAATAGACTATTAAAATAAACTTATAAAAAAAATGCTGCGGTCATGTGAGTTTCTAAACAGCCAGTGTGAATTTTGCGCGAACTTCTTTAAGCGGAATAAGCCGCAACAATTACGAGGTGAGTTCCATATTTAAAATTTAAAAAGTTGACTTAAATTGGCGGGTACTAATCTGTGTATAGTATCTGTGACTGAATTGGAAAAAATCAGTAATTATCTTTTATATTAAGATTTGAATATGTATTAAAAATGAGTTTTTATTTTCCTCATATTCGAAATGAAAAGTAGAGTGTTTAACACGGGTAAAAGAATCAATTCCTACTCGGACTATAGCCGAGTCTAAATACCTCGGGAATTGATTCCTTTCTACCTTCGTTAAGCAATCTACTATTCCTGACCTGCCTGAGTCCCTAGCTTGACCTGCTGTACCTAAGTGTCGAAGGTGATCAAATACCTCAGCGCTTAAAATTTACAATCCGCGGCGAGCACGCGTGGTAATAAAGCCCATAATCTCTCTCTCCCTGAGAGAAGACTTGTGCCCTGCAGTGGGACGTTTACAGACTTTTTCTTCTTCTTCTTCTTCAGGCTATATTATGTAGTCTACTGCTGGACATAGCCCTCCCCTAATGAGCGCTATAGCAACCTGTCTTCAGCTTGCCGCATCCAGCATCTGCCTGCAGTTATTCGCAGATCGTCATCCCACCTGGTCGGAGGGCGTCCTACACTACGTTTGCCGAGTCGCAATCTCCACTCAGGAACGTATAGACAAGATAAAAAAACTGCACTTAAAGATAAGGCCTGTGCCCTTCAGTGGGTCGTATAAGGCTGAGTGTATTTCCATGTTTGTGATTTTCTTGCCCGGTCACAATAGCACAGGGTATCCTAGTTTGGATCCAGGACAAGAGATTGTGTTGGGTAGCGGTTATAAATCAAAGAAAAATTACCAAAATTGTAGCAAGTGGCATTCTTGGGACCTGGCGTCCGTATGTATACTCGTAGGCCTAAATTGATGTGATGTATAAAAAGGCTTTTAACCTATCATGCAGGTCCTTTTATTGTTAAGTTTTTCTGGTAATCGTTGCATTTGTACAAATATCTATTTTATTTCTGCGAAGTTGTATTTATTGATTTTGCAGTACATTGATAAATGTTGTCATAAGTACATTTCTTGCACAAGAATCCTACAGAAGTAATGTAATATAAATAAAGACATCCACATATCAACCTAGGATACTATGTGATGCTAGTTAGAGAACAAGACATGGTAACCGGTCAAGAACATCGCCAAAATAAAAAAAATATGGGAAAAAAGACACACTTGAGCCGTAGTTAGGAAAGTAGTGCGTCTCAGCAGCAAGTATCCAAATTTGTTTTGCTGAACTTAATCATTTTCACTTTTAATTCTAACTAGATTAGATTAGATTGCAACTTTTTATTGTACAACAGAAAATAAAAGTAGACTAGTTTTCTAGCACTAGCCTTATCAAAAGAGGTCCAACTCCTAAGGTAAATTAGCATTCAGTCTTCCTTCTGTACATTATTTTTAAAAATTACTTTTGTACATTATTAACTAAAAATATCAATAAATCGTAGTTTAAGACTTGGAAATCGCCCTAAAATGTGTAAATCACTCTATTATTTCCATTCATTGTTATTATGCCTTAAGAGTGTTTAATTGGTCAAACAAACACATTTTTACTTCACAGATTAATCATGAACAAAGTTCATGCCTTACGCTTTCATACGCCTACAAAAGGTACTCGAAAAAGAGTAAAGACTGAATAACAAACGACCGGTTTTATTTTTAGCCCTCGCTGTACTGAGAGTCAATAACCTATGATTGGCTAATGGCATTTCATAATAGTAAATTATAGTAAGTAGGTAATATTAATCTTTTTTTATCAATACACTTGCCATATTATCCTTATACACATTTTTGACAAATATAATTAACGTAAAAATTAGGTCTGTAGGATTGTAACATTGGTGTCTGTAGGTACTAGCATAAAATACTGTATGACGGACACCAGCGCAGCGCCTTCCACCCGCTAGATGTAGCTGCTTAAATTACGTATATTCCAATTAGATTTATTAAACAAAATATTGTTGTGTCTACGTTATAACAAAAGTAATTACTATAAACAATCAAGTTAAGTTAATACCTAAGAGCGGAAAAACAATGACGAACCTATTTAATGGATGTTAGGAGTTGCCCGGTACAATCATGTGACAATATCTGCATGCTTTTGTTGCCAGCACTTGTATGTAACTAGGAAACTTTTATACAAGCTTTATGCAGAGCCTACAGATAAGATAACAATAATGTGTACAGAATGGAACGGCGGTCAGTGGGCAGACCAGCAGCCCGATGGTCCGACGACATAGCTGAGTCGGCGGAGGGTCCGTGGATGTGGATGGCACAGGACCGTGAGAGATGGCATTTGGGGGAAAAGGTCTATACCCAGCAGTGGGCGGCGGTGGGCTGTTGATGATGAACGTGGAGAGACAATTGGGCTTGCTATGTGGTGTCGGCCTAGAGAATAGCACCAACCCAAATTCTTCCCGCGGGTGTCGTAAAAGGCGACTAAGGGCACAAACCGGGGGGTGGGCAGTAGCGCCCCCTGCAGTACAATTCCACCGAACTGCGATTCCCAACCCGTATGCCCAGCGTGGGGATTATGGGCATTACAAATGATGGCACAAACTTGCGCTATGGCGCTCATTTGGGGAGGGCTGTGTTCAGCAGTGGACTAATATAGCCTGAAGAAGAAGAAGAATTGGGATTCGGGGGATGAGTTTAGTTTTTATAGAAAAGTTTTTATTAGGGAAATCGGTTGGCGCCTGAGTCGTGTGTATGACGTTCGTTCCAGGGCATACCTGATACAAAATCTGCGTGGTAGAGCAACGGTTTATTTAATTTTAGTGTATAATGATTTTGATCGTTTGATCGTTTAACAGATTCCTGAATGAAGGACTTAAACAAACAAATAACTAGAAAGACATTTAAACTGAAACTCACTTCAACTCAACGTGTTTTTTATATTCGGCGAATTCCTTTACTACATTTCAAGTTTACTCGGATGGGGCACTCGGTCCGAGCGTACTAAGACCGTGAAAACTCGGCATAAAAGCCATTGTATTGTTTCTACCTCGTAGCTTGGCTACGAAACTTGTAGCATGGTCTCTACAAAACACGTAGCGCGGCAGAGTGGCTACGCCGTCAGTATGCTACGATTTTAATCTATGACTTTAATAGCTATTAATATCACCGTTTACGAATTGTGATTACCTTTTGCAAACATGTAACAGCGTAGCTAAGGTTGTGGACAGTGGTCAGTGGACCATAAGAAATGGCAATCTTTTCTACTTACATAAAAGTATTTTTATTCCTTTTTTGTCTGTGTTATTTACCTGTATTTATTTACTGTGTTATTTGTATTTATTATCTGTGTTAGTATTTTTTTTTTTTTTACTGTACACATTTTAAATAATACTATTTATGGGAGAGATCATTTATAGTGATGATGGCCGCCGCTTGTACTCTTAGGTTAGCACATATTTGTGTAATTTTAATTTTTATGTACAATAAAGTGTTCTGTATGTATCTTATATTACCAACAATATAGGTAATATTATTACCCAATATGATATGATAAGATGAAGGATATAGCTAGTGGCAAACAATTTACTCTTCCTATACGATACCAGCGTGAGATTTGTAACAGCAATATAGAAAACATCACCCGCACCACTCCTTTAAGGCGCTATGCGGTGCTAACTATCGCCACAAACGAAATAAAAATCGTAACTTGTTTTATAGTACGTTTTTGTTTCAAAAAGTGAACATCGTAATAAATCTTAACAGATAAGATAAGAATATTCTTTATTGTATACCGGAAAAATAGTTACAAAAACGCAGATACAAGAGATCAAATATAATTGGCGGCCTTATTGCAGATGTGATAACTATTTGTCGAACTTACAATCAAGAAGCTAGAATGAAAAAGTTGAGGGCTTTAATGAATTTCCGGTAAAAATGGCCGTTTTTGGCCAAAACGGCCAAAGTCCTAGATTTTTTGACCTAAGTGTCGGTAGGTTCTAATAAGAGCTACTATATCTTTCAAGATTCAATATATCATTTTTTTCCAACGACGCGTTATAGAAGAAGATATGTTATCACTGCCATTGGTGGCGCCAGCTAGCGTTGCGCCTTTAAATTGTATCTCTGTCATAATTTCTCTTCTGATATTATTCCAATTATGGACTTAAATTTTTGACAGCAAGGCGTGAAATCCGTTAAAGCATTGCGGATGTTGATTCAAAACTTCCCGCGCCCTGCAAAAGTGGAAACAAAAGTTCTTGACATCCCGACACGCCTGGAAGACGGATAGGTACAATTTTTTCCTGCTGTAAATAATATATCGTTCGCAAGATAAAGGAACGCTCCGCACGCGAAGTGAACGACTAGAAGGACGATGGTCAGTTTTAATTGATATCAACCCTTGGTATCAGCCCAAATTCTTCCCGCGGGTGTCGTAAAAGGCGACTAAGGGACACACACCGGGGGGTGGGCAGCAGCGCCCCCTGCAGTACAATTCCACCAAACTGCGATCCCAGCGTGGGGATTATGGGCATTACCCCCCAATGATGGCACAACCTTGCGCTGTGGCGCTCATTAGGGGAGGGCTATGTCCAGCAGTGGACTAATATAGCCTAAGGAAGAAGAAGAACACTTTGTCATTGCGTCTCTTTCTGCATAGCAGGAAGGTCAGGCCATACTCCACCATGGCCGCCAACCACGGGTTGGTGGAGAATTGTAAGACAGTGGCGGGCCTTACTGTCGGAAGTTATCAAGCCGCCCATAAGGCCTCTGAAATAGCTTAACGACGGCCGGCACCAACGGCTTAGTTAAATACTTGTAACTCTTTTAAAACACTACCCCTTAATTTTTATTTATGGAGCCTATGAACTTCCCACTGCAGGGCACTTGCCTTCTCTCAGAGAGTGTGGGCTTAATAACCACGCTTACCCATAGCTGATTGGCTATTTTAAGTGCTGATCTGACCTCACTCCCTAGATACTCATGTTTCCTCACGATGTTTTCTTCTATAGTTTTTATCTAATAAAAGAAATGATTTTATTTACAAAAACACGATTCCTATAAAACAGTGCTTAACGGCTGTTCAAATAATCCGTGATTACGTTTCTCCCTTTACCACAACCTATTTGAACTTCCTCTGGGGAGTGTTTCAAGGAATCCTTTTTTATTGTCTTAATTAAAGGGGTAGCGGAGCGGTAGAATACCGGCTTCTCTATCGTGGCCGTGGGTTCAAATCCCGGCATGTACCAATGACTTTGTTTTCAAATGTACGTGAACAACTTTAACAGTGAAGGAAAGCATCGTGAGGAAACCTGATCGTCTGAGATGTTTAATCCACGCCAATCCACGATGGGCACGGGTGGTAATAAGCTCATACTCGCTCCGAAACAGAAAGCCTGTGCCCTGCAGTGCAAGTAAGGTAGACTAAAAAAAAGTTATCAATTATCCTTTGAAACCTCTCTTTCAAGTCTATCTATTCCTAAGCAGCTACCACAAACTCTTTATGTTCTAATTAAAACCTATATTTAGCTTACGAAAAATCGACTGTCGAACCTAAGACGCGCAGCGGTGTTATTCTGTTGTTTTTGTGATATGCTTCAAGGGAACACCCACCTTGTTTTTAAGCCGGCAGGTAATAAATCTGCTTGTGGAGGTATCGAGTTAACTGTTAAAACAAATTGCAACGTCCGAATTCTCAGCTAGAGACTTTTTCAACGCCTCACGTTTAGCTCTTCCGAGGCTCTGCTTTTGGAAAGCCCATACACTTGTTTCATTCTTAAAATACGCTATTTTTTAAAAAAATTACTGGAGTAATATTTTTAAACCTAACATAGACGTAAGACTTTACAGGTATTTAGTCTATGTAGTGTATTATTTCTGCTTAAGTTATTGTTAAGGGTTTTTGCAGTCTCTGTTTATTTTGTACACGTATATAGACCCGTTTTTTTACTGCTGCTCCGACTCTCCAAGGGTCGCTGGAAGAAATCTCTTACAGAGATAATAAGCTCGCCTTTGTACATGTTATTTCTTATTTAATGTCCTGTTTAATGTTTTGTGTGCAATAAAGTATAATTATTATTATTACTTATGCCAGTATGCCGGAGGGGTAGGCAGAACTATGCTACAATCCTGACAGATCTCTTTTACTTTATCAAGATTTAGTAGTCGTTGAATGCACGCACGGTTTTGAATATCAACATCAGTATTATCAAAGAGATATTATTCAATTGACCTCTTTTCAGGTCTAAAAAAATGTAGATGGTCGGCAAGTTGCCATTTTAACAAAAAAAAAATGTATTTAGTTGGCGCTGTGCGCAAGCCGGTCTGGGAACGGCGAAATTGCAATCTATATGGGAGTGACAGAACTATAGAGACGAATTACAATGTAGATTTTGCTCCATTATTCGTACTGATATGGTTTGCGTCAGCGCCGTCTATCGATCAAAGGAGGTACAATTTTTTTTTAAAGTCGCTTTCTAAAGGACTCTATAAATTTCAACTGCATAATTGCCATGCCAATTTTTTACCCATGGTTACTGTACTGTGACTGCAATGTATGCAATTATAGCTTTAGAATGTCATAGTGTGTTAGTGATTTTATGGTATTGAAATGTGTTTTTTAAATAACATAATTTTTATTCCTTTTTTTTCTGTCTGTTATTTAATAAAATATGTCATAGATGCACTTGGGGCTGCAAGTGATGCAAATCACTTCAGCCAGATGTCGCTGCCTGTACGTAATACAGAGAATATTGTAAAGAGGTTCGAAATTTCACTGATGCCGTTGAGTCGCCCATTAGCTCAGTTCGAAAGAGCGCTGTCACGGATAGCCAGAGCATTGAATTATAAATTCAATGGCCAGAGGTCGCGGGTTCGAATCCCGGCATGGGTGGAATTTTAGCCTCTAAATAGGTTTTTAAAAATTGTCCTTAGCACGGGTTAGTGCATTAAAAATTATATAATTATAGATAGGTTTACTATATTTTTTATTTCTTCTTTTTCTCCTTCTTCAGGCTCTATCAGTCCACTGGTGGACATAGTCCTCCCCTATTAAGCGCCATAGTGCTCTGTCTTCAGCTTGCCGCAACCATCATCAGCCATCAGTTATAATTTTTTATTTGTGAGCAACATTTTGGGGTATTTCATAAAAAGTCTGGCCAAGCACCTGTACGATACATCCCTTCTAATTCGCCATCTTAAAAATAATGTCCTAGGTACTGCAATGTAAATTCCGAGTGGTTCCTTCACCCATATTCTGGTGTGAGTGAAGATACCATTCTCATTCCGTAGATGCAAATTATTTTTGTTTCCCCAGGCATGTTTTTTGCTTGACCACTGTGACCTTTTGTACTACATACCAAGTTATTTATCTTACCTTATTTTTTCAATAAAACAAACAAACATTGACATTGCACTCCGTTTTGGTTGTCACGTGGTGTAAAAAAACGTATGTGACTGACGGGCGAAGAGTTTCGAAAAGTCATTTACGAAACTCTTCGCCCTCACTGAATGAATTTAATAACTATTATAGAGCATTAAAGCATTCATCATTTCCATGTGATTTTGTGTACAAATTACGTGTAAATTGCTCGTTGCCTTCACTCCGCCGGGTAAGGTCGCTCACGCGAGCTGCTTCCGCTTTGCCACCACTTCAACTAACAGAAGGTCGCTGTCAGCATATATTAAGCCTTCGACATATCGTCGTGTTAGTTTTAAGACCACGTAAATTAATCAAAAGGCGCTTCCGCTTTTATATTATATATTTATAATATTGAAATCCATTATATATTTATAATTTTTTGGCTGGCCATATCACGCGAAGAACCGATCACCGTTGGAGCAAAGGTGTTCTCAAGAACACGTCCACTCAAGTGGACACCGCGACTCGGCAAACGTAGTGTAAGACACGCCAACCAGGTGGGATGACTTTCTGCGAAAAACTGCCGGCAGATGCTGGATGCAGCGAGCTGAAGACAGGGTGCTATGGCGCTCATTAGGGGAGGGCTATGTCCAGCACTGCTGGAAATAGCCCTCCCCTAATATAAGTCTATAGGGCTATGTCCAGCACTGCTGGACTTAGCCCTATAGACTTATATAGCCTTATATTTAAATATTTTATTTATAATATTTAAATCCCCTAAAAGCGGATTTGAAATATTGCTGCACATTGCTAGAAAACCGGAAGACGCGTTGTTTTATTCCATCAAATCCAGATGAAAGTTGCTAAATGAAGTAAAAGATACCTGATTTACTAATTTGTCGTAACTTATGAAAAAGGGGTGGAAGTCAGTTTAGCTTAGTCAGTAGTTTTTTCATAAATTTCGATAAGCCCATAGAGAAAGTAAACAAGAGCGTACTGTTAATTAAAGTACTTTCAGAAAGCCGAAGTTTTAAGCAGACAGGTAAATATATTTTTATTTTAATAACTGCCGACCTGCAACTCGGGGAAGTGGAGCGTATGGAGGACCCTCAATAGGCTTAGAATAGGCGTTGGAAGATCAAAAGACAATTTCCAGAGACGCGGATTTCTGCTACTCGACACCAACATCAGTTGCCATTAGTGCTTTTAAAAGAGTAATCTGATTCTTAACTGCACTAGTACAAGTGGCAAATCTGCAAGACTGCATGTGACGGACCGCAAACGCTCTCCTCTCAGGGTCAATATCAAAGTCATAAAACTGTCGCTCAGTGACAACGTGACCCAGATACTTTAAATTTCGATACTCTGGAGATGACTAGTGTTCAAATTTTAGTGCCGGAGACGAAGACCATGTACTCACTCTTTTTAGTGTTTCGTTACCGAAATTCATGGAAACCAATTGAGCTTTGAAAACAGTTAATAATTGTCGTATACAATTGTTTGACGGACCTAAGAGAACCATATCATCCAAGTAACTTACATTGCGTGAATAAAACCACACAATATAAGCTTCGTAAATTGCCTTAATCTTGTTCCACGGCTGAGAAAAGGACTTTACTTTATAAATTAAACGTGATGTTATAATTTACAGGTAATCAATGGTCCAGATTGGTAAATTGTAAGACAGTGGGGGGCCTTACTGTCAGAAGTTATCAGGCCGCCTGTAAGACCTCTGACACGGTTTAACGACTGCCATTACATGAAAGCCGGCACCAACGGCCTAACGTGCCTTGCGAAGCACGGAAGCGCTTGGAAAAATGCCACTAGCGGTAGTCACGGGTCGGTCACCGATCCTGCACCTGACCACGCCCGTTGCGTAACTCAAGTGATTGATTCCAATCATTCGGTTTGACTAGACCACGAGCACTTAGTCCCCGTGGTGGAGTATGGCCTAACCTTCCTGTGATGCAGAAAGATACCCGTGCCCCAGCAGTGGGGACATATAAGGGTTGATAGCGAATCGATAGTCCAATTAAATTCTGTGCAACGTCCACCGAAAACAGTGCATATCATAAATATTTCCTTGCTCCCGTTATCTTAATTTAAACACTCAATGCTAAGGTTGGTTGGAAGAGATCTCTGTTAGAGATAAGTTCGCCTTTGAAACAAATTTTATGTAATGTTATTTCGTTTTTTACTGTTTGCAATAAAGAATATATATGACAGTGAACTAAAAGTGTGCATTCCGTACTTTCATCTTCTGTACGCGTTCACTTCCGATTCGCAACCGCTTGATTGATCGAGATGAGTTGCCGGAATTAGAATGTTACTTTGGAAACTACGGAACGCCCTGACGACGTGAAAATTATGAAAAAATATGCCGGTGACGGAGTGATTATATTGGCAGTTATTTTTATTTTGTATTGTGCTACTTTGTGATAGGAGAGAAGATTTTTTTTTTATCTTTATTTAAAGAACTTGGTACACTAAAGAAAAGCGACCATGTCGTTCTAGTAATGCTATATACAGGAATACTTGTGTAATAAGTCTCTATACATGACTAAAGTTGATTAAATATTTGTCCTAGTTTTTTATACCAATTTGTATAAAATTTTGGCCTCTTCTGAATTGGGAAATGCAAGAACAACGTTACAACCTCCTATAGTACTAAATATCGCATTGTTACATACTAAGTTTCTTGCTGTGGGAGAGAAGATGAATTTCAAATCGTTTGTCTTATTAATATTATATTTTTTGACGGCTGCCGTAGATAGATTCAGTCGTTAAGCCAAGTCAGAGGCCTTAGGGTGGCTTGAAAACTTCTGAAAATAAGAACAGCCACTAGCCTTGCAAGCCTCCACCAATCTGGACTTGGCCCCCGTGGTGAAGTATGGCCTATACTATACCTTCCTATGGGAAGAGAGCCAGCCCCTCAGTGGGGACATAATGGGTTGATGGTAATTATTGAACTTTATTTTCAAACGAAAAAAAATGTATGTGCCAGTGGGTTGGATACCAGACGTAATGGTAGCCTTAATGGGGTCACTCTACTTGTAAATTAAAATTTCATTATGAGATCAACGTCTTAAATTGAGAGTAAAAAAAATATCAGGTATCATACAGAAAATTTTATACTTGCTCTAGTAAATGTACGATTTTTTTGTATTTTTGACGTGAAAAGTGTTTCAGTTCGAAGTAGCGGGTGACTCGCTACAACCGCATGTAACGAAAACAGATCACCACCAGGGCTGTTGCTTTGTAACTAGGTGTCGTGTGAAATTCATTTATATATCGTTGAGTAAAACAAGGTAGTCACTACTTAGATCCTGTTGATTCTTACCGCCAGATGGCGCTAGTGCTGTCTAACGCAAAAAAAATACTACTTACAGACGTTTCACGTTGTTCAACCCGACACAGCCCCACCCACTGTTTCCGTTAAGAGTTCGGTAGTCTCATTATGACGTAGTTAGAATATTTTCGGGGCTTCATTGCGTGGTCACGAGAAGACCACGATGACTGTAACGTCGTCGAAACGTCGAGGTAAAATAGCAATAAATTACTACGCGATTAAGCCCCCAAAAAAAATATTCTAACTATGTGTACAAGTCGCGAAAATTTAAAATATCATTATAACTTATTTTCTATTAATTAATGAGTAGAATAACCTTCTTAAGTTCTAAAGAAAAGTAAGGCTTCCTGCAACCACCTTTAATTGTTGATGCATTATCGGAACTAGTTCCCTGGTATCGTCTGCGTGCACGGAGAAAAAAAAAACGTAAACTAAAACAATTAAATAATTTTCAACCTAACAAAGCGACAATGTAACTTTTCAGAGCCTTTGCCATATTTTATTTAAAAACCTATTTAGAGGCTAAAAATTTCACCCATGCCGGGATTCGAACCCGCAACCTCTGGCTATCCGTACCAGCGCTCTACCAATTGAGCCAATGGGCGACTCACGGCATCAGTGAAATTTCGAACCTCTTTACAATATTCTCTGTATTACGTACAGGCAGCGACATCTGACTTAAGAAAATTGCATTACTTACAGCCCCGACCACTTGGTAACGACCGATCAATTGGTAGAGCGCTGGTACGGATAGCCAGAGGTTGCGGGTTCGAATCCCGGCATGGGTGAAATTTTTAGCCTCTAAATAGGTTTTTAAATTTGTTCCTTAGCACGGGTTAGTGCATTAAAAATAAAAATAGTGTAATATTTTATTTGTTAAATGTGTTGTTAGTTCTGTTATGGCAAGTGGCAGGCCTTGATCTCTGCCTACTCCTCTGGGATATATAGGCATGAGGTGATGTTATGTTGTGTTTGTTAATCGGAACCGGTGTGCGTTATGCAGTGACTAATTGTTAGAGGTTTCATTACCAACTGGCTGAACCTTATTTTAATCCTGGCCGATCGCATCTCGACGTTTGGATTGTCATGATGTTTATATATAGCTCTCTGTTTTTCTTCTTGTGCTGAGTAAATTCTATTGTATATAGTTTCTACTGAATACGTGTTTAAATCACTTTATAAAACTAATGAATGTTGATAATCATAATAATAATAATAATTTATTGCATGTCGTGGTAAGTTGGTTGTTGGCGTTGAGAGTTGGCGTGAAATGGAAGAGGCATATACCCAGCAGTGGGCTTCATTCATAGGGTGGATACATATAGATAGATAGATGTCAAGGTAATAATACGGGTGGTAATAATATTAATAAGTAATTCTAGTTCTACATGACACCCTGTAAGGGCACTAATAATAATAATAATATTGGCCTTTTTGCATCTACTTAATGAGATGATTTATACAGCGTCCAGTGGTATCTTCACGCACACTAGATGGGTGAAGGGACCACTCCGACGCTGTAGTGCCTGGGTCATGGTTTTATAGATGGTGTAGGCTTGCCCAGCACCTATACCATCCTGACAGCTTAGTCGGCCTAGCCCACAGGAAAGACTAGTCAATACGTGCGGAGCCAACCAAGCCGCGGGTTTCCTCACGATGTTTTTCCTTCACCGTTAGCGTGTGGTATTGCGACTGCAAAGTCGCAAATGTACGTAACTTTGAAATTAAACAAAGTCATTGGTACATGCCCGTACTCGGGATCTAACCTGGGGCTCTCGCTTGCCAGTCTATGGCACAGCGGTGGTAGCTCAGTGGGTAGAAGGGCACTACAACTTTGCTAAAACGAATGTTTTTGTCTCACTGCCTACCCCTTCGAGAAACAGACGTGAGGTTATGTAATGAATGTATTTATATGTCCAGCAGTCGCAGTACAGACAGACTTGCATCGAGATAGAAAGGTTTTTTCGACCTGCACACAATTAATTAAAATCCACCAACAGGAAATTGTAAAGCCGAGGCATCGAGTGGGGACCTACTCGTATCTACGGGTCATTTTTTAGTTGCGCAGTAGCTGAAATAGATCAATTATAGTTTATTGTGTACAATGACCGTCCCGTTAATACCGCTAATGGCATTTTTCCCAGCGCTTCCGTGCTTCGCAAGGCACGTTAGGCCGTGGGTGCCGACTGTCATGTAATGGCAGTCGTTAAGCCATGTCAGAGGCCTTATGGGCGGCTTGATAACTTCTGACAGTAAGGCCCGCCACTGTCATAAAATCCCCCACTAACCCGGAATTGACCTCCGTGGTTGAGTATGGCCTAACCTTCCTGCAACGCAAGAAGAGACCCGCGCCCCAACAAGGTTAAAATCGATGTACAACGAATGTTATTTTTGGAATTTTGCAATTTCACTATGTACTTTTTGATTTATTTTGTGCGGTTGTACGATATTCTCCTTTGTAGACTGTCTCCTCGTTGTCTGATAACAGAGAGATTTTTAATACTATATGAAAATGAAATAAAATAAAAATTATTCAAATTAGCGCAGAAACTGCGGTTTAATGAACGTTACAATTCAAACTAGGTGTCCATTTCAAAATCTAAAAAAACTCCAAACACAGTCTTTTCAAAGTCCTCAATTAACATAGTTTACATAATTTTTATAAAACATAGAACTTATACATTGTACTGCCTTTAATTCCAGACCTCAATGTCATCTAAATAATCCTTTATGTTATAGTAGCCCTTTTGGCACAAAGTGTGCGTAACATATTTTTTGAACCGTGATTCAGGCAAGCCTAAGATATACTTCAGGGATTTTATTATAGAAGCGTATACAACGCCCCATGATGGATGTATTAACCTTTGCCAGCCTAAATGTATTAAACAAAAGTGATAAAATTATGTTAGCACTAAACTTAAGAATAAATAGGTTTTTAAATAAACTTAAGAAATTCAACCAAGTATTGTAACTATACATACAGAATAGTTAATATAATTGGTTGAAGTTTTTAAACAAGTTCTTTTGCAACATTTTCTTATATATGTATATTACAATACTTTATATTCATAATAAAAATTAATATTTTTAAAGTCAAATTCACGTAAAGTTTATATACGCCAGTTGAGTTTACGTGTATTATTTTGATTGCTGAAAAAATCTGAGTCAACCATAAAATAAAATAAACAGTTAAACCAGTAAACATTAACAAAGTGTTTATAAAAAATTGAAATTTTATGTGTGTGCAATGTGTAAAAATGTATTCAATGCTAATACGTTCTGGTTAATGGGTAGTGATCACCCAGAAATTGTAAAACGGCACTGCGAAGGTTAGTTACTAATATTATGTAAGTAATTTGAGACTAATGTCACTCAAAGGAGTACGATTACCTGCTCCTTGAATAGATTTATTTACAGAGTTTGAATTTAGAGTAGAGGCTTGTGGGAACACAG
Source organism: Yponomeuta sedellus (assembly GCA_934045075.1). Taxonomy (NCBI): domain Eukaryota; kingdom Metazoa; phylum Arthropoda; class Insecta; order Lepidoptera; family Yponomeutidae; genus Yponomeuta; species Yponomeuta sedellus. The sequence goes on along the minus strand of OW203727.1, from coordinate 18,823,489 downwards.
CAGCTTGCATCTGCACAGCGGGACACCACTGCATCATACATTATTAAACACAGTTAAAACCAATAACCCCTTAAAATTAAAATCGTGACGGTTCCACTGTCACGCTGGCTTGCCTTAATTTGTTATTAATCACGAATGGCGTGCGTTTTAAAACATTAAACACATAGTCTCTGTCACGCATTTGTGTTGTGACACGCTAGCAGTGATCAATAGACTGATGAATCGTTTTTGTTAGATCGGGCCATAGACGTACTACGCAAAGACAGTGTGTCGAACGAAATTTCGCTCAACAGCCAGGCGACACGCACACACCAACGTAACAAGTGTGTGCGGATTATAGTAAAGGACGTTTACAGACACGCATAAATTTGCACTAATAGTGAGACATTGACAAGCAGCTACGCTAATGGTGCCAATTTGGCTACCAGTTTGTTTCCTCACTTTAGAAGCTCGGACTGCGGCTCTATGTCGATATCAACCCTTGTATGTCCCCACTGCTGGGGCACGGGTCTCTTCCCGCAGAAAAGCTTAGGTTTACTCCACCACGGGGGGCCAAGTCCGGGTTGGTAGAGGATTGTATGACAGAGGCGAGCCTTACTCTCAGAAGTTATCAAGCCGCTAATAAGGCCTCTAACATGGCTTAACGACTGCCATTACATGACCACCGGCATCAACAGCTTAACGTGCCTTGAGAAGCACGGAAGTGCTCAGAAAAATGTCACTAGCGGTAGACACGGGACGGTCACCCATCCTGCACAGTACCGCCCCTGTTGTTGCTAAACTCATGTGACTGATTACATTCACTCGGTTTGACTAGGCTACGAGCACTACCCGCGGTTGGATTGCGGTTCTATAAGTACCTTGTAATAATTCTATGTCATTCTATTAAAGCCAGTTTAAAGTCACTAAAGAAGGGTGTCAGTTAATAAATTGACACCCTTTCCTGAAACAACGTATTGTCTGCGTCATCACAAACATTTTTTCCAAAGGTATATTGCCTGAGTAATTGAGAGTAAGTGACAGCTTAGGATAAACTGACATTGAAAAATTTCAATTGCATATTGTTGCAAAAAAAGAACTCAGCAATTTAAACCCTCAATTCGAAAGTCCCCGTCGCTCGGCATAGCGGTAAACCATTTTATTATATTTCTGTCGACAAGTGGATCCCACTTTATTTCATGTAAAACAAGAAGGCGCCATGTAATGGAACGAATGAAACCTTTTTAAAATATAAATAGAAAGCATTTATTGACACATTAATACGTTGAAAGGGTTGAGGCTCAGCATTATGCAACTAAATCAACGCATTGCATTTTCGTTTGTCGCATTTTACGTATTTTCAGACACTACCCACAAAAAAACTAGAACTGATGCACGTAATTATTTATCTCGGGATCATGCAGCGCTGGCTGATCAGTTTCTGCATCTCTAGAAGCCAATTAGGGCTACCAGTAGCAAAGTCTTTGCTGGAACTAGTTTGTTTATTGGTAGAGTACACGCATGGAAATAGCACAGTTCTTTTTAAAGTTACAAACATCAGATGGTCAACTGCAAAAGAAAAAAAAGAGGATGAGGAGCCAAATATATTGCATTGAGTTCGATTTTGTCTTCTTACGTTCTAAGCTGACCTCTGCTCTCAATTAACGCGTTGAAACGCTGAGAAAGCCACACTTGAAAATATTTTTTTGCATAGGCAAAGTAAATAGTGTCGACAGTAAAACCACTTCCCGTTTAAATATAAAAAAACTGCTTTGTGTTTTATACAATCTTTAAAGACGAAAGAATTAATAAAACTTAAAAATACTACACCGTAATATGATTACTTATCATTACCCTCTGTCCCGGTAATATATTAAAACGTGCGATTTACTATAACAGCTTTTTACACCTAGATAGATAGAAAGAAAGTGTGGCGATGCATGATAATTTCTGTCTTGTTTAATATAATTGTGGTATAAAGTTTTCATTTCTTTCAATTTATGTGTAAAGTAAATTCAAATATGTTATTCTTTCAATTGTGTTATGTTACTGTTAATAATTATATATTTTAGTCTTAATGCACGTATGTTAAGGCGGTAAGGCTGTAAGATTTTGTATTACATAAATAAATGAAATAGAAAGGCCGGTAAATTGTGCGCACATTGTTCCCCTAAATTTTTAAAATCATCGTTTCACGTCTGATCTAGTTGGCTGAAAGAAACTATTATAGGAATAAGCCCACCTAAGTACTAATTTATGTTACGCTATAAATTACTTTGAGAATTTGTTTGTGTACAATAAAATATAATGTCATATATATAATGTTCCTTTTTTGTCAGAACTATTATTAATACTTTACTGCACTTAAACAAGTGCAAAATACGACGGACTTAATGCTCTAGCATTTTCTGCCAGTCTACCGCAGGACGTGAAAGAATTTTATCCTTGCGGCGCGCACATAGCTGCCTACAGCTTATTGTCGCATATTGATTAATGCAGTCTATTAAATTTAATTAGAATAATACTCTTTATTGTACACAATATATTTTGATGAAAAACTTAAACATCTAAGTTACAGAGGTAAGCTGGCTTTTGTACGTGTTATTTCTTATGTAATTTCCCGTGAATAAAGTATAATTAATTAATTACATAGTATTCAATTGGTGGCTAGCGGTGGTAGCTCAGTGGGTAGAACCATAGACTGGCAAGCGAGAGCCCCAGGTTCGATCCCGAGTGCGGGCATGTACCAATGACTTTGTTTAATTTCAAAGTTACGTACATTTGCGAATTTGCAGTCGCAATACCACACGCTAAGCGTGAAGGAAAACATCGTGAGGAAACCCGCGGCTTGGTTGGCTCCGCACGTATTGACTAGTCTTTCCTGTGGGCTAGGCCGACTAAGCTGTCAGGATGGTATAGGTGCTGGGCAAGCCTACACCATCTATAAAACCATGACCCAGGCACTACAGCGTCGGAGTGGTCCCTTCACCCATCACCACAGTGTGAGTGAAGATACAACTGGACGCTGTATAAATCATCTCATTAAATAGATGCAAAAAGGCCAATATTTATTGGTGGCTTGGACTAAAAGATGAAAAGAATAAGTACGTGTACATAAAATATATAATATACACAGACAAAATGACTTACTTACGTTAAGTGAAAAGTTATATTGCATATTGGTTTCTCACACTTATTTATGTGCAGTCAACCCTCTGTACACTTTCACTTCAGAGCGTAACTCATGCGTGCATGCAATAATTTTTCGGCTCATAATTCTGTCTGCGGCACGTTTATTTTGGAGCTTAATCACCGCTACTGTTCGCATGTAACACTTGACGGTCCGGATTAGTACTGTTTTTTATGTAGCCTATAATCGTCCCACTGCAGGGCACAGCGAGAGCTTGAACCACAAAAAATATTTCCAGCACAGACTTTAAACAGTACAGATAATAGAGAAATCGCAGTAAGTAACCTTGGACTTGGCACGACTTTGTCTAGATTTCATTACTTTTTAGCGATAAACGAGCAGCTCCAGCAAAACGAGACTTGGCTAGTTTTTTACAGAATGTTTTTGTGGGATTTCACTTCTTTTTGTAGAAACGTGGGCCTATTGATTTATTTTATTAGATTTTCTTCTAAAATAAATCAAAGGTTTCCCCCTCCCCCCTCCTCCTTCCTAATTCAAGGGCAGTAGAAGAATGTCGTAAACGACTGTAACGCGAAAAACACGATGTAAGCGCGTTTTAAAATACAGTCAGCGCCATCTAGCCACGTGTGTGGATATCACCGCCACTCTTAGTCCAATGCATTATATTTTGACCAAATTTTGAGCGAAATAATAATCTTCTAATAGTTTGGTTAGGCTCTTGTGTTGTGTGTTCTGTCAGGTCCTCATCCAGATCTTCGATTTTCCTAGTTTTTATAGTTTTCCCTTTATGTGGCCATTAAACCCTAATAACTCTGTACCAAATTTCAGCTCTCTGAGTTTATGAGAAGTACTGGTTCTATTTTGATGATCATCAGTGGGTGAGTGTCATAAATGCGAAACATTGGTGTCGCTTAACTTCGGAACTAAATGACCTACAAACTTAAAATTTTGGATTTTAAGTATGTTATTATAAAACCTATTTAGAGGCTAAAAATTTCACACATGCCGGGATTCGAACCCGCAACCTCTGGCTATCCGTGCCAGAATCTGTTTTTAAATTTGTTCCTTAGCACGGGTTAGTGCATTAAAAATAAAAATTGTATAGTTATGTTATTATAGCTTACTGGATGACGAAAATTTCTGCGTTCTGGCCTTATCTAGGGGTTCTCAAATAGGGGCCTGAAAATGCGGCGAAATGGTTCCAGTAAAGATGGCAGTGTTTGCTTCGCGCTCGACTTGGCGGGGTCACTGCCGTGCCCCCCGATAAAGTCCAATCCCTTTTATGTAGAGTTTAATGCAATACTGACGTTGCAACAAGGCTTATCAAGTTCCCAGACAGTCTTAAGTTCTACAAGTAACAAGTAAATTGACTTCGCATTTACCTTGTAATTTTCTCGCAACTGCTACTTATTGACTTGAGCTGCCTGTTGTTAGTACGGAAGTAAAGACTTTCCGATACAAGGAATGAAATTCTAGTCAATTCCTGTTATACTCAACAATGTATTCTACGTATTTTTAAAAACCTAATTAGAGGCTAAGAATTTCGCCCACGCCGCGACTCGAACCCGCGACCTCTGGTCGAGCCAGAGGTCACGGGTTTGAGTCCCGGCATAGGTGGATTTTTTAGCCACTAAATAGGTTTTAAAATTTGTCCTTAGGATGGGTTAGTGCATTAAAAAGAATATATTCTACGTATTGTTGAAATAATGCTTTAGTTGAACACCGTTTTCTACAGAAACGGATTTTCATTTCTTCAGTCAAGCATTCACTTGTTTACTTATTCACTATTTCATTCACTATCAATCCGCAAATGCTTTCTCTCACGGTCTCATGCATCCACATACCCGCCCCCGTCTCCGTGACATCGTCGTACCGCCGAGTTTTAAATTTTTAATCGATAATATTCAACAACTTTCTAATAAGCCAGAGTTTAAAATTCGTCATACAAACATGACGCGGTCAAATTGTATGAAAATAAAATATAATTCTTCTAAAGCACTCGCGGTAAAATTGTATGAAAAATAAAATTCTATGAACAATTCTATGAACGACAAACAAATTGCTGTTGCTGCTGTTGCTGTGTGTTATGTTGAAGTGAGAGAGATCAGTCAGAATCGTTTGAAGTGGTAAACCTTGGTCTCTGCATAACCATTCGGGATACAGGCGTGAATTTACGCGTAATGTGATATACATTAAACACTTTTGCAGACTCGAGGCCTAAAATGAAATTAAGAAAAAAATCAGCATCGAAAGCCAAAGTACAGAAACTAACTATATATATTATAGTAGTGCCCTTACAGGGTATCATGTACCTGCTCTTAAAATTACAGAAAGGAAAAGTAATGATACATAACAATGCAATAAATTAATATTAATATGAACTTATAAATCAAGACTTTAAATAATATCGAACATTGTTTTGTTACGTTGCGGAAGACTTCGAAATTAAAATGTAGATGCGGTATCGCGGTTAACAAGACATTGTCACCCGCCAACAAAATCAATACGCCACGCATAGGAACATTTTACCCTACGCAATACAGTCTACTTATTCTTCCTTGTGCAATTTAATAAACAATATTCTAACCTCAAAATTGACATTTGGCGCCAAAACTACATTATTTTCTCGCGATTTCATAAACTTCTTTTATAAAATTGGCAGCGTGTTATCTCAAATAGTTTCCCAGGTTACTTCATTTATAGGAATATGGCAGTTTTCAAATAAACAGTCATACTTTACCGGCAGAATTTTGTTTACTAAAATGGGCAAGTAAGAATTAATAGACTGTGAGCGGCCAATGTATTTTTTGGGCCATCAGCCCTCATGAAAGCTGAGGCTGTCACGGCCATAGTCCGCGCGCTCACATCTGATTAATGATTGCAGGCATGTTGGATTAGTCCCCGGATTTACCGCCAGGGGCACTTTATCTCGTGGCCGCAGAATGGCATCTGTTGTTGGTAGCAACTTGGATAGGTGGCCAACTATTTAATTTGGATAGCAGCCGCTCTATTTCATGGGCATCGGGGCACAGGCTTTCTCTAAGAAAGAGAGAGTATGGGCTTACCGCATGTGTTCACCGCGGATTGGCAACTTCGAGCGCTGAGGTAATGGAACACCTCAGATACTCGTGGTTTCCTCACGATCTTTTCCTTCCTTCATAGTCGAGAAAATCATGAAAATAAAAACTCATTAACTTAATGGGCATGTAATGAAAGTTACGTACAAAGGCGGACTTATTTTAACGGAAAGATATTTCAGCCACCCTAGAAAAAGTAAGAGCGGAGTAGGGCAAGCGAAGTTCAAACACCAGTTGAAATCTTCTTGTAGTTTTCCACTTAGCGAGAGCCATGAACATATATAATTGGTGCGTATGATATCAACCCTATGCATGTCCCCACTGCTGGGGCACGGGTCTCTTTCTATATCGCAGTGCAGTAACGCCAAGGGTTATTGATGCAAATACTAGTTGTATTATTAATATAAGAATATTGTTAATATTACGTATGTACCCTGTTTATGTTCTTGATGAAGAAGAAGAAAGAGATGTTTATTGCACCCATGCCGGGATTCGAACCCGCGACCTCTGGCTAACCGTTCCAGCGCTCTCCCAACTGAGTTAATGGGTCTGGCATCAGTGAAATTTCGAACCTCTTTACAATACTCTCTGTATTACGTACAGTATGTTTTATTTTGCTAATAAAGAAAATAAAATAACAATTTCAAAAACGTAAACACCTAATAACTTGGTAAATATACTGTTAGATTTATTTCCAACAATGTAAAAAAAAATTCAGACAATATTTAAGGAACTAAGAATTAGAATGAAACTAAACCTTAACCTATTTTCTAATTAAAATATAAATCGCTGTCAGTTGGTAGAGTACCGAGAAGGCTGGCTGCATTACCTTGGTAAGGTAGATTATGGTACAATAATAATATTAAAACAATTCAATGTTAATGACCAGTGATCTAAATGGGTAAAGTGTAAATACATATATAATTTTCAAGAAAACATAACATTTAGTTGGTAAAACAAATAAATTAAAGAGCACAGTATTTTTTTTTTAAATACATACATACATAACCTCACGCCTGTATCCCAGAGGGGTAGGCAGAGACCAGCGACTGCCACTTGCCACGATCCTGACAGATCATCTTCGCTTCATAAACGTCCATAAGTCGTTGCATGCACGCACGCCGTTTCCGGGTACTTTTACATCCCCTATTTGGTCGATGTATGTCCGCCTCCTACTCTCCTCAGCACAATCTCTATCCAACAATACAGCTCACGTCCACTGTCACTCAGAATTAACTCCCTGCGTCGGCCTCTCATCTGATTAATGACTGCCGCAATTCTGGATTCACCCGAGTCGCAAGACCCTTCATTGTGTCTCCCGAACATTTATCTACCCTCATGACGGGCTGGTAAGCTGCATCCAAAGTCGACAAGTCGACTGTCGTACGAAGCACGCTGGGTATTAGTTATACATTTACGGGCAGTGATAACCGATATAAAATAAACCTTAAAGTTTAGACTACAAACCATGAATTTTGAACGGTTTGAAAGCCATAGAAAAATAAATGTGTGTCAACAATAGCCATAGAACAATTTCTGTTTCCAATAATAGGTATGTCGACACAAACTTAATTTTTTTAGAACAATAGTTCTAAAAAAATCAAGTTTGTGTACTTACCTAGTACCTAGCCAGCCAGATCCGTGTGTGTGTGCTGCTGGTCCTCGGGTCATTGTTATAATAGACGGAGAAGCAGTACTAATCGAATTTTTCGAAACAGAATTTGCCATGTAAATTTTTTTTATTTACACCTATACTTAAAAGAGACTGTCTAAAGAAATAGCAGATTAGATAACCGCGGCCTTCAAACTAGCCAGATTTCAGCATGTATACGAGTACGTTCCAGTGCAGGGCACAGGAGTTCTCACCGAGAGAGAATATTGTCATAATTATTGGCGTAACTTCAAGCGCCGAGGTATGTGAATACATCAGAGACTCAGGTACCTACCCTTACGATGTTTTGTTTAACAGTTAACGAGTGGTATTGATAACAACTTCACAAATGTACGTTACTTAGAAAACAAAGTCTTTGGTGCATGCCGGGGTTCGAGCCCACGACCTTCCGATTGTAAGGCCAGCGTTCTACCGCAGCGCTACCACTGCTTTACAATACTGGGGCAAAAAACACAGCCACGTGTGGCGGACACCACACGGGAACGGGCTTTTTGCCCTTTCACGGTAGTTTCTAAGCGTCATATTTAGCGATCTCACTGAAAACATCTTTAAGACAGAGTTAAAGTTAGTTTATGAGAGGAATCCATCTGATAAGCCGCAACTTTTTATGTATAAATACATAGAAAGTATAAATGCATACAAAGTTGCGATCTTATTTACAAAAAGTCGATCCGCACAACACTCTTAAGATGGAGTTTAAACCGGCCTATCAGAGGGATTCCTCTCACAAAACAACTTTCACTCCGTCTTAAAACTGTTTAAGAATTATGTTAATTCACCATCGGCCCAATGCAAAGCGTAAGTCCAGAACAATGTCTGCTACTCACAATAATTTAACGGCCTCGGTGGCGCAGCGGTTTGGCACGCTGTAAGTACAGCAAAAGGTCTCGGGTTCGATCCCCGGCCGGGTCAAACCAGGAAACGAACTTCCAAGTTTGTCTTGTTCTTGGATCTTGGATGTAGGGCTGTTGAGGAACTAGTTATGAGGAAGAGGAATTTTTTAAAATCGATTTTGAGGAACAGGATGAGGAACCTCAAAAATATGAGGAAATTCCTCATTTTGAGGAAAAGGAAGAGGAACCCTCATTAACCCTACTTGGATGTAATCTAATGTATTTATTGTATTAAATCTACCGCTGAGTTAGCACCTGTAACACATACAAGTCAAAAACCTATTTAGAGGCTAAAAATTTCACCCATGCCGGGATTCGAACCCGCAACCTCTGGCTATCCATGCCAGAGGTTGCGGGTTCGAATCCCGGCATGGGTGAAATTTTTAGCCTCTAAATAGGTTTTTTAAATTTGTTCCTTAGCACGGGTTAGTGCATTAAAAATAAAAATAGTATAACATACAAGTCATTTAGTTGTAATAAATATGGGGCTTACGAGATCTGTGTAATGTGTCGATGAATTTTTATTTGTTTATGAATATGTTTACCCGCATGATGTCGGTCTGAGAGATTGTTTTCGCTAAAGGTGAACATACAATACGACAAGAAGTTGGAAAAAATATTAAGTTATTATCTTGATTGAAGTATTATACTAAGTAAACTCAGTATATTTGTGCCCGACGACAATATTGGCGGCATCTGTGGTTAAAACACTCACTACCATGCATCTCACGCAATGCCGACAGCGCACAGCGACTTGCATATTATAAGAACCTCTTTGCAACGATGAAGCGATGAGATTCTGCATAATTAATAATAATAATAAATAATAAATATTCACGGACATATTCACACAGAGTGCTTAGTGCGAGTTTGACAGATCCAATCGAACAACTTTACTACCGCGTTAATCGAGCATCGAGTAGTGAGTATGAGTAAGTTAACCGTTCGAACTAGCAAAACGCTGTCACATTACAACTCGCACTCGCGTTTATTCGTGTTTTGGCTGGTAAACGTGTTCACTTCTCAACGTAAACCATTACAACTCGCACTCAGCAATTTTAATTTCCATACTTGTCGCTAGGTGGCGCTTCCTCGATGCCATAGAAATATGAGTTTACGTTAACGCGATCGAGTAGTTAAAAAACTCGCACTAAGCACTCAGATCTCGTTAGCCCTATACTAAGTACAACTAAATGACTTGTGTTATAGGTGCTAACTCGACGATAGATTTAATACAATAAATACATAAATAACATCCAAGACCCGAGACAAACTAGGAAAGTTCGTTTCCTAGTTTGACCCGGCCGGGGATCGAACCCGAGACCTCCCGTTTTACAGTCAGCGTGCTAAACCGCTGCGCCACCGAGGCCGACAAGAATTAGATAGGTCAATATCGATATCAACCCTTGTACCCATGCCCCCACTGCTGGGGCACGAGTCTTTTCCTGCATCGCACTTATTGCCACCGAAAAAAAAACATTTATAATAGAAACATGAAGCGCTTAGTGGCCTAGTCAAACCGAATGATTGAAATCAATCACTTGACTTAAGCAACAACCGGCGCGGCAGGTTCTGGATGGGTGACCGTCCCGTGACTACTGGCATTTTCCCGAACGCTTCCGTGCTTCGCAAGGCACCAAAGAGCCATTATTCAATTTATAAGATCTCGTCATGCGTAAACATTCACGAAGAATGTGCCCCTCTTCACATTTCTATATAGTAATTGTTGTAAATATATCTTGTAAAGTAATGTTAATTTCTGCACCTTCACAAAAACATAAAGTAGACTTGCGTAGACTAAAGAATAGGTACTTTATTCTACACAAAATGAGGAATTCACGTATTACACAGGAAAGCTGTGTAAGTATCTACTACAAAACTTATTATGAAGAAAAACCCGACTTCTAAAAAGTATTTCACAAAGTCTAAATGAGTTCATTGAATTTTTCTCATTGAGGCCGTGTCCAGGAGTCGAGGTGACGTAAAATTAGGCCTTGTGTGTTTTGCAACAGGATTTTATAATTATATCTTTATTCGATGCCATTCAGTGGCTATTTTGTTTTGGGACCATACAGTCTACCCAGTAACAGTACGTTATTTCATTTGCCACTTCAGTTGTTCTTATGGGCGGTCGTTTAGGCGCCTCAGATTGCTGACTAGCGCCACCTATGGATAAAATATTATAACTGATTTTTATAATACGTTTTTTCCGCTAAAAACGCTCGCTTTTAGAGGAAATTGATCAAAGTTCTAGTCTATTGATCCTAGGTTCTATAATGTAGGTTTAAAAAATAGTGATCACAGTTGTTAAGATTTCTCATGTTTTCTTTTAGATAAATACGTGGGTACTATAAAAATATTTATGCTTTTTTTCCATGGGTGGCGTTAGATAGCACCCCAGAGCGCCTTTAAAACGTCCATATACTCGCGAAACATTACCCGTAAGTAGGTTCTATAAATATTGTCACTGTTAAGCACCGTATGGTGCCCTACTATTCTGTTTTAAATAAAATATATTTCTATTTATAATTCCGTATTTATTCGATTTCGATATATGTTACAAGACAATTAATACTAGATAGAACAGAAAACTAAATTTAAAAACTGACATAAGTAAAAAAGACAATATGTAAAAAAAAGTCAAAATAAAACAATAAAAAAGGTCTGTCGCCAACAGTCACAGTAAAATTGTTAAAATTTGTCATGTTCACTTTAAGATAAAAACGTATTATAAAAAGAGTTATACTTTTTTCCATGGGTGGCGCTAGGCTTCTCAAAGCGCCTTAAAGGCGTCCTTGTTCTCGCGAAACGTTACCAGTCTTTGTTTTGGCAGTAAGATGAAAGTCACTCAGCGCAATATTGCCTGTGACATTGTTAATACTAGGTAGGTACACTGGCTGAAGAGTTAAGCTGAGAAAAAAAAGTTACGCAAAGACGTTCGCGCGGAAAAGCACTTTTCTTTATGTTTATGGAGGGCAGTGTAACCTCACATTTACTTTCGTCTCGTCGCACTTCTTCCTGTTCAGTCCCACTGAATCATTTTGTACCCACATTGTCTGTACGTACTCTGTGGATTGTGCAGTAAATAAATAAAAGTATTCTTAATCTTGTAGGCAATTTTACGCGTATCATTTTATGCGTGTTATTTTGAATTCACATTAAGCGCTAAGCATTAACCAAAATTATTTGACGCAAAAAAAATATTCTTAGTTAAAATTATACTAAAATAAGGCTTTGCTTCCCAAAGTTGTATTCACTAAAATATTGAACTTTCTAACACGTTAAAAATTTGCACAAAAAGTTAAATCGAAGGTTTTATAGAACTGCAAAACAACCAAATCCTCGGAATTAATTATATCAACATCCCGAACTCAGAACTTCATGCGAGTGCATGTTTCATCCTAAAGGGCTTGAATTGAGTGACCTAAAATAAAGTAAGGTAGCAATTTCTAGCCCGATACTGTCCTGCGTGCATGCAGCTACTAATAATGATTGTTGATGAGGCAAACAAGTGCTGCGAATCAGAGGAATAGCTGGTCGGCCTTTCCGACAAAACGCCTGTATCCCAGAGGGGTAGGCAGACACCAGAGACTGCCACTTGCCACGATCATGACACATCACCTTCGCTTCATAAACGTTCATAAGTCGTTTCATGCACGCACGCCGGTTCCGGGTACTTTTTATCTTCCCCTTTGCTAATACATCCCCTATTTGGTCGATGTATGGCTGCCTGGGACGTCCCTTACCAGCCCTTCCACTCACATTCGCAATAAATATTCATATATTCCTTCCTTTTCCTTCATATTATATTCCCTTCTCAATTCTAGTCACTACATCCTCTTTCAGTCCACAATAAATTGTTAAGAGCATTTTTCAATAAATCGCGATGCTCATACATTTTTATACATATAAAACCACTGTACGTGTATATGTCACTGGACACACTTCTCAGCTCACTACAGCAGTGAGCGTAGTGTAATGCCAGCATAATGTTCTGAGGGCAGTGTAAGGGACCTGCCCTTATCTCAGATAGGATTTTCCGTTGCCGTCAACGTGGGTTAAAATATTGTTAACAAGAAATACTGTGGCACCCTTTTTGGGGCGATGCGGAGGTAGATTCATACCGACAGTTTATGGAGAAAGTTGCCATGTATCCGAAAGTTTTAATAGAAATTGCGTGTAAAGTATAGGTCTAAGTTGCTTTTTTATTCCTTTTATTTTTAGGAATATAAGTAAAAACTTCCACATAGCACAATTACATGTCCTGGTCCCAAACTCGGACCACGGATTATGACCACACAATTTTGGTCACATTTACGACATCTACGTTTACAGTTTTGGGTATACCTATCGGGTTGGTGACTGTTCATATTCTCATTAGAAATCAAAACATTTGAGTTTCGATTTCTAATGAGAATATGAACAGTTTCAATATATATAGATAGATAGATACTTTATCTATCTTCTATATATATAAAATTCAAGGTCCTGACTGAATGATTCAGTCAGTCAGGACTTTGAATTTTATATATGTAGATAACAAGCTGTTGTTATTTGACTTTTCGTACAACGTGAATAATTAATACGAGAGTGAGTAAAATATATTTTTTCTTTTCCAATGACTATAAAGATTAAAATGTTTGTAAGCACTATTTTATACACCATATTAAATTAATTCCCGATTTGTCGGAAGAGTCGACCCAGTTTCGCTTTGATTCGCAGAAGTTAATTAACAAGGTTAACAAAGTATCCCTTAAAGGATCAATTTGTTGTCCTTCGGTCAGAGCGTCCATCCGTCTTAACTTACCACCGTAACTTCTAAACTAACGCAAAAAAATTTGTGGCCGTTTGCAAAAAACACGTATATTTCCACTTCTTCGGTCCTTTAACTCCTAGGGGAGCATAGGGTCTCAACCATAGATTTACACTTCTGACGAAGGTTTGAGTCAGCCTCCAATTCAGGCCAGCTAGTGCCAACTTGAAAATATTTCAAAATACTCAAGGGACCTAAAATTCATCAGGTAGATAATTCACGTCAACCTAAAAGTATGAAATTTGGCAAGTGATGTCGTCCTATACTGCAAATAGAGGGAAAATTTGGAAAACTATATATTTGTAATGAAATCATAACAAAAATTGTCTTTTTAATTAGGGAAAAGCTCGAAAAAAACTGCCAGACTCGATTCGTAAACTATTGATGTATGTACCATACCAACAAATTTGCACGGAACCCGCGGTGCGTGAGTCCAACTTGCACTTGATCGGTTGATTTTACTGTTTTCTATGGTATAAAAGCAATGCACTTCAATCTAAGTTTGACGCAAGTCCCCATTGAAATTCCCTTTCGCGTAGGAAAGTCGCGTTTGAAACTGGTTTTGAAACTACTCTCGTCGCCCATTATAGGAAAAGTTTTCAGTTGACCTAAAGCGCCTATTAAATTTGACATATTTACCGACGTTTACTGGAAAATAGTTAATTCCTTAACATATTAATTTTGTTTTGGGTTCTATAGTTAACAATGAACCCTTTTAGTAACACCATGAACGTTCGTCTGTCTGTCTATCTACAGCTTAGCAAAGTAATTTTTTTAGGGTAGGTACCGCGGGAGACCCAGGTTTGTTTCTCAGTGCGAGCAAGTGCTAATGACTTTGTTTTCTAAGTTATGTCGGTACATTTGTGAAGCTATTGCAGCAATGCCACTTGCTAACTGTGAAGGAAAACATTCAGAGATGTTTTTATTATTTTTAATGCACTAACCCGTGCTAGTGAAGTAATTTGCATCACTTGCAGCCCCGAGTACCTACTTTGCAGTTAGGTTTTACATCGGAATGATATCGCTGTTCTCACATGATTATATTTTTTTTATTGCACTAACCCGTGCAAAGGACAATTTTGAAAACCTATTTAGAGACTAAAAATTCCACCCATGCCGGGATTCGAACCGCCGACCTCAGGCTAAGTAAAGAGGTTCAAAATTTCACTGATGCCGATGAGTCGCCCATTAGCTCAGTTGGAAAGAGCGCTGTCACGGATAGCCAGACGTCGAGGGTTCGAATCCCGGCATAGGTGTAATTTTTAGCCTCTAAATAGGTTGTTAAAAATTCTGAGATGTATTTAGAGGCAAAAAATTCTACCCATGCCGGGACTCGAACCCGCGACCTCTGGCTAACCGTGCCAGCGCTCTTCCTAATGAGCTAATGGGCGACTAACGGCATCAGTGAAATTTCGAACATCTTTACAATACTCTGTGTATTACGTACAGGCAGCTACATCTGGCTGAAGTAATTTACATCACTTGCAGCCCCGAGTACTTTTTATACTCTAAATAGGTTTTTAACCTTTAACTACTGACGTGGGGGCCTCTCAGGCCTCAAGAAAACTAAAATTGTGATTTACTCCCTTCCTTCGCGCACGGCATACGCGTAGCTTCTAGTACCTTCGAGTTTAGTTGCGCCGAGGCGGTCAACAGCAGTGCACGTGTCTGCGCGCGCAATTTCGGTAAGTAAATTCATTTTGAAATTTCTTGTGGGCCTCTTAGACCCCACCTCGTTTGAGTTTGGCACGTGTGCTGGGAAAGGATACGCCTGCACCTGACCGTCAAGAAGTTGACGACGAACAATCTAAAAAAAGAAGAAGGTGCCACACATGTCCTTCGAAGCTTCAAAGAAAATCTACGCACACATTTTATGCATGTAAAAAACATGTATGCCTTCATTGTGCAAAGCAAGTTTGCCCAGACTGTGTGTAATTCACAATAATTTGAAGACTGTTATTTTTTGTTCCTATTATTGTATTATAATTTTTTATGTGCCATTTACTAGAAAGACTATTTAAAATTAAGATTATAAGTTAATTGGTTGATTTTTTTAATATTTTTAATTGATACTTTGTGATATAAGGCCTCTTGTGATTTTTGTCAAAAATGCTAAGCGTTTTCTAAAGTTTGATATAATAGTTAATTATAAACAAATACATTATACAAATATCATTTTATTTTATTTAAATATATCCACTTAAGCTAATTATTAAACACTAAACCCTAAAAAACCCAAAGATTTTTAAATATAAGCATATATATATACCGGACTCTGAGGCCCCCACGTCAGTGTTTACGTGAAATTAAATCCACATCAGTAGCTAAAGGTTAAAAATGTCCTTAGCACGGGTTAGTGCATTAAAAAGAATATAATCATTCTGAGATGTTCAAATACCTCACCACTCGAAATTGCCAATCCGCGGTGGGCACCCGTGGTAATTAAGCCTATACTCTTTCTTTCTCTCTCTCTCTCTCTCTCTGAGAGAAGGAATGTGTCCTGCAATAGGATGTTTATAGACTACATGAAAAATACGTATCTCTTCGACACTTAAATTAGCGATACATTTTTTTTATCTCATGTACATTATAGGATGGGGTATCATTAGATTGGTCGTTTAAAAATATTGTGAGTCTACGTTTACAATATCGAAATCCTGACAGACACAAATAAATAGATAGAAAACACTTTATTGTACATAAAAATGGAAATTACACAGATGTTTCTTAACCTAAGAGTACAGTCGGCGGCCTTATCACTAAAAGTGATCTCTTCCAGACAACCTTTGGATGAACTGGACAAATACATTAGGGAAGTAATTAGATGTACAAAAAATCATAGAAAATGATAATTTCAGAGGTACCTACTCGTATATAAATACAAATGTCAGGTCTTATAATATAAAAGGTCGTGAAGCGCTCTTGGCCCAGTCGCACCTAGTGATTCGATTCCAAATCGATCACCTTTAGTGATCAGTTAAGCAACAACAGGCGTGGTCAGGTGCAGGATGGGTGACCGGCCCGTGACTACCACTAGTGGCATTTTTCCAAACGCTCCCGTGCTTTGCAAGGCACGTTAAGCTGTTGGTGCCGGCTGCCATGTGATGACAGTCGTTAAGACATGTCAAAGGCCTTATGGGCGGCTTGATAACTTCTGACAGTAAGGCCCGCCACTTACTGTCAGAAGTTACAATCCTCCACCAAGCCGGACATGGTCCCCGTGCTGGAGTATGGCCTAACCTTCCTGCAATGGAGGAAGAGACCCGTGCCCCAGTTAAGTAGTAGGGATATACAAGAGTTAATATTGAGGCGACCAAATTATAAAAGGAAAACTTTGCACAAATTTCATTGAAAATAACTTTACTTAAAATCGCTCTCTCTATGGACCCGGACCCCGGACGTTACTAGATCGGTTTTTTTTCTTTAACTCTGGCTTTTTGTGAATAAAGCTTGTGTAAGTTTTTGAGCGGTAGAGCGCCGGCTTCTAAATCGGGGAGTCGTGTGTTCAAATCCCGGTATAAACCATCAATATCATCATCATCATGACCTCAAGGTTTGTAGCGGTGATAGTGGAGCGGTAGAACGTCGGCTTTTCAATCGGAAGATCCTGGGTTCGAATCCCGGCTCATACCAATTACTTTGTTTTCTAAATTATGTACATTTATGAAAATGTTGTAAAATTGAAAAACATTTATCTCTTTTGTAACATAAATAAACATACATACATAACCTCACGCCTGTGTCCCAGAGGTGTAGGCATAGACCAGGGACTGCCACTTGCCACTATCCTGACAGATCACCTTCGGTTTATCAACGTTCATAAGTCGTTGCATGCACGCACGCCGGTTCCGGGTACTTTTTATCTTCCCCTTTGCTAATGTATCCCCCATTTGGTCGACGTATCTAATCTTCACCTGGGACGTCCCTTACCAGCCGTGAAAATATGTACAATATCATCAAAATAAAACAAGATGATGAAGAACAAAAATAAACACATAAATATGTTGGAAATACAATAGTGCGAACTCAAGTGCAACAAAAGAAAAAGACTGCAGCTCAGCGAAACGCTACGCACAAGTGACCAGCGCTGGTTTTCAGCTCCACCTGATTCGCTGATGTATAAGTTGCAGACGGAATGAAAAATTTAAATAATATACAGTTGAAATTATATGATTAGGTTGCGCGAGACCGACCTCTAGAAGCACTCTAATCTTATGTAGAAGATTCTTAGCTTCCAGAGCTAGAATATTTTGTGGATTCTTTTTATGAAATAAAGTAAAGGAGACCATTCAAATTGGGCCCAAAACTCAAAGTGCCGGCCAACGAAAAAAAAACATTTTTAAACTGTTACATGTACTGTATGTACTGTTACATGTTACATAAACTGTTATAGGTGGTCACTTCACCTATCTGTAGTGTAGGTGGGAGTTGCTACTAGACGGAGTGTGAATCATCTAACATAAATGTATAAGGTATGTATTGCTTTTAACGTCTGTTCTACGTTATTAAAAATGTATAGAAAAATCTGACCTTTAACGTCTACTAGTACTTAAGGTATTCATTTTAGGATATAGGTTTCTTAGTATGAAATCAACAAATCAATATTACCCATCGTTTAGAATAGTTTTTTTTTTCGCTGGGCGGCACTTTCATGTTTGGGCCCAACTTAGTATGAAGCGTGAATGGTTTCCTTTAATTTAAATTTAATTTTGACTCGTATCTAGCTGTGTTTTTGGGACTGACCAGCATGCTGTCCAAGAGCAATAAAACTCTTCTCATAGAATTAATCCTTTTTAATTCATGAACAAAATAATTAGCGAGAGCCAACAAACAACTTAGAAAGCCTCTCTTAATACTGTTTCAGTTAGCGACTGGCCGTTCGTTTTGTCGGCGCATCTTTAATTAAAGTTTAAGCCGCTGATTCCCGAAGGCTCTCTCTGCAGAGCCTTCTCTACTGGCACTGGGAAGTCAAGGAGTTGGCAATAAATAACAATTTTTCTTTTCTTGCTTACATTTATTTTTTTAAATATCCGCCTTTGGAATTTTTGTTTATTGCGATGAGAAGAGACGTTACGAGAAAAAAAACCATAGAGACACAAACATAGTAGTCATGTCCCGGAGCAGTCGTGTCGCAACTCCTAGTCTAAGTGGAGTCAACTAATATGACTGGCGGGTGAGTCTAGACTTGTTTGAGTCTAGGTCTTGTTTAAGGCTTAAGTATTTTAGAATTCTTTGCTTTCGCAGACGATTTTGTTAATTGCATTTAAGGGACAAGTTTTTTACCAACGAAATGAAATTAACTGAAAAGGTTTTATTCAAAGTAGCGCAGAAACTGCGGCTTAATGAATGTTACAATTCCAACTTGGTGTCGATTTCACAATCTAGACAATTTTGGAGAAAAATATACAAAAAACTCCGAGTTAAAGTGTTTTATGGTAAAATATTAATATGGTGACAAAACTTTTAGCTCAGCATTCTTTATAAACACAAGTAAAGACGTGGACCCAAAGAGGCATTTGAAATATTTAAAAAGCCTGTATTTGTAAGCCTGTATTCATTCGGCTTTAGTCTGGGTAGAAACAAAATATTTTGTTAAATAACATCAAAGTCAATTGACAGTCGAGGTTCACATCTTGAATGAAATAAATAGGACCAGCAAAAACTTTTATAGGCACCATTGCTTCCCGTATTTTATTCGATAATTTCTATCGTTTATTAACACGTACCTAGACCAAAGCCGCATGAAACGAAATATCGTTATCGTTTGTTATAACCCTTGTATGTCCCCACTGCTAGGGCACGGGTCTCTTCCTGCTTCGCAGGAAGGTTAGAAAATACTCCACCACGGGGGCCAAGTCCGGGTTGGTGGTGGATTGTAAGACAGTGGCGGGCCTTACTGTCAGAAGTTATCAAGCCGCCCATAAGGCGTCTGACATGGCCTAAAAACTGCCATTACATGACAGTCGGCACCAACGGCTTAGCGTGCCTTGCAAAGCACGGAAGCGCTCGGAAAAATGCCACTAGCTGTAGTCAAGAGACGGTCACCCATCCTGTACCTGACCGTGCCTGTTGTTCCTTAACTCAAGTGATTGATTCCAATCACTCGGTTTGCCTAGGCCACGAGCGCTTCCGAAACGAAATATACACACTGATAGCGCCGTTTAGTTTACAGTTTTATTTCTGATTTTTTGCATAGTAATACGAAGAATGAAACATGTCAAATATGGATAATCATATCAGTGAATCAATATAAGATACCAAATTACCATTTACAGTGCATGTAAAAGTGGGTTTCTTTTTACAACATCTTCTCCGATTCCCGATTCCTAGTGCCATCTGAATGGGTCAGGCACGATAAAGTAAAGACTGGATTAATTTAAGTTGCAGTCTCACCGGCATTCACTAGTTGGCGTCGTTTTTGATTTCTCTCCATTTTCCCTTCTGCTGTTATTAAAGTTTTGAAATGCGGTGGTTCATTTTAATTAGTTTGACTTACAGTCTATTCAGTTTTAGGTATACTCGCATTTCGGTAAAATTTCGGCACTTAAATGTACAGGGACATCAACCTCTTCAAGAAATTGAGAGATGGCTTAGAGCCCTATCACACAAGCAATTTGCGAGCGATTTGAAAACAATGCGATCGGTACCAAATAAACATTCTATCTATCTATCTATCTATCTATCTATCTATCTATCTATCTATCTATCTATCTATCTATCTATCTATCTATCTATCTATCTATCTATCTATCTATCTATCTATCTATCTATCTATCTATCTATCTATCTATCTATCTATCTATCTATCTATCTATCTATCTATCTATCTATCTATCTATCTATCTATCTATCTATCTATCTATCTATCTATCTATCTATCTATCTATCTATCTATCTATCTATCTATCTATCTATCTATCTATCTATCTATCTATCTATCTATCTATCTATCTATCTATCTATCTATCTATCTATCTATCTATCTATCTATCTATCTATCTATCTATCTATCTATCTATCTATCTATCTATCTATCTATCTATCTATCTATCTATCTATCTATCTATCTATCTATCTATCTATCTATCTATCTATCTATCTATCTATCTATCTATCTATCTATCTATCTATCTATCTATCTATCTATCTATCTATCTATCTATCTATCTATCTATCTATCTATCTATCTATCTATCTATCTATCTATCTATCTATCTATCTATCTATCTATCTATCTATCTATCTATCTATCTATCTATCTATCTATCTATCTATCTATCTATCTATCTATCTATCTATCTATCTATCTATCTATCTATCTATCTATCTATCTATCTATCTATCTATCTATCTATCTATCTATCTATCTATCTATCTATCTATCTATCTATCTATCTATCTATCTATCTATCTATCTATCTATCTATCTATCTATCTATCTATCTATCTATCTATCTATCTATCTATCTATCTATCTATCTATCTATCTATCTATCTATCTATCTATCTATCTATCTATCTATCTATCTATCTATCTATCTATCTATCTATCTATCTATCTATCTATCTATCTATCTATCTATCTATCTATCTATCTATCTATCTATCTATCTATCTATCTATCTATCTATCTATCTATCTATCTATCTATCTATCTATCTATCTATCTATCTATCTATCTATCTATCTATCTATCTATCTATCTATCTATCTATCTATCTATCTATCTATCTATCTATCTATCTATCTATCTATCTATCTATCTATCTATCTATCTATCTATCTATCTATCTATCTATCTATCTATCTATCTATCTATCTATCTATCTATCTATCTATCTATCTATCTATCTATCTATCTATCTATCTATCTATCTATCTATCTATCTATCTATCTATCTATCTATCTATCTATCTATCTATCTATCTATCTATCTATCTATCTATCTATCTATCTATCTATCTATCTATCTATCTATCTATCTATCTATCTATCTATCTATCTATCTATCTATCTATCTATCTATCTATCTATCTATCTATCTATCTATCTATCTATCTATCTATCTATCTATCTATCTATCTATCTATCTATCTATCTATCTATCTATCTATCTATCTATCTATCTATCTATCTATCTATCTATCTATCTATCTATCTATCTATCTATCTATCTATCTATCTATCTATCTATCTATCTATCTATCTATCTATCTATCTATCTATCTATCTATCTATCTATCTATCTATCTATCTATCTATCTATCTATCTATCTATCTATCTATCTATCTATCTATCTATCTATCTATCTATCTATCTATCTATCTATCTATCTATCTATCTATCTATCTATCTATCTATCTATCTATCTATCTATCTATCTATCTATCTATCTATCTATCTATCTATCTATCTATCTATCTATCTATCTATCTATCTATCTATCTATCTATCTATCTATCTATCTATCTATCTATCTATCTATCTATCTATCTATCTATCTATCTATCTATCTATCTATCTATCTATCTGTTCTATCTATCTATCTATAAATAAATAATAAATAAATATTCATGTACATATTACACAGATCTCGTTAGAGTACAACTAAATGACTTGTCATACAGGTGCTAACTTGACGATAGATTGCATACCATAAATTATGTACAGATAACATCCAATACCCAAGACAAACTAGAAAAGTTCGTTTCCCAGTTGACCCGGCCGGGGATCGAACCCGAGACCTTCGGTTTTACAGTCAGCGTGCCACACCGCTGCGCCACCGAGGCCGTCTATCTATCCATCCATCTATCTATCTTTATTAATATTATTATTAATTCTTTATTGCAAATGGTGATAATGACCAAAAGGAGGACTTAGGCTGGAGGTACAGGGCTAAACTGACTGAGCTGTCAGGATGGCGTTCGTTATTTAAATGGAGTAGGCTGGGTATGCCATTTAAATAACAATGTCCCAGGCAATGCAGCCTACTAGTGGTCCCTTCACTCATCTAATAATATTGGCCTTTTTTGCATCTACTTAATGAGATGATTTATACAGCGTCCAGTGGCATCCCCACCCACACCAGATGGGCGAAGGAACCACTCCGATGCTGTAGTGCCTGGGACATGGTTTTATAGATGGTGTAGGCTTGCCCAGCACCTATACCACCCTGACAGCTTAGTCGGCCTAGCCCACAGGAAAGACTAGTCAATACGTGCGGAGCCAACCAAGCCGCGGGTTTCCTCACGATGTTTTCCTTCACCGTTAGCGTGTGGTATTGCGACTAAAAATTCGCAAATGTACGTAACTTTGAAATTAAACAAAGTCATTGGTACATGCCCGCACTCGGGATCGAACCTGGGCTCTCGCTTGCCAGTCTATGGTTCTACCCACTGAGCTACTACCGCTCATCTAGCATTAGTATAAATCATCTCATTACGTAGATGAATGGGACTAAAGTTACTGCTTATAACTAACATTACATTTACATACTGGCACATACATTGCTTCTGGCCTCACACTAGGATACCCTGTGTCATGGGAACCAGGAACAATGACATCACAAACATGTAAACATACAAGACTTGGGGTTTTAGTTTTGTTTCCAGCCGGGATTCGAACCCGGGACCTCTTGCATGGTAGGCAGACGCGCTACCGCTACGTCTTCGTCGTCGTCATCGTCTTAACGATGGGTCCATATTGGCTCAACTAAAGTCTAACTTACGAAAATGGTCTTACTAACGATTTGTACTCCAAATGATCACTCTTCCGAAAATTTTGGTTCCTAATTTTTTTGTTCATACAATTTCTAGTACTACCGACGAAGATCATAACACTCTGGTTTCCGATTTTTTTTATTACTAATATTACTACTAAACTAATCTAAACTCCTAAGTGTTTTTTACCATAATGTTGTCATTCATAAACATGTTTTTCATAATATTGTTACTCATATTATCGATAAGTTATAATTCTTATTTGTATGTATGGTATGTATTTACAGACTTTGATATCTTTGTTCAGTTGATTTGCCCAGATGTCTATTTCGGTAGCAACACTGACCAAAAAGTACCATAATTTGACTTTTGGTTGGTATGTTTAGTTCCAAAGTAGTGTTTTTTTGTAGTTTTTACATGTTCTAACCTAACCTAACCTACCTACTGCCCAGATGTTGATTTCGGTAGGAACACTGACCTAACAGTACCATAATTTGACTTTTGGTTGGTACATTTAATTCCAAAATAGTGTTTTTTGTTGTTTTACATGTTCTAACCTAACCCGACCTATCTGCTGCCCAGATGTTAATTTCCGTAGCGTCATTGACCTAATAGTATCCTATTCTGACTTATAGGTAGGAAGATTTCGTTCTGAAAATAGTATGTTTTTGTTGTTTTTACATGTTCTAACCTAACCTAACCTACCTTCTGCCCTGATGTCGATCTCGGTGGCGGCATTGACCTAATTAATAAGTTCACAAAATGAATGTAGGTACCTATATAATGTAAAACTTTAGAATAAAAACAATTCTACTAACAAATATATGATTTTGAATAATAGTGTAAAAAACAGTTATTTTGAGAAAATATCGGAAAACAAATAGTAGTACAATAGATGTTTATTGTTACCGACATTATGAAGTTGGATGATTCGGAATTAATAACATTCGGAACAGAATAGTTATTAATAGTGATTGTTAGGATGAAAAATTGTAGTAATAAAATTTTCGGAGTTACAATAATCGAGGTAGGAATCTTCAGTCATCTTTGGCGCACCCCTTAACGATAACGACAAACGGTCGTCGAACTGGACATAACAACTGTTCAACGGTTATGTTTATGCAATATTCATCATCATCATCATCATCATCAGCCATTTGACACCCACTGTAGGACATAGGCCTCTCTCGTTTTCCAAGCTTCACGGGCTTGAGCCGTCCGCATCCAGCGACTCTATATTTATGTAAATAAAATAAATTGGTACCAAATATCTTAATAAATAACACTAAGTACCTATATCGGGTGCGCCATCCCCGAAAAAAGTCTTCCTGTTTTTGTTATTGTCCTGTATTTGTTATTGAGTTCCTTAATGGTCTAGAGTAGTACGTTTGATTATAACGCCAGTATTCCTGTGTTTGTTACCATTGGGAGTTGCCGTACCTTCATTTTTACAAATAGCATCTGGCTATGTTTTTTTCGATGTTTGCAATGTCCGTATCTGGCTGCCATATTTGTAACAGGATATCCCTGTTTGTAATCACACTGGCCTGGAAAACTAAGTACTATCACACTTTTAAGATTGAAGTAACTTTTTAAGTGTACAATATATAAAAAAGACTCGAATAAAGTTTATGAGTATATTAACTTCTTAGTCGGTGGTAACCTTATTTTAAGACATGGCTGAAAAGAACTTTCTTGGGTAGTTTAGAATAAAAGACATTTTTAAAAGTGCAGCACTTAGTTTTGCAGGTCTGTGTACAGTGCGTTCACGTTAACTTGACGCGTGAGAGAATTGGTAACAAGGACATAACATGTGAATTAGCTTTTAGACCTAATCGGAAGATGGTAAAACAAGCCCTCAATCCTTTTATTTTCCCCAAGTAATGGGAATGATTTCTTATTAAACATGGTAACAGTAAACATCTCAGTGCTACCAATTCGTCAAGTTAATGTGAACGCACTGTAGAAAAAAATTTGGACTTTATCTACTGTACTATTTGTAAACTCGCTTTAAAGCTGCCGTTAGTTAGTTAGACCTAACATTTCCGCACTTAGAAATACATACTCTCTTTTTTAGCCTTTTTGCATCTACTTAATGAGATGATTTATACAGCATCCAGTGGTATCTTCACTCACACTAAATTGGTGACGGGACCACTCCGACGCTGTAGTGTAGACTTTCTTACAGAACACTTTATTGGACGAAATAAATGAAATTACACAGACATTTATTAACAAAAGAGTACAGATGACGGCTGTATCACAAAAAATATGTCTTCCAGACAATCTTTGGATGGACTGGATTTATACATTGGAAAAAAACTAGAGCTTTAGCGTTATAGTTGGGCAATTACGTAAAATATTAACGGAGAAGGAAAACGCTCTGAGGAAACTCTGGTATCTATATAATTTGCCATTTTTAAAGCTTCGATAAAGTGCTAATGCAATCGAATGCGTTAGAAAAATCTAAGAGGAACAAAATAGTACGGTGAGTCGCCCATTAGCGCAGTTGGAAGAGCGCTGGCTCGGTTAGTCAGAGGCCGCGGATTCGAGTCCCGGCAAGGGTGGAATTTTTGCCTCTAAATAGGTTTTTTAAACGGGTTAGTGCATGAAAAATTATATAATCATGTGAGTACAGCGACATCATTCCGATGTAAAAAGCTAACTGCAAAGTAGGTAAATAGTCGGGGCTGCAAGTGATGCAAATTACTTCAGCCAGATGTTGCTGCCTGTACGTAATACAGAGAGTATTGAAAAGAGGTTCGAAATTTCATAGATGCCGGTGAGTCGCTCATTTATTAGCTCAGTTGGAAGAGCGCTGGCACGTTTGGCCAAAGGTCACAGTTTCAAGTCCCGGCAAGGGTGGAATTTTTAGCCTCTAAATAGGTTTTTTAAAACAAAGTACCTTTGTCTTGAATTGACCTATTTACAACGTCCAACAAACTTAAAGGTGCTAGACTAGACTAAGGGAGGGCTTTGCGCAGTGGTGACACATACACGAGGCTACGTAAAATCAATTAAAGCACGAAAATCGACACACAAAATAAATTTATTTCACTGGTCGGCTGAAAATTTTAAAAACGCATTTTCTAATACATACCGGCAGCGTTTCATCCATATTTTATTCCCGCGTTGAATAATAAAATTTTCGAAGCTGATTGATTTATTGGAAAACGCGGCTTTTTTTAGCGCTCCGAAGCTTTATAATGGCCAATCTGTTGCCATATTTGCTTTAGAAAATAACAGGGACGAAGCGGGAAGCTTAGATTAATTAATTTGGGACCATTATGTTTTATTTAAAAATTCCTGCCGAATTTGAACTTTATTGCGGTCATACTAACGACCTCTGTGGCGCAGCGGTAGCGCAATCGCCTACGTATGCAAGATATCCCGGGTTCGAACCTCGGCTGGGGACTAAAAGAACCCCAGGGGGCCGATTCTCACCCATGCGAATTGAAAGCGTAGACGCAAAATATTCGAAGGCTTAGACATTTGTCGCATAAAAATAAGATAATATAACACGATAGACTCATTAGACAATTATTTTCTCATTCGAATTCAATCTAGCATGGGGTTCAGAATACAGATTTTGGCTGTCGCTCGACTTTTCACGTAGAATTCCAAGTCGTAAGCCTTAGAGTCGTATACGACTTATTTGCTAATGGAGTGAGAATTGGCTCCCAGGTCTTGGGTGTTAACATAATATAATTGTGATGTTGCTGTTCCTGGTTCCCACGACACAGGGTATCCTAGTGTGGGGCCAATAGCAATATGCCTGCATGTAAATGTTATTTATTTATTTATTATTATTTAAATACTCACGCCTAGTCTTTAAGACTTTCCTGTAGGCAAGGCCGACTAAGCGGCTAAGGTGGTACAGGTGCTGAGCCTACACCATCTAAAAAACAATGTTCCAGGCACTCCAGCGTCAGAGTAGGGCCTTCACCCATGTAGTGTGAGTGAAGATGCCACTGGACGTTGTATATCTCATTAAGTACATGCAAAGGCCAATGGTCATCCCATTACGTCCCCACCGAGGGGCACGGGTCTCTTCCCTGAGGAAGGTATAGGCCATACTCCACCACGGGGGCCAAGTCCGGATTGGTGGATTGGTCCTACTGTCAAAAGTTTGTAAGCCGCCATAAGGCCGTCCTGACTTGGCTTAACGAGTGCCATCTATCGACGGCAGCCGACACCAACTGCTTAACGTGCCTTGCAAAGCATGGAACCGCTCGGGAAAATGTCACTAGCGTTACTCATACACGGTTTACCCATCCATGCACTGAACGCGCCCTGTGGTGCTTAACCTTCGTGATCGTTTAAGATCACTCAGGCAGCCGAGGCTACGAGCGATTCCCTAACGACCAACTGTACTCACGCCTATTAAGTTTTACTTTTTGGACGGAATTCAAAGCTCAAGTTGGGTCGTATTTCAAGTAAAAATTCAATGGATTCATACCCAAGCAGTGTCCAAGACGTTGGAACCAATACTGTGCCAACCTTAACTTCTAGTTTTAACTTGCAGGGATTTTGTTTTACTTCGCGAATCCGTTTTTGGATTCCGTAGGCAAAGGGTGCCGAGTGGTCTCTTTCACTAATCCTACGCAGTCTGTCTGTCCGCCTGTCTCTGTGACATAAAAAGGGCTCTATCTTGTAAATAAAAGTCAAACTCCTTAAGGCCTAAATTGAAATAGTTTAAGGTGTTACCTATAAGCACTGATTTTATTATAGTCATAGATTATATTAACTAAATTTCGTGATTCATACATTTAATTTTATTATTGCTCTGTGATACTTCCATAATTATCATAAAAAGTATCACCATAAACTAAAAACGGAATCGCTCGTAGCCCCGTCTGCCTGAGTGATCTTAAACGATAACGAAGGTTGAGAACAGAGGGCACGTTCAGTGCATGGATGGGTGACCTTCTACGACTAACGCTAGTGGAATTTTTTGAGCGGTCGCGTACTTCGCAAGGCCCGTTTAGCAGTTGGCAGTCGTTAAGCCAAGTCAGAGGCCTTAAGGCGGCTTGGAAACTTCTGACAGTAAGACCAGGCACTAGTCTTGCAAGCCTTTACCAATTCGGACTTGGTCCCCGTGGTAAAGTATGGCCTATACCTTCCTCAGGGAAGAGACTCGTGCGCATCGGTGGGGATAAAAAGGGTTGATGATGATAATAAAAGGTATCTCGGAAACTATAATTGATAACTGGTATTTCTCGTATGTATGTGTTTATATGGCGGATTAAGTACATTTTATTGCAATAAAGAATTAATTATCGTTATATGATATTATGTAGTTGTATGGAATAGCGAGAGTTCGAATTGCAATTGACCGTATTTTTGTTTTAAAATTGAGCAGTTGGAAAAAGTTCTCTGCAGCCGGCGCCCTTGTTTATATAATTCATAATTTTGAGTAACCTGTCTCGGGGGACGAGAGTTTTCACAGTTAAGAGTTGCAGTACCTTGCATCCGCCATCGATTGCAATGTTTTATAGTTCCAACAAATCATCAAGCTGCAATTGTTTTGAGGTGGAATTTTGGCTGACGGAGAACGGCCCACTAATTTTCGGTTTTGATTTAAAAACGACCTGTCGGATCTCAACGAAACTTTGCCAATATGTTTAGAGGACATGAATCGATATTGGTTCATTTAGTTGAGTATAGATTTTATGAAAATAACTATGAGGCTTTAATATCTCTTTGCTTCCTTTGTTTCCAATAATTGTAAATAAAAGAATAATACATCAAGCATGTTTGCTTGAACATCGATTAAGCAAACATTTGTGTATAAAAGCCAAACCAAAACTCATTTAAAATGTTACTCATGAGCACTAATTTTATTCAAGTAAGTGATTAATATTATGAATAACAATTATATTCAGCGATATTGTCAACACATTGCATATTATTATTATTCCGTACGGGTATATGCTTGCCTCTGCGTTATGCTCGTGAGCGAGTGCTGTTTATGTCTCTGGCCTCAGAACTTATGTTTTCCCTACTTTTGTAAGAAAACTAATGTCTTGGCATTCAAAGTTATTGACGGCTATTATGTAATCGTATCATATGTATAGGTAGCATCTGATGTATTCGATTTAAGATGTCTTGAATAAAAAGGCCTTTTTCTTCACTACAGTATGACATTCAGCAAACAGAATGAAATTCTTTACGTTCAAATAAAATTTATTTTATTTGGTAAAAAATTTCCATTTCTTTTTATTATTTTTTTTAGTCTTATAGCCTTTGGGCGGTAGCAGTGCACAGGGCGCTCGGCTCAGCGAGCAGGTGCTGCGTTCAGGTGGACTTGTCGCCAAACTTCTACTGCCACGGTCGCATTTTTATATTTGCCGTCATATATTTCCGACAGAACAATTTGCCAGGAAATATACGCGTTTTCCGGGCGAGTTTTTTTTGTTACTAGTTTGGATAGTTAGTTTCTTTTTTACTTGTTTCTTATTTTGACAAAAACTCTCGATGCGTACTTCGATTTTTTTTGTGTATCCTATAAACGTAATTTTTTTTGTGTATCCTGCAGGGCACAGGCCTTCTCTCAGAGAGAGAACATATCTCAAATTTTAATTTTAACTCTCTCAAATTTTACCACTTAAAGTAAAGTACGTGTATTGGCAATTTCAAACGCTGAGGTATTTGAACACTTTAAACACTCAGACAATCATGTTTACTTTCACAGTTAGCAAATGGTATTGCTTTTACAAATGTACATACATTAGGAAACAAGGGTATTCGCACTGGGCATCTAACCTACCCAGGTTCGATGCCCAGCTATTTCAATTATTAAGTAAAATTTAGAAGAGGCCTGTACCCAGCAGTGGGGTTCACCGGGCTGATGATGATGATGATAATTTAGAAAAGAATCAATTAAACAAAATTGCACAATCCGCTAATTGAATTTATCAGTTAGTTCTTGGTACTGATTATTTACATGTAAGTGTATACAAAGACTAAAAACCAAGCTTAATAAGTTTTTAGCATAAGCATATGTTTTAATTGAGCCCTTGACTATAGCTAACAATGTTAACTGCATACCTGCTTTATTTCGGCAGTTCGTAAACAATTTTGAATTAAAAACAGGTTTCCCTGTGAAAGCTGCGGTCGTTTATTCAATAATGGGAAAATACCGCAGCCGAAACAATCAAATGATCGAATTAATTTCCAATTTAAGCAATTTAAATGCAGGAGTCAAGTGACATAAACACGAAAGTTTGCGAAGGCGTCCGTAACATGGTATTCGAATATGTTGAGGACTATGGCATACGATCAAAGTGTGAACTTATATAGTAGAGCGATCAGTAGAATACTGTTCTATTAGTAGAACGTTGGTAGATTAATTAGTAGAACATCAACCTCACATTGAAGAACGGAGAAAGGTTAGAGCATAGAAATAAATGTGGTAAATGAAAATTTATTCACTATCACTTTGTATTAATCGTGTTCGGGGTAGCATCTACAATTTTCTAGGTCACCGAATTGCTGACTGTGCACCGCGCACAGTCGATCTCACGGGTCTTATTGCTAGCGCCACTGTTGGTTTTTGCCTCTCAATAACAACAACGTTTTCAAACATGTAACTGTGCACGGTGTGTCCATTAAACCTCATGAAGATTTGAACATCAACACCTACTTTTTTTATCATGTATTGCAACCCTGTATGTCCCCACTGCTGGGGCACGGGTCTCTTCCTGTATTGCAGGAAGGTTAGGCCGTACTCCACCACGGGGGCCAAGTCCGGGTTGATGGAGGTGTGTAAGACAGTAGCGGGCCTTACTGTCAGAAGTTATCAAGCCGCCTTCTTTTATCATCACTGACCTACAACCAAAACTGCTGTGCGACAAAGTTGAGCAGGAGAGAGAGTTGCATATGCTCTCTCCTGCTCGTACAAATATATATATATATATATATATATATATATATATATATATATATATATATATATATATATATATATATATATATATATTTAACCAATAAACAGCACCCACTTCTTCTCAGTGAGTCTATGAAAGGTCTCGGTGATGGGCGTGAGTCTAGGACTGTTTGGCTGGAGCTGAATTTACGGAGACCAAACATTCCTGAAACCCATAAAGGTTTCTTGAACGGACGTAATGTCGCATTGCGTTCAGCGGTACAGTTAAAATAAAATTTCACCCACCACCTACTCACCTATATTATTACTATTTAGATGACGATGATGTCTGGAATTAAAGTCAGTGCAATGCATGAGTTCTATGTTTTATAACAATTTAGCAAACTCTGTTAATGAAGGACTTTGAAAAGACTAAGTTTGTAATGTTTTTATCATTTTTTTCTCCAAAGTGATCTTGATTTTGAAATGGATACCTAGCTTAACTTGTAACGCTCAATACGTCACAGTTTACGTGTAATTTTGAATAAAATACTTTGATTTGATTTTGCATCGTCAATATGCATACATCGTTTCCCTTACACACTTTTCTCATATCGTAGTAGACCAACATAGCAAGCGGAGACTCAGATTTGTCTACGATACTAGCTCGATCTTGGCACTTAGTCACTTTATTCGGTCATCGTTATAAACTAATTTTGATCCCAGGGCTCCTATTTTGAGTACTCTTCAATTTGAAGCTAAGGTCCAACTGACTATTCTACCAACACTCTACGAGTAGGCGATAAAGCAAGTTTTCTACTAATCATGCTATTGTTTTCACTTTTATGTCATGGCATAGTTAAGTAGTCGAGTAATGAATTAATCAAACAGAATATAACGCCCTGAAAGTAATTTCGTTAAAGTCTATCGCTGGCCTGAATAACTATAATGCATTACATGTGCAACATAGTTGTTCAGTTGAATTAATCAACCCATTTTATTCGCGATGTAGAAACGTAGTCCGTTTGAAAGATTCCATCAAAAGCCACCCTAAGTCAACTGCAAAGTGGGACAAAGATGATAAAATTACGATCAACTTAAATCAAGAAAAGACCAGAGTTGATATTTTACTTTGAAGCTTTGCGGCGCGATAAGATCTATATTAATTTGCTTCGGTTTAAAAAGGATTAGTTTCTGAAATCCAATTGGAAGTTCAGCCGCTAAAGGAATATCTGTGACAGAAGCACGATTCACAGATAGATAGATATAATGTCCCGTGAACAAGTAGCCGCGGAATCTTAAGAAGATTATTTCTGTTTTTGATTTGACTAACCTAACGTCCAAAAAATTATATACTTTTTACCGCGTATAGAAGACGTGTAGATATGATATGACCCCAATATGATACAGTTTTTTTTTCTTGACAGATCGACGAAAAACGACGTCATTGTAAGATTCAGTATGAAGAGCCCCGCTAACGGGCACGTAAATCGTAAAGGCTTCATGCTTCTTGATTAAAGCAATGATTACGAATGGCTTGAAATAGTAGTGAAAGCGAAAAACATTTATTTCTTTTGTAACACAAATGTAGCACAAGTAAATCATGAAGATAATAGAAACTTACGAATAAAAATAAAAAAAACGGCCTGGATAGATTTTTGTTCATTCCATCCATAATCCGTAATTCTCTTGTGTTGGCCAGAAACTATTTCTCTTTATCTCTATCCCTACATGTTTGAAGCGCTCGTGGCCCAGGCGAACCGAGTGAGTTGAATCAATCAATCACTTGAGTTAAGCAACAACAGGCGCGTTCAAGTACAGGATGACTGACCGTCCCGTGACTACCGCTAGTGGCATTTTTCCGAGCTCTTCCGAGCTCCGCCAAGCACGTTAATCTGTTGGTGTTGCCTGTCATATAATGGCAGTCGTTAAGCCATGTCAGAGGCCTTATGGGCGGCTTGATAGCTTCTGACAGTAAGGCCCGACACTGTCTTACAATCCTCTAGCAACCCGAACTTGGCCCCCGTGCTGGAGTATGGCCTAACCTTCCTGCGATGCACCCGTGCCCCAGCAGTGGAAACATACAAGGGTTTCCACTGCACTGTATGATTTAAATGTCCCTCCGGATTTGTTCGTTTGACGGTATGTTTTTTTTATTTTAAATGCTTTGTCTCTACATAACCTTAGCCATTGTGGCGAGCGCTGATGCGTGGGTTCCATCACAGAGGAAATACTCTCGTACACAGGACCACTTACAAAGAACTCTAGATTTTTTTTCGTTTGGCTCGTTCGAAGTGCGTTCACCTTTAAGGCGCTAACTAGCGCTACCAATGAAATAAAAATCATACTTGTATAATAATACGTTTTTTTTTTCAAAAAGTAAACATCTAACTTCCTTTTTTGAAAAAGAAGTCGTCGTCAGGCTATACTAGTCCACTGCTGGACATAGCTCACCCCCAAAAACACGTACCTATTATAAAACAAGTTTTGATGCAAGTTAGCACCGCAAAGCGCCAAAAGTTTTTTACAGTGAGTTGTTCTTTTGTTTTTGGTATTTTGTCGCCCACGCGGAGATGGTAGATTAGCGAGCGATCTCCTTTTATAAGCCTGGCGAAATACGAAATGTGAATTTCCATGTCCATTTCCCATCTTTTCATCACTCTTTCTCTTTCTATCGGGTATAATAGAAAGGTGTAGGTACTTTACACAAGCGGCGTAATTGCTTGAAAGATAAGATAAGAATATTCTTTATTGTACACAAGAGCACATATTACAAAACATGTAAAGATACAAAGTACAATTGGCGGACTTATTGCTAAAAGCAATTTCTCCAGACAACCTCACGGCGATGGAAAGTTGCTGAAGGAAATAAGAGACGGGTAGTCGGTGCAAATATGAATATATTAATACACTACTTATATAAATAACAATATACCTACATAAACCATTACATAAAAGTTATGATAAACTTTCATAAATACGATTTAGAATTAGATTTTTTTTCGCGCGATCATGCCTAGGAAATCAATATCCAAATAAATATTGAGATCTAAAGTCGAACTTTCTGTTCGCATGTTCATTTCGAATAGATTTAAAGTTATTTACTGATTTAAAACTGATTTAATCGTGTGAAAAGTGTACACAAAAAGTATTTTTATGTACAAAATACACAGTAAAATAAAACTGATTATAAATACAATCTTCACTAGAATCTGTTCAGCCTTATTAGGTACATAATTAACAATGTTTTCCTATTATATATCTTCAGCACCATCATCAGGGTCGTTACGTGTGCTATCGTCATTCCTGGAAAAAAACATTATTTAGGTCATAAATTGACTTGTGATTTTCAATGGATATATTATCTCAGTTCAACAACAAATATAAAGAAAGCTTCGCAAAGCACGCTAAGCAGTTGGTGCCGGCTGCAGTCGATAGTTGGTAGTCGTTAAGCCAAGTCAGAGGACATAGGGCGCCTTGAAAACTTCTGACAGTAAGACCAGCCGCTAGTGCAAGCCTCCACCAATCCGGACTTGGGTACCCGTGGTGGAGTATGGCCTATACCTCCTCAGGGTAGGGACCCGTGCCCCTTGGTGGGGACATAATAGGTGATGATGATGATGATTTAACTTAACTACGTGTCAACTTTAACTTCTAAGGGATTCTTTATTGAAAATTGTATAATAATAATAATATTGGCCTTTTTGCATCTACTTAATGAGATGATTTATACAGCGTCCAGTGGTATCTTCACTCACACTAGATGGGGGAAGGGACCACTCCGACGCTGTAAAAAGAGACCGTATTACTTAAGAAACCTATCTTGAGTATTACAGAATAAAATATTTACCGTGATCGGGATCCCATTACAGCCTGCGTTAAAGTTGATTTCCAATGTGCTGTCGGCTTAAAAAATACTTTTCCACGCTGAAACATGATTACAACGAAATTTTTTTAACGTTATAGACGATAGCTTCTGGATTGAGAATTTATTTGGTAAATGCTTCAAAAATATAAAAGTATATATTTTTTTTTATAACATTTACATACAAGCACATGCATTGCTTCTGGCCCAACACTAGGATACCCTGTTTCGTGGGAACCAGAAACAACGACATCACAAACATATAAACATCCAAGACCTGGGGTTTTTTTTTGTTCCCAGCCGGGATTCGAACCCGGGACCTCTTGCATGGTAGGCAGACGCGCTACCGCTACGCCACAGACGTCGTGATATTTGTCTCTGTTTCTTTAACATTGCAGACTTTTTTTAGTCTGCTGTCTCGCTCGTATAATAATATACTGTTGTTGCTGTGACAAATGTGGTCCGCGGATTTGATAGATAATACAAGTGCGACCATTCAAGACATATTTATAGTACCATGTACTTTTTACAATTTTCAATAATTTTGGAAAACACTTTTTTATCAAAAATTAATTACATATATTTTTGGTTTTATTTATGCCTCTTATGTTTGCAATAAAGTATAGTGTAACTATAAAAAAGAATTTAAAATGTACGTAAAAATTCTCAATTTAGGAAGCAATTATTGTTATAGTTAAACAAATTTGAAATAACTTAAAAACAGTTTTTTTACGGATGGTTAATCTACTGACAAATAGCAAAATTAAAAATAATCACTACGTATTTTTATACAATGAAAGTTATCGAGATTGAAAAATACAAAAATAATTTGATTTAAGGTTTGAAAAGAAATGAGAATAAAATTGAAACTCAAGAAAAAGTGTTCATGTTCTGCGTTAATTCTAGAGCACAAGGCTAACGGCCTTATTTATACAAAGATCCCCTAACATAATCCTAAGATGCAGATTATTTAATCTGTGATTTCATATATTCCTTGTAAAATCTCCACTACAGATTATTTGAATTGGAGGCGTTTAGGAGACCCTTCACCAGGCAATGGTATAATGGTCCCACCTCAAATTGAACCTTATCACTTTGAATTTAAATATAAAACCAATTAACAATATATAGTAGCTCTTTTAAAGGATTCACAGTTTCGAGCAAAATTTCGGAAACGACGAGTATTTATAAATATGTTATACCAATACCGATAAAACTGTTTTTCCACAAAATTACAATTAAATAAATAAACAAAATAACATTCTCACAAAATAGAGCTGAAGTCTGATTTTTTCTAGTAATGCTTTTTGGTAATACTCACCATTCCTTTAAAGTAAGTCCATAGAATGGTCAGTGGGAAGAATATCAGAGTCGACCCACCGACCGCCCAGCCCAGAGCGTCCGCCATTGGTGGAAACTTGTAAGCCCCATGCGAGGAATTCTCCCAATGTATCATTATGAACACTAAAACACTCTATGAAAAAAGAAAATATAGTTAAGCATCAACGTTACGTTATCAACCCTAGTATGTCCGCACTGCTGGGGCACGGGTCTCTAAGTTAAGCATCTGAATGGCTGTAATTAGTAAAGAGAGTACTGGTGAACTATTGGATTTTTTTTTAAAATAAAAACACTACTGCACTAATCTGTAGTGTTTTGAAGTCGGTTTTATTTTTTTTATTTCGATTCTTTGCGACTATCACTGTGACTCCGCAAATCGTTTTTTTCCGAAAGCAGACACATGAGTCATTAGACAAAAACACCAATTATCTTCTTAAAAATTTGAAGAATTGCTTTCCATTTCTCCAGGATTTCGTCAACAGATCCTAAACTGGTGACCAACTATGAAGTCTACCCTTTAAAACAAAACAGAATTTACCAAATCAGTTCACGCGTCTTCGAGTAGTCGGGGAACATACATAAAAGAGATCCTGACCAACTGAGAACCTCCTCTTTTTTTAAGTCGGTTGAAAAAGGAAAATAACTTCAAAAGTGAATAAAATGCGTTTCCACACATGATATGAAGGATTGATTGTTAAACATACTGTGATATAGTATTGTATTGTGGATAACTATCAATTCTTTGATAACAGAAAACCGGTAGGATTTGCTACGCATTAAGCACTAAAATAGTGAACTAGGTCTAATAATCACGTAGACTTGTGACTATTACCGGTGAATAGACCGTAAAAAAGTCAGCCTAATAGTGTGAATTGATCTGCAAAATAATTTCTTGGACGTTCCCACTCATACTGTAAAATGTACAAATAAACACTAGGCGTTAAGTTATGTGAAAATACTATGGATTAAAATATAAAACCTACTTTTTCTAGTACAACATCCGTAAAAGTAATTTCCGGGAAATTCTACAAGGTGCTAGCAGATTTAAATCTTTATTATTTCTAATGTTCTTCCTAAATTAGTATTACTTCCTTTTTTTCTGTGATATTACAAATGTTACACATTGTAACAAGAAGCCTCGTCTTCAGGCTATACTAGTCCACTGCAGGACATATCCCTCCCCTAAAGAGCGCCACGTAGTACTATCATAGGGGGTAATGCCCATAATCCCCACTCTGGGCATGCGGGTCGGGGATCGCAGTTCGGTGGAATTGTACTGCAGGGGGCGCTGCTGCCCACCCCCCGGTTTGTGTCCCTTAGTCGCCTTTTACAACACCCGCGGGAAGAATTGGATTGGTGCTATTCTTTAGGTCGACACCACACAGCAGAAGCAAGAAGAAGCCTCGCGGATACTTAATTACGTCGGTCATACACAGGCGATATTTTTTTATTGAAGACTGATAATTTCTTAGCTGCAATTGGTTATTTCTACTTACTAAACAGCTAAATGGCGTTAGAAACGTGAATAGAAGTTTCCATGTAAGCGTGTAGAACCGGTTGAATCTCATATGCATGCTTGCTAAGTCATCCATTGCACGGTTGATGCCGTAACACCAGGATACTGATACACACTGGAAACAACCAAATGAGGTACCAATAAGGCTGAGTGCGGAACTAAGTACTGCCTATTATGTACTGAGTACTAGTGGAGCAAGTTCTTTATAAATAGTTTGTAAAGTATTTAAAGATATGAGATGGTGCCTTTTATACATATTTCGAAGTAAAACATGTACCACCGCGACAAGCGCTCGTCACAGACTTCACAAATGCAGGCAATTTGCTGCAACTTTTCCAACACAAAACTCATTCGAAATGTCATTTCTAATAGTCAGTACCTCATTGGTCGATTTTGCCCTCTAGTGTCAGTAGTTCGGTTGTTAGTCCAGTTGACCGAACTACTGACACTTTTTAGTTTCACTAGTTCGGTTGGTAGTTTCGGAAGTATTTTTTTTTATATTATGAACAACATGAAAACAAGTGAACATCTGGAAAACAATTGAACGTCGGGAAAACAAGTGAATGTAGAAAAAACAAGTGAATATCCAGAAAACAATTGAACGTCCGGAAAAAAAGTGAATGTAGAAAAAACAAGTGAACATCTGGAAAACAAGTGAACGCCGGGAAAACAAGTGAAAGCCGGGAAATCAAAAGAAAGTCTTAAAATGATTATTTAACGATTCTGTGTTGAAAAAACAGGTTCACGCGATTTTCGGAAATTTTTGGAAAACATCAATTTTATGAACAGGTGTGACAGCTTAACACGAATATGACTTTGAACGAGCAAAATTATAAAATGTCAATAAGGTCGAAAATCGCGTAAACCTGTTTTTTCAACACAGTATCGTCAAATAACCATTTTTAATATATATACATATTTTTTAAATAATCTAATGGGTAGCGCTTGACTCTTACTCGCCTGTTGTTAAGCGATGTTAAAGCGCGCTTTATGACTTTCTTTTGTTTTCCCGGCGTTCGCTAGTTTTCCAGATGTTCACACTTGTTTTCCAGATGTTCACTTGTTTTTTCTACATTCACTTGTTTTCCCGACGTTCAATTGTTTTTACGACATTCACTTTTTTTCCCCGACATTCTCTATTTTTTCCGACATTCACTTGTTTTCCCGACGTTCAATTGTTTTCCAGATGTTCACTTGTTTTCATGTTGTTCGTATTACAAAAAGAAATGACTTCAACCGAACTACTGAAACTAAAAAGTGTCAGTAGTTCGGTCAAACGGACTAACAACCGAACTACTGACACTAGAGGGATTTCGCAAGCATTTTCGATTGAATTCGCTTCGTAGGATAAGTGGTGTTTGAATATTAATTGAGGCAGAGACATTTTTATACGGATATTTATTTATATTAAAAAAATACCTTCACTCTGGTTCCTGCCAACTCCTTCGGGATACTACCATGGGCTAATAATTAACCTACAACTCGACTCCTGAGCATTAAATACTAAGCAGGTGGGACCAACCTAGGGACTTCGCAACGAGTCGCACTGTCGAATTTGGGTCCTACGTGCTTAGTAGTGAATGTCTACGTGCTCAGCAGTCGGGTAGTTGGTATTTTTTTATTTTTGTCTTCTTAGTGATTTAACTTTTTTGTCAGAGTCTTGCTGTTTTCATAAAGCCTTAGCATGTAGCATTAGCACAAACATAATGAATCCACTGAGATATTATTTGTCAAAATTTGAGCACTGGTTAAAGAGCTATGAGTGGAACATACATTCATAAATCCATACGAGTCAAACACACTACCCTCCTTTTGGGCTTTGCCGCAGTCGGGTAAAACACTTACTTCCAGAAAACCAATGACGAGAATAGCCCATGAGGCAGTGTTCCAGTCCAGCAGTGTGAACAAGTACACTCCACCGCTAAAGCACATCGGTAATCCGAGAACGAAGCAGAACAGGCATGTCAGCCCTGTTATCTGTAACAAAAAAAAAATTAAGTAGATAGATATTTAAAAACCTATTTAGAGGCTAAAATTCACTCATGCCGGGATTCGAACCCGCGAATTCGAATCCCGGCATGGGTGGAATGTTTAGCATCTAAATAGGTTTTTTTTTAAATTTGTCCTTAGCACGGGTTAGTGCATTATAAATTTATATAAAGATAGATAATCTTAATAATATAATCATTTGTTTGTAGTTTTTGACATACCAACCCCTTTTCAAACATAATTAAAACAAAAAATATGAATATGGTGCGTGTGTGATGCCGCAGTACAACATGGCCTTATATCAGCGGTAATATCTGCTTGGCAGAAAATATCGCTATTAGTGCAAATACTTGTGCGATTTCCGTACCCAAAGGGGACGCGACTAGTAAGTAGTAGTAGACTAGTAGTAGTAGTAACCAGTTAGTAGACTCCACTGTCCGTCTGTCTATCAATCACCAGGCTGTATCTCTTGGACCATGATCGCTAGATAGTTGAAATATTGACAAATGATGTATTTTACTTGCCGCTAAAACAACTAAGTAAATATTTAAGTGAGGCTCCCATAAAACAAATTTAATTTTATTCCCGTTCTTCTTTTTCTTCAGGCTATATTATTCCCCTTAATGAGCGCCAGAGCGCAAGGTTTTGCCATTATTGGGGGGTAGTGCCCATAGTCCCCACGCTGGGCATGCGGGTTGGGGATCGCAGTTTGGTGGAATTGTACTGCAGGGGGCGCTGCCCGCTCCTCGGTTTGTGTCCCTTAGTCGCCTTTTACGACACCAGCGGGAAGAATTTGGGTTGGTGCTATTCTCTAGGCCGACACCGCACAGCATTATTCCCGTTATTTGCTTGATTTTAACAGGCAACACTTAACAGATAGACGCTTGAAATATTCCAATGTTGACATAATGGTACGGAACCTTTTGTGCGCTAGTCCGACTCGCACTTGGGCCGTTTTTTTTATTTAGCTTCGATATTAACCCATGTATGTTCCCACTGCCGAGGCACGGGTCTCTTCCTGCATCGCAGGGAGGTTAGGCCATAGTCCACCACGGGTGCTAAGGGCGGGTAGGTGGAGAATTGTAAGACAGTGGCGGGTCTTATATATTATACTCACACGAAACATTAAAAAGGACATTACATAAGAAATAACATGTACAAAGGCGAGCTTATCTCTTTAAGAGATTTCTTCCAGCCAACCTTGGAGAGTCGGAGCAGCAGTAAAAAAAGGGTCTATATACGTGTACAAAATAAACTACATAGACTGCATAAACCCTTAACAATAACCTGTCAGGGGCTTTATTTAGCTCACCCTCTTTCAATTGAGTATGCATATCGCTACACAATTAAACACATGTAATATGTCAAAAAAGTGACTAAGACAATAGAATTCACCTTCCAATAACATTTCCTGTACTGAGGCCATTGGTCCAAAATGGCCGTATTAATCGCCTCGATTCCAGCGAACTGGCTCCCCATGCCCAGAATGAACAGCATGAAGAAGAAAAGCACGGCCCAGAATTGAGGCAGAGGCATTTGGAGTATCGCTTCGGGGTAGGCCACAAAGGCCAGGCCTGGTCCGCTCTCAGCCACAACTGGAAAATTCCGATTTCTAGTCATAAAAAAGAATTTTACTCCTTATTCCTTGACTTGGAGTCGTGTATCACTATTATCCCGGTGACAAGCTTCACTGTCCAAACCAGCGCTATAGAGATTTATTTCTATTGGACTGTCCCGTATACTACCGTAACGATTTGAACTATTCAAGTTAACGCCCTGTATCCTACAATGGAAACATGTGTAAAGACTGCGGTCATATTCTATAACAACTTTCAGTACTGTACTCGTAAAAGCTAACGTAGTTAGGCGAGGCATAATACTACTAGAGGCTACTTTGAGGTGACTTTAAGATAAATATTCCAAAGATTCTACGTCAAAGATTATTTGATTTTTTTACTACTTTTTCTCAATAGATTTTTGCATAGACTATCACCACCCCTCAGATGAAAAATAAATACCAAATCAACGTCCGTTACTATCAAGATATAAGAAGATCAGTGACAGGAGGACAATTTGAAAATGCTGCAGCAACTCTTAAATATAATGATTATTCGCAAGACTCCTTTGTAAGTATAAATGCTTGATGAAATTGGTACTAGTAAATCTATGTCACACAGAGTTCTTACATATGTAGGATTATAAATCGGAGTATTTCAAAACTACTGTATATTTCAAAACGCTGGTATATTTCAGATTGTTTCCATAAGAAGCATAATTATAATGTACATAACTTACTATCGACACTAACGCCCATCAACAAAGCTTGAAACCCGAGCACGGAGAATATTGCAAATCCGGCGTAGATGGACGTGAACAAGTTGGCGATAGACACCATGACAGCGTCAAAATGACAATTGTTATAGAACGTATTGTAAGATGCGAGGGTCACTAGAGAACCGCAACCCAAACCAAAGGAGTAGAAAATCTGAAAACAAAACGAGAATGACATTCTGAATTAATTTTTACTTTGTCCTAAGAATACGACCAAGTTTCACTCTTATTCTGTAGAATTTAACGGTGGATATTGAAAAAACAGAGCCCGTTTTAAGAGTCAAGCTGCTGACGATGTGAGCTCCGTTTCTAATCCACAAACAAAATTACAAGTGCAAGTGCACCCTTAATTACCGAGAAGAATTAACACTAAGCTTAAAATAAGTTT
The DNA here is from genome assembly GCA_934045075.1 of Yponomeuta sedellus. NCBI lineage: Eukaryota > Metazoa > Arthropoda > Insecta > Lepidoptera > Yponomeutidae > Yponomeuta > Yponomeuta sedellus. The sequence continues at coordinate 18,780,886 of OW203727.1, read as the reverse complement.
CTAAATTGTTGAGTTGTTACAATTACCGTAATTTTTCTTTACTCTTATCCTACATTACGTGAAACATATCCTGTACGATTACAATCGTCAAACTGTCAAATTGCATATAAAATGAAAAGGGTTTATTCAAAGTAGCGCAGAAGCTGCGGCTTAATGAACGTTACAATTCAATCTAGGTGTCAATTTCAAAATCTAGATCACTTTGAAGAAAAAATGGACAAAAAAACTCCAAACATACTACTAATTTCTACAACTAATTCTACTCTAACCTACTAACTTCCATCGCAATTGTCAGGTTTCCAAAAGGATTTGGTGCACATAATCAGGTCTATGATTTGTCGTGAAGTGTATCTTTCACTTGACAGCCCAGTTTAGATTGATCAAATCAATCCTTCTATGAGAAAAACTCTCACCATGGAAAAAATATGAGTGGCTATAATCAATTCCACCAACTTAGTCAGTAAAATGACATTTGCGATGTGACCAGTTTATAACAGAAAAATAATAGGGATGGACACAATCGACATAAAATATTGACTAAGCTTTATTTTTTTGTTTTATAGAATTATCATACATGAAAGCTATGGAAGACAATGTGATGTTGTAAAGCGTTTTATATATAATAAAACTGGAACGACTTCAACTTTGTATTTTATTTAAAATGGGTTTGTTTATTTTATTGATAGTATAAATATAAAACTGGATAAAAACAGAATTAGCAGGTAAACATAGTCAGGTCTAGACGAAATGTGAAGTAGTAATGCTAAAAAAAAAATAAGAAAATCTCAAAAATAGGTGACGTAATTTAAAATTTTTGAATATGCTATAATATGGATGTATAATACCCGACGGGGTAGAGTCCGTCGTAGTTTTGCTCTCAAGAGCTATGGTGGGGTAAACACCGTTACATACGCGTTTAAGTAAATAACGCGTTTGAAAGATAAATTAATTGACCTCGGCTTATTAACGTGTTGTCGCCGCACCTGATTGAATGTTTGGATTTGATAATAAAATTGGTTAGCAAATATTATGGAGGATAGTAGTATGCTTTAAGTACGCGCTATGGGGTAAATTAAATTGTGCTTTAACTTTAGGTTTTAGAGATACACCAGGTAAGGGTAGTTTTAATTTACGAGTTAATAAATACTTAGACTTCCGTCTAAAGCAAATGTGTCATAAAAGTTAACCAGGTGTATATAAACAAAATTAAAACTAAAAAGGTGGCGTTGGTAGCCGTTAAGATGAGTGAGTAAAGTTAATAAATAAAGGGGTATATATTTTACGTATTATCATATATTTTACAATTTCACCCAGAAATGGTCAAGACGCAACTGCTAGAAATAGTAAAACAAAATGAAACTAGTTATGAAAAATATGCGGTGGAAGAATTAGCCGCTCAGTATGGTGTCACCATTCTGCGACTTCCTCCCTACCATTGCGAATTGAACCCAATAGAATTGGTTTGGGCACAAGTCAAGGGTCATGTCGCAAGAAACAATAAAAGCTATAAAATTAATGAAGTCAAAAAAACTATTTGAACATGGCTTAAATTTGGTGACACCTCAACGCTGGGCGGACTGTAGAGCTGACTGGGACTGGGAGAGCACACGAAAAAAGTTGAAGATAAAATGATAAAATTAGATCACTTGATTGACGATGTCGTAGATACATTTATAATTCATGTATGCGATTCAGATACTACGTCAATATCGTCAGATTCAGAATAAAAGTATAGAACCTAAAACCCGATATTTTATTCTAAATTAAAATCGATTGTCATATAATATTTATAAATACAATTATTCAGGTTATATCGTGTTAAAATTATCTCATAAATAATACTTCCGTGATTTGTTACCAAGAACAGTTCTAAAAAAAAAATAACTTATCAAATCGATCGACTAAAGACATCACTATTTTAGCTGGCAACTCTTTTTCACTTTTATCCGTCAATTAAGTTGATGGGCTGAACTATATCAATGTCATAGTAGAATATTTTTTTGTCATAAATAAAGAGAGACAATAAACATTTATGTTGCAGAATTGAGAATTACCGTATTAACTGATGTTCAATGTTTACAACTGCTTTGCTAACTCTACTCCATAACTATAGCAGTCAATTTCAAATCATTTTGACACACTACAGCCATACACTAACATCTCATTCTGCTCTTGGATGGAATCTACAAAATGGTTTTATTTGCATGTCTCTTCTCATGTAAACTATATTCGATTGTACTACAAGATAACTAGGACCATGCTATATAGGATAACTAGATAATGGAGGCATTGTACAAAGTATAGTGACATACCTATATAAAATTTACCTGTGAAGCGGCATCGCCCCAAACCTTGGCGTCACTCAGCGTATCCCATTCCGGGACTATATAAAAGTAGATGCCTTCACTAGCTCCTTCCAACGTAACACCGCGTAGGAGAAGAGCGGTGAGCATTACGTAAGGAAACAGTGCAGTGAAGTACACCACCTTGCCTGCCGATTTGATGCCCTGGAAGTAACAAAGGTGACAGTCGAGCAGTGCAAACATGCACCGTGATGGCGTTATATTTGTGATGGATCGTGCAACTGAAATCAATATTTATTGGAAACCACTGTATTTTTACGACAATTATTAATTTATTTCATGCCATTTCTTTAATAATCATGTACAAGTAAGCCTAAGAAAGTATTACAAAAAAATCCGTCTATTCTTGATGGTGCACCCTAGCCACTAATTATTCAATTGTGTCACTAGTTCATAAAAAAACCTATTTAGAGACTAAAACTTCGCTGCCTGCACGTAATACAGAGAATATTGTAAAGAGGTTCGAAATTTCACTGATGCCGGTGAGTCGCCCATTAGCTCACTTGGAAAGAGCGCTGGCACGGATAGCCAGAGGTCGCGGGTTCGAATCCCGGCATGGGTGAAATTTTTAGCCTCTAAATAGGGTTTTTAAATTCGTCCTTAGCACGGGTTAGTGCATTAAAAATAATATAATCTTACTAGTTCAGTTTATGTGTTGTGTGAACCCTAACTACAGCAGTACATTTTTACCTTAGTTGAGAATGGCTAGATTTGGCTTTACCACGTAACAAAAAAAAGGTGAACTGAGAAAGGTTTCTATTCTAATTAAACAAATTTTGTTAAAGAACGAATTTGCATTCAACCCTTTTTTTTCTACGCTAATTTGTAATTTTATTTATTTTATTGATTCATTTTATTGCACTTAAATACGTGGTACAAAAAATAGAATCGCACGATAGTAGCTTCGAGTTTGTGTCGTGATATTTTTATAAAGTGACTTTTTACAAAAAAAAACATACTAGCGTATTCGAAAGCTACTCTTCAAGTAAGTTAATTTTGCCGCGAGACAAAAATATTGGACGAAACGGTAGTATCGCTCACCTTAATAACACATCCAAAAGCTATAAGCCACGAGAGGAACAGACAAACAACTAAATGCCACTGGATCTTTCCCCAATCCGTCCAGGTAGCATTGCCACGTCCTAGGACTCCGTGACTGAAACAACAATAATAATAAAAACATCTACACTACACAATAACTTGTCCTGGTCCCAAACCAGGATACCCTGTGCAACATGCCCAGGACATTACAAAGTTGGAAAAAACCCTGACTGATCATAAGGCTATAATGCACTAACCAGTGCTAAGGACAATTTTAAAAACCTATTTAGAGGCTAAAAATTCCACCCATGCCGGGATTTGAACCCGCGACCTCTGGCTATCCGTGCCAGCGCTCTTCCAACTGAGCTAATGGGCGGCTCACCGGCATCAGTGAAATTTCGAACCTCTTTACGTTGCCTGCACGTAATACAGAGAGTAATTTAGCCCATACTCTGACAAAAGGCCTGTGCCCTAAAGTCGGATTATAGGGTACAAAAAAGTAACAACCACTGCACTATGCAGCTTATAAGCCCTTGTGCTAGTTATGCAGATGCTTAAAGTAATTCTTGGAAATTACTTAAGGCATTCCACTGCTGTTGCCAGGCCTATTATTTCTCTTCTTTAATATCTTACTCGATGAACTTGAAATCCATTAGCTGCCAGGTTCTATAAAGCGCTATTTCTTTTGCTAAAATTCCTTTAGTTACTTATTGAGAAAATGGATTTAATATTGGTGCTATCGTTCGTTAAAACTTTTGGGAAGTTGCTTGAGTTAAAGCCTCCCAGTCGCCTAAGGTTAGGGTTTCATTGGTGAAATCGGGCATGAGTCTTACTTGAAATATTCCTCCGAGGTCAATACCCTCGTGATGAATCTGTACCCCTTAATAGTATCCCAGTTGGGCATTTGCACAACATCGCATCTTTGCCCCCACTTTCTGCGGATGCAAATCTCGCCTTTGCTCATATTGCTAGTAAAAATTAAGGACGATGCTTAGGGTGAAGGCTTCTAATCGCTTAACATAAGGATTAGATTGGCAAAATCGAGCATGAATCTTACTTGAAATACTCTACCGAGGCCAGTGCCCTCGTGATGTTTCTATACGTTTGAACAGTATCGGCGTCGGTTGTCTTGCACAACAGCACGTTGTATGCGACCAACTGCTGTAGATGCTGATCTTGTCTATTATCATTATCATACGGCTAGTTGAAACTTAAGAAAGTTGCTTAAGATAGGGTTTGGTTGGCAAAATGGGCCGTGAATATTACTTTAAATATCCGACGCCAGTATTACCCGACGCGGTCGGGCGTCCTGTACGACAGCGCGTAGTTGGGCATCAACCCGCTGTAAATGCTCTTGCCTATCGCTTGGTAAGATTTAAAGAAGTCTCCCAGTAGCTTAGGATTATGGGTTGGTTGGCAACATCGAGCATGAATCTTACTTGAAATACTCCTCCGAGGCCAGTACCCGCGTGATATTTCTGTACCACGGCACAGTATCCCCGTCGGGCGTCTTGCAGGACAACGCGTCGTTGGCCGCAAACCCACTGCGTATGCAGATCTCGCCTATGCTCATGCATTGCTTCAAATAGTAAGTGAGGTCTGACGAGCTCCCTGTGTTATTAGCGCGGCACTTGTGGTCATAGGAACCGCTGTAACAAACTGCTGCACACTGTTTTAACAGTACAAAATTCCGTTTCACATCCGAAATTGGGGGAGAAAAATTTGAAATCTCCCTCACATATGCATAATCACACATAATATACACTCATCCACATTGACACAAATACCTACATAATATGAAGTACACACTTATCCACACATTAAATGATAATTAACCATACCTACCTAATATCCGTAAACTTTGATGCACTAATAGATCTGCACTTAAAATAATATTAGTAATTCAACATCATGATGAAGTATTGAATAAACTCCCATAAGTTTACCTCGTAAACTTATGGTAGTGTATAAGTTATATCAACACCTTGTAAATGTACTGTTATGGACCCTGTAGGGCAAAGCAACATTTTGCATAATATTTACAGAGTTCATTACATTTCATTGCTAGAATACACGACCACCAGTGTAATAATCAGGTGAATTGCTAATTTGAAATGCCCTGAAGGCTTATAATAATAATATGCTGTCCGTTTTATGTTTTTTTAATTATGAATATACATTTTCATTTACTTAAGTTATTACTAGCATTTAAATGTTGTATATTTTTTATGGTAAGAAATAAACTTTCATTTACTTAAGTTTCATTGGCATTTAAATTTTGTACAGAAAGCTTGATTTTTTCACGAAAGTTTTTCTCTGAGGCTACGCGCGCACGGGTTCCTTTTGTCACCGTGACTGGGTGACATTTCGCGCATCCCCATACATATCTACGGAGGGACGAAACAGTCACGGTGACTAAAATAACCCGTGCGCGCTTCTTTATCAATCGATACTAACCTTTATATGTCCCCACTGCTGGGACACGGGTCTCTTCCTGCATCGCAGGACCATATTCCACCACGGGGGTCAAGTCCGGGTTGGTGGAGGATTGTAAGACAGTGGTGGGCCTCACTGTCAGAAGTTATCAAGCGCCATAAGGCCTCTGACATGGCTTAACGACCGACCGACAGCCGGCACCAACGGCTTAACGTCCCTCCGAAGCATGGAAGCGCTTGGAAAAATGCCACTAGTGGAAGTCACGGGACGCTCACCCATCCCGTACCTGACCGCGCCTGTTGTTACTTAACCAAGTGATTGATTCACACGGTTCGCCTTAGTAAAACCACCCACATCCGAGTGTATTTGGGAATACCGTTAAGCCTTGTATAGACCGCGTGCGGTTGGAATGGGGTGGATCCTTGTTGAATTGAAAAGGGAGTCAATAATGTGTAACCAGATAATTTGCATCCACACGCAGCAATATAAACTGTTCGAGCACCCTGTTTCAAATAAATGATTTGCTGGTTAGGGCATGCAAGGCACTAATACAACAAACCATTGATATACATACATAGCCTCATGCCTGTATCCCAGCGGGGTAGGCAGAGACCAGGGACTACCACTTGCCACGATCCTGACAGATCACCTTCGCTTCATCAACGTTCATAAGTCGTTTCATGCACGCAGACCGGTTCCGGGTTTCCCCTTTGCTAATCCACCCCCATTTAGTCGATGTACGAGTATGTCCGCCTGCGACGTCCCTTCCTAGCCCTTCTACTCACATTTGCAGTATATGTTTGTACCATTATATTGATATTGTTGCCATTAATATTGATTCAACAAACCCATTTATTTTAAATATAAGTTATAACATATTACTTTCGCGACTTGTACACATAGAATATTTTCGGGGCTTAATCGCGTAGTAATTTATTGCTATTTTACCTCGACGTTTCGACGACGTTACAGTCATCGTGGTCACGAGAAGACTGATGGCTGGCACCCGTTCGCATCTTCGGCTGATGAGGTTTCAGACTACCCTCAATCAGTACTATTAATACGCGATTAAGCCCTAAAAATATTCTAACTAAATATAAGTTATAGCTGGAAACCTCTATTATAAATAATACTTAATAACTTCCACACAACACAGTCACTTATCCTGGTCCCAAATTATGATACAATGTGCTATGAGTAACCATCCAAGGACATCATACACCTGAAAATACACTCAGCCTGAAATCTATTTATAAATATCCACTACGCTGGCCTCCAATGGGAATCGAACCCGCGGCCTACGTTCCAATGACAATTTCAAATTACAGTTGACCTATTCGATACTGTCCTTGAAAACCTATAGTAGATTTTCAAGGTGAAAAAGTTCTTTCGTCCGATCGTTACCGATAAAAATCTACCCCCCTTATTCATTATAGTCTGCTAACTTAAAGCATTACTAATTCTCGCTCTGTCTTATTCTATTGACCTAAGTCAGAATGAAAAAGAACACTGTTTAGAAGCTGTTTTAAGTTAGCAGACCATTATGTGTTCACAAAAAGATTAAAATGAAACTCACGCTCACTATTGTATTTGTTTTCACACGACCCCCACGCCAGTTTGCCCGTGACCGACACAAACGTATAAAACAGCGTCCAAGCCACAATGACCATGTAGTATATCGAAACTATGAGAATTATCACCGAAGTGCAGTAGCCGATTCCGCTGAAAAACGGCGCGATGCTCGAAAATGCTTTTATCGGGCCATAGCCTGAGTACTGTCCTATGTACAGCTCCAAATAAAACAAAGGTAATCCTATTAATACCAGCATCAGCGCAAAGGGAACAAGGAATGCACCTGGAAAAGAAAACACGATGAATGTTGGCGAAGATCTCTAGTGCTATTCTGTCCTGTACAGTGCAACAGTTCTATATGCTATGCTTAACAGGCACAGATACAACCTTAGCGCTTAACTTCCGCAAGGCAGTATTTTCCAATGAAAATTGTCTGCATGTCGACGACGTATTTGTATAAACCGGCCAAATGTTTATCGGACGCGGTACTGAGGGTTCCGTAATATCATAAAATACAGTCTGTTAGCGTTTAGAATGTACCTCGGCTACTATCGGATAGAATCAGATACACTCGTGTAATAGAAAATTAAATATCGGGACTAATGTGACACTTAATTTCTAAAAACAGAGCAGGAAGTAGTATTACAGTCGTGTGCTTTCGGCGAAAATCGAAGCCTACTCTAGAGCCCGAGGTATACTCTAAAAGCTAGCAGACTGTATAATACGAGTATTAAGTCATAAAAATGCGTTTGTTTTTCTTTTACTTTAAAGCCTTTTACCGACGGCAGCCGGCACCAACTGCTTAACGTGCCTTGCGACGCATGGAACCGCTCAGAAAAATGCCAATAGCGTTAGTCATAGACGCTCACCCACCCATGCACTGAACACGGCTTGTGTTGCTTAACCTTCTTGATCGTTTAAGATCACTCAGGCAACCGGGACTACGATCAAAGCCCTTAGAGAAAGTTTAACTCACATTTCGGCGAATTGCACTATAATTATATGTTACACCAAACTAATATAGTTAGATCAAATTTGACACTTGTGAGTTTACAAGAGAGCAGTATACCTATACAAAAAAAAACACATTTCTTATATGGGCTTCCTTTTTATTTTTTATCGCTTGTTGCAGATTGTCGCAATAATAATAGTTATATTCTGTAAAAATTACAATTAATCTCTTTTAAGGTTAGACAGACAAAGGTCATAGATATAATAGTAGGGACTTGTTTGCATGCTGTGGATACGTAACCCTAAAAATGAGCATTAAATATGCATTAAATATTTATTGTTTATTTTGTGAAATCACTTCATGTTGTATTATTCCTTAAGAAAATAATGTTTGTTGAGGAGTTCATTACCTTTCTCCCACAGTAAAAATAATAATAACTTCCTCTCAACACAATCACTTGACCTGGTCCCAAACTAGGATATTCTGTACTATGGTAAACAGGCAAGGACGTCACAAACATAAAAACACACTTAAGGCTTCTTGTACAAATGTATCGCGTCCCCCAGAAGGAATCGAACCTACAACCTCTGTCTTGTTACCAGTGTTAGTTTCCTTTTAGTTTAATTCAAGGGTAGTAGCTGAAAACTTAGTTGCATTGCTTAACCTCGACCTCTAGTATTTGCCGTCGTTCGTTCGTCCGTCTTTTTGTCTGTCTTCCATCCTGTCCTTCCTGCAAACCTTTAAAGGAAACAAAACAAAAATCCGTAGTCCAAAACATCAGAGAACGCTGATGACGTTGGATGGGACACACCTTTGGAAGACCCGATCACCACATTCCTAAGGTAGCTCTGAGGCTCACGACGACCCAGAAGACTGTCCCAGACGTGGTAGAGATTCGTTCTCTCTGAGGCGAAGGAGAAGGGAAAATCTTGGCTGGAGCTATCCCTAGCCATGAACAGGGATAAATGGAAAGCCCTTGTGTCAGCCCCAGACTCCACGGAGGCGTAAAGGAACCAAAGAAGATCTTTGGAACCGTAATCGGTAGTCAATTAATTTATACAGAATATGCTTAATTAAGGCGGATTACTTAACAGTTGAGCGAGCGGACAACCCAGGACAGAAAATCCTGGAGCAAAAGAACGAGGAGAGCCGACCTCAAATAATGAGAAGAGGCAAAGACAGAGAATAAGAAGAAGGCGGATTACTTAACAAATACTGCAATTTAAAATTATATACACTAAGGGCGGTCTCTATACAATAAATGTGTTTTTTCGCCGTTTTTTTGTTTATGCTCCATCGTGAAAACGGTAATACACACAGGCATCAAACTTATTATGGGCCAATTTCTAAATTGAAAATTCGCTTAGTAAATAGTTAACTGTATCTCTTCAAATTTTTCAAAAGAGAGCATGACAGAACATTAAGTACTTACTTATTAACATTCTCAATTCAGAAACCGACCCAAAATATTCTAACGACAAGTTATAAAAATGGTGAAGCGCGAGTCGGACTTATTAAACGCTTTATATATTTACAAAATTGGTAAGGCGGTACGGTGGTAGCGGTGTAGAACGCCGGATTCTCAATCGGGAGGTCGTGGGTTCGAACCCCGGCATGTACTTTGTTTTCTAAGTTATATAGATTTGTGAAATTATAGTAGCATTACTACTGGCTGACATGAAGGAAGACATCGTAAGGAAACCCTAGGTTTATCTGAGGCGTTAGCGTACCTCAGCGCTTGGTATTTACAATAGCCCAACTATGAGGCTGAGTGCGGAAATCTCAGGTCTAACTAACTAAGGTGGTACGGATCCCTCAATGCCCGAGTGCGCTCAGCTTGGCCGGTTTTTCAAAAACCCTCGCCAAAAATACACAAACTCGAATACTATGGATAGATAGAATATTCTTTATTGTACACAGAAAGTATATTAAAATATAATACAATTGGCGGTCTTCTTACTAAAAGCAATTTCTACCAGGCAACCATAGATGGAGACAAGAAAGAAATTAGAGACGGGTAGTCGGTGCAATTTAGAAATATTGAAATTAGAAACTCACTTAAAACATACATATTAAATAAATATTGATATAAATAAACACTATTTTCAATTACTAATCACGTGACTGGCTTTCAAACAATCCAGATTTTAGAGTGTTAAATTTAGTTACCTCCACCGTTCCTGTAGCAAAGGTAGGGGAACCTCCAAATGTTGCCAAGCCCGACCGCGTATCCCAAACATGCGAGTATGAACTCCAAGGGCCGACCCCATCTCTCCCGGTCTAGGATGATGAAAGATGAGGCCGTAGGCCGCGAATGTCTACTCAGATAATCCGCTTCTGTGTCCGACAACGAATGCTACGAGGACGAGACGAGAATGAGTTTTTGTATCAATTTGTTATTGGCAAATGTCCACTGCCGGGGCACGGGTCTCTTCCTGCATCGCAGGAAGGTTAGGCCATACTCCACCACGGGGGCCAAGTCCGGGTTGGTGAAAGATTGTAAGACAGTGACGGGCCGTACTGTCAGAAGTTATCATGCCGCCATAAAGCCTCTGGTATGGGTTAACGACTGCCATTAAATGACAGCCGGCACCAACCGCTTAACATGCCTTGCGAAAAAGTTATCTATCTATCTATAATCAGCTCACATCAACCCATTGCTGGGCATAGGCCTCCTTTTTATTGCGCCATTCCTCACGGTCCTGTGCTAACCTGATCCATCTCTGACCCGCAACCCTCACGATGTCGTCTGCCCATTTTCAAAACTAGAGCGTTTTGGAGAAAAAGTGGACATAAAATTCCAAACTAACTTTATTATAAAAACACAATTCCTTGAAATCCTTTAAAAAGCTGACTTAAATAGTCTGTGGTGATTTTACAAGGAAAAATAATAATAATAATAATAATAAATTTGTTTATTCAAGGTAAAGATTACATAGTGATACATCTACATTAAGTTATTCTAAGAAGAAAAAACAACATAAAATGTACTTGGGTACATGTCTGCTGCCATAGCTAGGCTCACATGTAGCCTGTGTTTATGGCGAGCAGGCAAGTGCCTCTGGCAAGGTATATGGTAAGATATAAATTGTCATGCTTAGGATAATTACAATGGAGATATGACAGTAGAAGGTAATGTATAAATTTGAGAGATTAAACAGGATGTTAACCAAAACTAAAACTAAATTGTTAACTACAGAATAACATGCTGTTGTACGTGTGTGTATATTTGTGTGTGTGTGTGTGTGTATTTTTGTGCGTGTGTATGTGTGTGTTATTGTATGTGTGTGTTTATGTAGGTGTGGGCAATTTATTGAGTGTAACTATTGACTAATCAGCTGGAGAACGGGTTGGAGGATATTGGAATGTTTTCGGTTTGTTCGTAAGAAAAAAAATGTAACCACAGGTTAAATAAAATGCCTCTAGGAGTGTCGCAGTGGAATCGCGTCTAAACAAATAGAGCCTAAGAGTGTTTTCAATTTAGTCCTAAGCTTTGATTATTGTAAAACCACAGATGTACGTTTTTCCATCTATGTCTAAAACCTAAAAGTCATGCATTGAAGTGGCTTTAATTCCGCAATGTTACGGCAGTCTTTTTAGCACTAAATGTTCTTTACACATTTTTTTAAACAGGGACAGGCGGAAAACTCTTTGTACACTTTACGTTTTTTTCTTACTGAAGGAGACATGAGGAACACTTTATTTGCACCCTGCACATACTTGCGTCGTTTACATTGTGCCCATCCGCTGAAATATTATGTTTTCCGCTTAAATTCTCATTGTGGAGAATATTCTCGAGAAACGCTCAACTCTAGTTATGTTTGGGTTACTATACCGTATCCATATACATCAATATTAGTCCCCACTGCTGGGGCACGGGTATCTTCCTGCGTCACAGGAAGGTTAGGCCATCCTCCAACACGAGGGTCACGTCCGTATTGGTAGAGAATTGTAAGACAGTTACTACAAGAAGTTATCAAGCCGCCCATACTATACCGTACTACTTTTTAATTCAATAGATGGGTTTCATTTATAGTCGTTGGGCGTTTAGGCTTTATAGGAACGTTTACCTCACCTCTACAATTTCGCCTCTCTTCTTCGGTAAAAATCCAAGTGGAACACTAGAATTCATTGTCGTGAGACAAATATTAGCAATCTGCCGATCGATGTCCACACGTTTCATTGCCCACGATACACATTTTACACTTCAAATTCAATTCTTCATTATTTTTATAATAACCTAAAATCATTGACAAATCTTAGGAATAGCCAAATTGACAGATTTTTATTGTTGATAGAGTAAACAGGATAAAGGAGGATTGTAATTTGAGCCTCTTTGATTAGTTAAGTTTAATTCTATTGCATGGTACCTAATGCACCCTGTGGGGTAGGCAGAGACTACGGTTTACCAGTAAGTATACTTTGTCCAAAAAGTGTAGACATTAAAGAGTAAGGTTTTGCTCAGACTTTTTGTCAGTGTTAGTTAATTTCTTGCACTTAAAAGCATTATAAAAATAAGAACTATAGCTATTTCAACAAAAAAGATGTATCGTGTTTAATCAAATGTATTAGTAAGTTGTATACATTTTCGATAATACCACTAATCAAGTTTTACTTCCGGTTTCTTGAATTTTCGGACAAACTGTAATTTATTTTTATACCTCGGCTTTAGTTATCAAATACATACATAAACTCATGCCTGTAACCTGGAGGGGTAGGCAGAGACAAATTAAATAAGTAGAACCGCTTGAAAAAAGTATAGGAAGAGTACAGGAAGATACTGGACCCAGAAAGAAACAGAAAAATTTTAGTTGGAAAGTCGCCCTAAACGTAACAAAGTAGGCATCTTAAGGTTGGCGTTACTGGAATGGTAGAGTTAAGAGGTGACTGCACTCAATATCTTTGTTAGGGAGCTGGGTCGCCGCTTGAGGGACCGTGGGCTTGACTGCCGCTCCGGTGCGTATCTGGGACAGAGGGTCTCTTTGGCGGTGCTGCGTGGCAATGTTGCCAGCGTGTTGGGATCCTTTGGCTCAGATATTTTCCGGAGTGGTTTGTTCAGTTAGTGTTTTTTTTTGTGTGTTTAAATTATTATAATTATTTTATGTGTTCTTGACGAAAATTTATTGGATATCGTGCTGTGCATGTATTTTTTTTACTAAGAATGACATGTATTGTAACTATTTTATTTTGTATTGACATTTTTATCTTAATATCTGTGACATGTATGTATGTGCCAGTATGTAAATGTTATAAAATGTTATTTCGTAATGTTTTAAATAAAGTCTACCATTATACATATATCTGATCGAAGGACACACTCATTGAAAAATGCACTTGGTTTAACATCAGGTACTTAGATATTATTTTAGTACCAAGTTTTATTTTTATAAATAATTTAGCTTAATACATAAAATAGTCGTAGATAACGCATAAGTGAAGATTTGAGAATTACGTTATTTGAGAAGACTGCCTACTTTTGTATTACAGTCAAGAAAATACGCCTGATAATTTTCGAAGGATCATTTCTAAATTACCGTTGTCAAATAAAAAAATCTTCATCTGTGAGGTTTTCAGGTGCTCAGTGATTCTCAATCTTCAGAAATACATTAATATATACAGTCTTGCTTCAGTTTTGGTAAAACTACAGGTTTATAAATACGAATTACAGACGCACTGCATAAGTCCCAGTTTCGAGTGTAGCTCTGTGAAACTCGTATTCTAGAAGTTTAGTTCAGAGTTCTTTTTCACCATTATTATCTGAACTGCAAAGTCGAGGTTGAGCTCAAAATTATATTCTTTAGTTAACAAGGTATGCTCTTCTTTTCTTCACTTCAAACTTCACATGACATAGCCAATGTTGTCGTATTCGCCAGCTGGCTGTGCAGTGTTCACGGACATGATAGAGTCAGATCGCGCAGAACCCATCTTCACTGCTGGCTTCCACGCCGCTGTAGGCTCGAACAGCTCTTTTCCTCTCTGGAAAACAAAGCAAATATTTTCTAAGGAACTATATTTATGTAGCCTACCAACATATGGAGAAGAGCGGGTGATTGTGCTCTTTCAGTACGCTAAGAGACCCGTGCCCCAGCAGTGGGGATATACAAGGGTTGCTATCGAATCACCACGGATGCCATTTCATGTAATGATAATACAGCACTTGAAATGGCTAATCCGCTGTGGCTTATGTTAGTAATTAAACTCACACTCTCCCTCTGGGAGAAAGCCGGACGCGAAACTTAGGTACATAGTCTACATGAACAAAAAACGATACTCTGGCTCAACAATTTAGTTTACTTTTAGCTCTTTGTGAAAGATACACTTTCATTATTTCATTTGAGCTCCCGATACCTAATTCTGCGCATGACCATGTTGTTTATTATTAGAATCAAATGGCCCATTGTATTTTTTAAATATAACAAAAGAAATTCCAATTACTTTCAATTTACTGAACTGATATTTTGACTGATTTGATTAGCGACAGATAATGAGACAGCGCTCCGTGGGAAGATTTTTTTTCTAACCTAATGAGCAAGGTATAAACATCCAAGTCGAACACAATACTATTAAATCGGGGACACAAATACATTTATGAATGTGGTAAGAATACCATTTATTTTATATATAAAGTTACTTTTAAAATACGCTATCCCTGAGAGAAGTCTATAACAGTTGATAAAAGTTGCAAATATGCAACTTTTGTTTAAGGAGTCTTATATCATTTTTGGTTGGCTTACAGCTTCGCGCGCATATACATCGAACCTTCTGAGCGTCAATGGAATGAAAAACACCCCACGTGACTCGACTATGTATCTGTCATGGTACTATAATGCACTAACATAGTCGAGGCCTTGGACGGCGGTCAGTGGGCAGGCCAGCAGTCCAATGGACTGCGAGAGACGGTATTTGGGAAGAAATGCCTACACTTCAGTGAGCAATGGTAGGCTGATCACTATCATGGAAAATAATACTTCTAAATTGCTGGAGCAAAAAAAATATACTTTGGACCTACACCGCTCTCAGACCCGCAATCTCCAGCTATCCGTGCCTCGTTCTATCAACTAAGCTTTGCCCTGTAAAAAGTAACTTACGTATCCCTGGTACAAGGCCCAACAAATGCCAACAGGCATGAACACCAGCGTTGAGAGCCCGACAGCCCATCCCAACAGATCAGCGAATAGTGGAAAGTAGTATTCTTCGTACGATGGCGGTGTCCAGTCAGCAAGCACGAATATGAGGATTACCTGTAAAGAAAATTGTAATGACATCTAAGAGCAAAGGAGCAATCGCACAGGGGGCCGAGTCTCCAAAATGCGTAGTTGATCCATAGCGTCATATTAGTCCGGTAATGGTCGTTTCATTCACACTAACGGTAGTCTAGTAAGCAATCATTGGTATAACCCGTGCTACTTATCTTCTTCGTTGTCTTCTTCGCGAGAGATGCCTATTTAATTACTTTGTAGAATACCAAATTGTGGCAAATAACAACCACTGTCGGTAAGAATTAGACTCTAGGGAATGTTCTAAGTAGGTCGCATTCCTTTAACATTAGTCAAAACTGAAATTGTTCAGTTTTAGTGTATTTATAATGATTAAACCTATTGCACAGATCTTGACAGTAAGTCTATGATATTTTTTCCATAGAAATTAATTATAAAGTAGGACCTTTATCTTAATTTTAGCACGACATACTTCGTTCCACTTGTACCTAAAGTCTCCATTTACTTGTCTCCGAATTACCTTTATTTAAAACTAGCTGATCCAGCAAACTACGTACCGATTCATTAATAAAAAAAAATTCTACCTAAAAACCATCCTCGTACTTCAAGGAATTTTCTAATAAAAGAATTAGCAAAATCGGTTCAGCTGCTCTCGAGATTTGCGCTTACCAATACATTCAGCGATTCATTTTTATGTTATAGATAAATCTGTCATTTCTAGTGGTATGTTGACAGCATGTAGAAAACCTCTTTTGCTATTGAAATGCCAGTTAGGGAAGATAGTAACCAAATGACGGAATATACCTAAAATCCTCAGTCTTAACCTTAGAGTTGAGGAGATACATTTGAACCTAAATTCATCAAAAACTTGAAAAAATATTCACAAACAAAATTTTACTTAATGAATCCCAAAGATGTTATATACATTATTCCGTCAAAACAGGTATCCAATCATCAACATAAGGAGTTTTCAACATAAAGCCTCATACGACACGATCGTCTCTGTTTACATTATTATAATAAGTACTAGACACCTTTGCCTTGCAAATAATCCCCAATATTATAAGAGGCCTTTTATGCTCACTTATTTCAAACAGAGTCTTGGTGGTAACTCTAATATATCTTGAGAAATAAAATTGTAGACACGTATACAGTGCCCAATAATTAAGTTCTGCAAGTGTAAATCGTTCATATATCAAATGTATTAAGTTCAAATGTATTAAGTTCTGCAAGTGTAAATCGTTCATATATCTTTACATACTAGTAAACTCTATTAGATAAAGGGTCAATTTCTGAATTGAATAATTCGCTAAATAATTACATAACTGTAGGTATTGCTGTCTCTTCGAATTTCTCAGAAAAGAGCGTGACAGGTTTGTCACGCTCTTTTCTTAAGTAAGGTTCTTACTTAAGTATTTGAATCAAATCAAATCAATTTATTTCAAAGTAAAAAATTTACATTCTGTTTGCTAAATGTCAAAGTACTATGTAAAATGTAAGCCGCCGCCTTCGGGCCGTATTGTAGTGGAGGAAAAGGCAGCGGAAAAAAAACTCCACTCTGACCATCTTTTCTAAAGTCATCTTAAACCAAATACATCAGTTGCCATACGTAAACCTAATAAGATTTCATGATTGCCATTAACAACCCTAAATGCTAAAGCATTAGTCAAATGTCTCATAATAGTAGGGGAAAACGTAAGTTTACGAGCATAACGCAGTGGTCAGCCATCATCAGTCTCAACCATTTTGGAGAGAGATACATGAACACCACGCCACTATTCGAATGACCTTTAGCAAACCTGCAGTTAAGTTTTTGTCAGTTATGGAATGTATCATATAGTTTTTAATATGCAATCACGTTTGCTTGGTAAAATTGTCAATTCAAAAATAGACCTTTAAATTAGTTGCATTTTATTGGGTATTTTCCGAAAATAATTTATTTTTTTTAATTTATTTTAATTAAAAATAATATTTAAATTTTAAATAATAAAATATTTTTTTTTGTGATTTTCTGAGTAACAATTGTTTTAAATTTTATTGTTTGCGTCTCGAATGAAAAAAAAATACTTACCAAACCTCCAATAGGCACGGTGACAGTCCAAACAGCCTTCCAATAGAACCTGAGGAATTTGTTCATCTTCATATTCATAGCGGCCAAATCATTGATAGCTTTGTTGATACCGTAAGACCAGGATACTGCTACACACTGAAAACAAAGTAAGGGGTTAGTAATTGATTGTAGCGCTCGCGGCTTAGGCGAACCTAGTGATTGGAATCAATCACTTGAGTTAAGCAACAACAGGCGCGGTCAGGTGCAGGATGGGTAACCGTCCCGTACTACCTCTAGAGGCATTTTTCCGATCACTTCCGTGCATCGCAAGGCACGCTAAGCCGTTGGCGCCTGCTGTCATGTAATGACAGTCGTTAAGCCATGTCAAAGGCCTTGTGGGCGGCTTGATAACTTCTGACAGTAAGGTTCGCCACTGTCTTACAATCCTCCACCAACCCGGACTTGACCCCCGTGGTGTATGGCCTAACCTTCCTGCGATGCAGAAAGAGATCAGTGCCCCAGCAGTGGGGACATACAAAGGGTTGATATCATGTAGCCTATAATCGTCCCACTGCAGGGCACAGGCCTTCTCTCAGGGCTTGATTACCACGCGTGCCCGCCGCATACTGGCAATGTCAAGCGCAGAGGTATTAGTTAATCACCTCAAACCTTCAAGTTTCCTAATGTTTTCCTTCACAGTTAGCGACTGGTTTTGCAACTTTAACTTCAGAAATGGTATGGTATTATCTTATCTAGAATAGAAAAGTATTTCTTAATGATTCGCGATACCATACATAGTTATTTTAAACGGATCAAATCGCGATTATTTATTAGGTTAAACGTAATTACCTTATTTCCCGATGTCCCGGCAGTGTTACAGTTGCCGTGGTCTCGGGTAGTCTACTCGAGACAACGTACCTAATAGATAATCGCGATTTTACCCGTTTAATGTATAACTAGAATAGAACATTCGTAAAGTTAATGAAAAATAAAACTGAAGGAATGTTATTCTATCTGAATGTAATAACTAAATAAATTCCAGTCTCTAGATAATATAGCTGTCCTACAATTTTGTGCGTAATAATATTAAGTAAGAGTCAATTTCCCGGTCGAGATATTAAAAAAAAATGTTTACGGTTATTGAGATATTAAGAGAGTGGAGGCTTACGAGGAGTCTAATGAACGCGAAGCCGTTAGAGTTACGGCCGTTAACTTACGGCTCTTTTATCGGCACCGTTACTGCCCGCTCGCTGGCAATCATATTTACTGTACCGTACAGTCAACAACGAAACTTGATGCTCAAAGGTACAGTCCTGTCCGTACGGAAGTATCGAAAATTAAAACTAAAAAGCTGGTGTTGGTCGATTATAGGGTTCTGGCGATAAAATAATGAGGTGTATCGACGACCTCTGTGGCGTAGCGGTAGCGCGTCTGCCTACCATGCTAGATGTCCCGGGTTCAAATCCCGTCGGGGGCAAAAAAGCCCAGGTCTTGGATTTTACATGTTTGTGATGTCGTTGTTTCTGGTTCCCACGACACAGGCTAGAAGCAACGTATGTGCTTGTTTGTAAATGTTATGTTGTTATGTTATGTATACGACTTTAAAAAACACTGCCTACTTTAATTTTGTGGAGCCTATAAATGTCCCACTGCAGGGCACAGCCCTTCTCTCAGAGAGACAGCATAGGATTAATTGCGACTCGTGCCCACCGCGAATTGGCAATTTCAGACGCTGATCTATTTGAAAACCTCAGACAGTCTGGTTTCCACACGATGTTTTCCTTCACAGTTCGCGAGTGATATTGCTACTGTAACTTCATATTGTACATAGCTCAGGAAAAATCCCATATTTTTTTATTCACTTGTAAAATATCGATGTGTTCACTGTACAGAGGACACATTAATGGAAGTGTACAAAGTATTTCACTTTGAAGCTACATTGTTGATTTTGATAATGGCTGTACTTAAAGCTGTGAAAACCTATTCTATAAGAGATTACAATCGCTGTTACTATTCTATTGTTTTTACTTCGACGAACGATCTCACTACGACCTCTCACTGTAAAGTGTACATCGATCGATAAACTGACAATTTAAATTCAACTCTATGCCTTTGCTATAAGAACGGTTCTGGGAGAAAAATGTAGCTGATGATATTAGTTGTCAAGCGTCATAGTCCGCTATTTGTCCTGGCGTGGAGTAAGCGGCAGTGACGATGATCGTATATATTGAAGAGATTCTTTGCGATCGTAGTTTCAAGATCTTTGGAAATGGTACGAAAGAGGCTGGTGTTAAATTGAAGACCTTTACCTATTATATGACTATCGGTAGTCATCCGAATAATTCAATAGCAACCCGACTATCGCAACCCCTGTGCGGCGATCGAACAGAGAAGGCGTCTCTTTTGATTAGTTTAAATTGTAATTTTCTTTAAGTCGCAGTTTCCGTGCTACTTTGAATAAATTATTAATATTAACAAAATTTTATACAAAGTGCTGCAATAAAGTAATGCAATAAAGTCACCCTACTTGTAGTCTACTAACCAATCGCTTTTCCAATATAAGTGACTCAAACGTCACTTAACTCGGCGCCTTGCTCAATCCAATCTTCGTCGCGAAAGATGCTTATTTAATTTGCGTGGATTATACTAATGGCGAAGCGCTCGTGGCCTAGGTGAACCGAGTGATTGGAATCAATCACTTCAGTTAAGCAACAACAGGCGTGGTCAGGTACAGGATGGGTGATCGTCCCGTGACTACACCTAGTGGCATTTTTCCGAGCGCTTCCGTGCTTCGCAAGGCACGTTAAGCCGTTGGTGCTGGTTGTCATATAATGACAATCGTTAAGCCATGTCAGAGGCCTTATGGGCGGCTTGATGACTTCTGACAGTAAGGCCCACCACTGTCTTACAATTCTCCGCCAACCCGGACTTGGCCCCCGCGGTGGAGTATGGCCTAACCTTCCTGCGATGCAGGAAGAGACCCGTGCCCCAGCAGTGGGCACATACTAGGGTTGATAACGATACCGATGGAGTCACATTGTAGTGCTATTGCGCAGAAGTTTACAAAAATAGAGGTAGACAACAGCTTGTGTTGTGCTATTATGATTCTAATTCTAGTCGCAGGACTCTCTGGGCGAGATAAATAGTCGCTTCTAAGAACGAGTCTTAGCGAAAGCACTTGCTTAAGAATCGATTTGTCTATCATAGACAGTACTTTAGCACTCTTTTAGTCGCGAAACCCGGACTAATTCTTAGCATTGGCCTAAGAACATAGTTAGCTAAGCAAACGTCTACTTTGATACTTAGCTAAGTTAGCCTGAAGTAATGCTTAGGGAAGCTTGAGTGCGGACTTGGGCTAAGCAACGACTATTTATCTCGCCCTCTGTGTGTTGAGCTCTCGGCCCTGTTTGCAAAGCACAGTAAAAAAATGCAAGGCAACCTGTTTTCAAGAGGTGAAAAAAAAATAAGTTAGAAAGAATAAACGCTAATATTATACTCGTATAAATGTTGCAAAAGTAACGTATTTATATTAACAAGTAATTATCTTGTAACGTTTTTATTCCGTTAATATTTATCTTTATTTAGTAACTAAAGGTAATAAATATACAATTCAAAGTCTATTGCAATAAATGTTAAATTAAAAATGTTGAAAGATTGAAAAGACAAAAAAGTAAGATTTCAAAATGGCAGGTATGAGATTTATCTCATACCTCGATTTTAATCGATAAATAGAATTAGATCGGGTTTTTTCTGGATTGCACAGAGTTCTAATCCAATCGAATCTGTAAGTATTTTAAAACTAAGACAATTACAAATTCAAATAAATGTAGCACAAACTTCTGGCAAAATGTATTGAATAACCGGTCACTCTTTATACGTACCACCTCAGATATGAGATTGACCTCGGGCAGCAAAAAAAAACTGCTGTTTTATTTCTTTCACACATTCTTCACATATAACATATTGCGAAGAATGTTTGAAAGTATAGTTTCCACGATTGGACGTTAGACATACAAGATAAGATGAGATAAGAATATTCTTTATTGTATGCTGAAAAAGTAGTTATAGATATAAAAAAAAAACAAATACAATTGGCGGCCTTGCTGCTAATAGCAGTTTCTCCCAGGCAACCTCAAATTGGAGAATTTGTCAAGGAGAAATAGCCGATGCAAATATCTTCACATTCAAGAGTAGTTAGATAGATAGATAGATAGATAGATAGAGAACGCTTTATTGCACAACCAGAAAAAACACAACCATGATGATAGCCTCTATTCAGGAAGAAAGTACGCTCACCTCTGCTACTCCAATGATAAGTATAGCCCACGAGGCGGTGTTCCAATCAAGGAGGGTGAACAAGTACACTCCTCCGCTGAAGCACATCGGCAGACCGAGGAGGAAACACATCGTGCACGTCAATGCGGTCACCTGTAATAACAAAACTTTAGAATCGTTTCATAAGTTTATATTATCTTACCTCGTACGTATTCTATTCTTTAGTATTCTTACGTTAACAGCGCCAGAGATTGTGAAACGGAAATTGAAAAGATTATGCTATGAACTGCTTTGTACTGAGCAGGGTTTAAACTCATGAGGGTTAA
Source organism: Yponomeuta sedellus (assembly GCA_934045075.1). Classification (NCBI taxonomy): domain Eukaryota; kingdom Metazoa; phylum Arthropoda; class Insecta; order Lepidoptera; family Yponomeutidae; genus Yponomeuta; species Yponomeuta sedellus. The sequence goes on along the minus strand of OW203727.1, from coordinate 18,758,654 downwards.
GAAAGTATTTAAATTTTAAGTATGGGAACGTTTGCTAGACAGGGCGCTATGGCACTCATTAGGGGAGGGCTATGTTCAGCAGTAGACTAGTATAGCCTGACGACGACGACGACGATCGTATGCTGCTACGATATACGTCTTAAAATAATCCTTATATTTATGAGGTTAGAGACTAAGTGATCAAGCTTGACAACGCCTGGCACGTAGATTTGAGATGGGCAGTGTGATTGTATTGTCTAACCTCGTAGGTATAAACGCATTATTTTTGTTTGTGTTGATGCGCTTGCACCTCCCGTAGATGGTGCGGGTAGAACAATATCGGTTTGTCAAAGAAAAATACTGTTTGATCAGCGATGTTCTAAAATGTCAAAGATTTCGGGCTGATTGATAAATCTTCAGAAAACCTAGGTTCAAAACCATTGGAAAGTCTTTCTGATCCGAGGATAATAAGAACTTCAAGTCTAAACGATAGTCACCCAATGGACGTTGTATGTATAGCATTAAAATGTAAAAATTACTTTGCTAAATTCCGCCAAAAATCCCACAAGCACCATGCGGTTTGTTAATGCACCTCCCTCCCTTCCACTTTTTCAAACCGACACTTGTGTGAGAAAATACGCTTTTGCGTATTTTCTTGCGTGACAGAAGTATTAATTTTCACATTTAAATGCTATTATGGATTTCAGCGAGTAACGCCTGGATCCATACAATATCTTTGTATTTATAGAAAAACTTTGCTGGCGCGATGTAGGAATATTGGAAACGTTCACGCGCATATAATGACTTGTCACATTACCATCCAATATCTCTTTCGCAACTGCGGCCACTGGTCCACGATGGCCGTGTTGATAGCCTCAATGCCTGCAAACTGGCAACCCAGGCCGAGAATGAACAGCATAAAGAAGAAAAGGACTGCCCAGAGTTGGGGGACAGGCATTTGCAGGATCGCCTCCGGATACGCCACGAATGCCAGACCAGGACCGCCTGCAGCGACGTCTGCGATACAGTAATAAAAAAATACGCTGAGAAATTTGCTTATAAACTTATCTACGCTACATCATAAGAGTTGCTACAAAACGTTAATAATGGGTGTTAATGGCAGTGACAGCCGAGTCCTACTTCGATTCTTCTCAATGGACATAGCCCTCCCCTAATAAGCGCCATAGCGCCTTGTCTTTAGCTTGCCGCATCCAGCATAAAAACCTAAGTGTGTGTGGTTGTGTGTTTAAGTGTGTGTGTAGAAGTCCGAAATAGGACTATAGCTTCTTGAGTGCTCTTATTCCTTGCGGATAGGAAGGATATCTGTATTAACTTATCCTCAATCAGTAAGTGTAAAATTCTAAAATGTATTAATCGCTTGAATAGGTAACTGTTGAAAGAAATTTTGAACGTAATAAGATACCCAGCAGTATATAGTATATTTAAATGTGTCATAGTGACTTAGTATAGGCATTACACGTTTTAACCGTTATCACACAGTAGACAATACATGTTACATGTATCTCAGCAGCCAAAATAGGGCTGTAGCTTCTTAAGTGCTCTTAAGCCTTGCGGATGGGATAGGATAGGATAGGATATGTATTATCTATTAATTTATCCTCAATCAGTAAGAGTAACATTCTAAAATGTATGATTAATCGCTTGAATAACTGTTGAAAAACATTTTGAACGAAATAAGATACCCAACAGTAGTATACCTAAATGTGTCATAGTGACGATGTGTAGATACACGTTTTTACCGCTATCACACAGTAGCAAATACAAGTTACAAGTACCTAAAGTTAATAATGCTGCAATATTGGAGCTTTATCTGATTTTATTATCTACTACCGACGTTGTTACGAGTATGTCGCGTCAAATAACCAGAGATATTATAAGCTTTGGTAAACTAATAAATGTTGTTATGTGTTTTGGGTGAAGTGGTTGTTATCGGAAAATGAATATGCTTTCAAAAACCTATTAAGAGGCTAAAAATTCCACCAATGCCGGGATTCGAACCCGCGACCTCTGGCTATCCGTGCCAGCACTCCAACTGAGCTAATGGGCGACTCACCGGCACCAGTGGAATTTCGAACCTCTTTACAATAATCTCTGTATTACGTACATGCAGCGACATCTGGCTGAAGTAATTTGCATCACTTGCAGCCCCGAACGCCGGGTTCGAATCCCGGCATGGGTGGATTTTTTAGCCTCTAAATAGGTTTTTGAATTGTCCTTAGCACGGGTTAGTGCATTAAAAATAAAATAAATATGCTTTTTCAACTAAGCGACGTCTGTACAAAGGTATATACGCAGTTTACCTTCGCGTGTACAGGTTCTTAAGTTTTTTTGACGACGCCTAACTAAAGTTTAAACTAACATGGACTATTCCTATAATATGAAGACATAGCATATGGTACCTTTATGTGTACATGCCTATGAGGCATGCATACATAAAAGTACCATATTATTATTATGTTATTTCATAAAAAACCACACCGGAGGTTTAAAAGTTTACCAAAATTAAATTAAATCTCTTCATTAAATAAAGACTCCGGCACCGGGGATTCCATTTAACCAGAAACAATATATTTTTACTCTATTTGTTTTAAATCCTGTATCGCTTTCTGAGGGAAGGGAATCTCTGTGTGAAAAGGCCTTGCCCTGCAGTGGGACGTTTAGAGGCTGAAAGTTAGACTACCATATCAACACTGACGCCCATCAACTGCTCCCAGAACCCAAATTATGACCGATAAAATGATCGAACCAAATAACCAATTGTTAATTTTCAAGTTACCTATGTGAAAAGACCTTGCCCTATACTGGAATGATTAGAGACTGCTAAATTGGACGTACCATCAACACTGACGCTCATCCACCGTACTTACCCAAATTAACAAAAGGTTTTTCGTCCGATCATGAGCGATAAAACGATCGAACCAAATAACCAATTGTTAATTTTCAAGTTATGTGAAAAGGCCTTGCCCTATAGTGGAACGATGAGAGACTGCTAACTTAGACTTACCACCAACACTGACGCCCATCCACCGCATCCGGTACCCAAATTAACAAAAGGTTTTTTCGTCCAATCATGAGAGATAAAAGGATCGAACAAAAAACCCTTTGCTAATTTTCAACTTATGTGAAAAGGCCTTGCTCTATAGTGGAACGATGAGAGACTGCTAACTTAGACTTACCATCAACACTGACGCCCATCAACTGCGCCTGGAACCCAAGTACGGAGAAAATGGCGAACCCAGCGTAGATCGAGGTGAAGAAGTTCGCAAAGGACACTATGACCGCGTCGAAGTGGCAATTGTTGGTGAAGTTGTTATACGACGCTAGAGTGATCAGCGAGCCACATGCCACGCCGAACGAGTAGAATATCTGTGGAAGAAACTAGTGATGACGATCCACAAGAAAAAACTGTGTGTGTAATCCAGCTGCATACGTATCCTCCACCAACCCGGACTTGGCCCCCGTGGTGGAGTATGACGTACTCTTCCTGCATCGCAGGAAGGTTCGCCGTGCCCCAGCAGTGGGGACATACAAGGGTTGATAACAAACGATACGTATGCAGTCTGTACGCCCCACTACAAGGCTCAGGCCTTCTCTCAGAGAGAGAAAATACGGGCTCGCGGATTGGCAATTTTAAGCGCCACGGTATGTCAATACCTCATACACTCAGATTCCTTCACAATGTTTTCCTTCACAGTTATATTGCTACGTAGTAGTTGTATTGCTGCGAGTGTTATTGCGGCAAGCTGAAGACAGGGCGCTATGGCGCTCATTAAGGGAGGGCTATGTCCAGCAGTGGACTAATATAGCTTGAAGAAGAAGAAGAAGAATTAAGGTTTTTTTAGGTAGGATGGTAAAAAATGCCCTTTGCATCTACGTCATGAGGAGATTTCTACAGTGTTCAGTGGCACCTCACTCGTTGTGTGAAGGGACCACTCGGACGCTACAGGGCATAGGATATTGTTTTAAAAATAGAATAAAAAACGTTTTATTCACAAGTTAATAGATTAGAGAGATTTTTTAGAAGGAATATAGGCTTATTCAGCGCCAATACCATCTTGATAGGTCTGTATTATTATTATTTTAATTCTTTATTGCGATAATTACATGAGTAAATGTACAAGGGCGTGCTTAGTGCAAGAAAAAACATATCTATTCTCATATTTTACATGTACTGAGATCGAGCGCCTCTGAACAGGGCTGTCACTTCTACTTGCGATAATATTAATGAGACCGTTGACCTAAATACCTATCCATCGACTGCTAAGCCCGCCCACCTCAGCTCGATTTGTACCGGTCCTTACTCCAGCGGGTAATGAGCTTTGAATAAAAAAACCCTTAAGTACAAACTATCTGACTTTGCCGATGGCATTTGAACTAGTGATGGTAGTGTGATCGATGGATATGTGACGTTATCACTACCAGGAGCCGTTTTAATAAGGTAGATTTACATCTAACTAAACAGATGTAGAGCATTCTTTCGTTGTTCTGTCTGTATTAGCAAAGATTACATACATATACATACAAAACCTCACAACTGTATCCAGAGGCAGAGGCAGAGAACAGGAACTGCCACTTTCCATGATCCTGACAGATCACCTTCGCTTCGTCAACGTTCATAAGTCGTTGCATGCAGGCACGCCGGATCATTTTATCTTGTTCTTTGCTAATATGTCCCCTATTTGGTCGATGTTTGTCCGCCTGGGACGTCCCTTACCAGCCCTTCCACTCACATTCGCAATATATGTTTCGTCAATCTTTCTTCATTCGTCCTCTCCACATGTCCAAACCAACGCAAAATTCCTTTCTCAGTTCTAGTCACTACATCCACTTTCAGTCCATAATGTTTTCTAATCAGACTATTGCGTATCCCGTCATTCAAAGTACCAAACACTACACATACTTGCAAAGATTTTATGGAATATTCTAATAATGCTCGCTCGCTTGATCGATCAGTTATTTAGAGCGTGCTTGCGTGTTCGGACGTGCTCCCTTCCCCGAGCAGTGTTTTTTGAATTTCGTCGCTGATCGATTTCAACCCTTTGTAAGTCCCCTCTGCTGGGGCACAGGTCTCTCCCTGCATCGCAGGAAGGTTAGACCAGTTTCCACCACGGGGGCCAAGTCCGGGTTGGTCGCTGATCAGAGATAGTAAATGGTCAAAATCCTCTGGCGCAATTCTACATTTTTTTTGGAATTGACCACTTTCGTGTTGTTTTTGCAAATCCGTCATTGTTTCACCTGCATTATCCAGTTAGGCTACGTTTTTAATGTACACTTTTTACCCACGCCTTTATGAATAAATTTATCTTGAACTTACGTGAACGAACTTTCGTAACTTATGTTTCTTCATTATTAATAACCAAATGTAAAGTTTACCATATAACTTCAAAAAAATAAAAGATCCTAATATACATAAATAATGACATTATGTGCAATGCTGCAACTCCAGAAGAACAAGAAAAACTTGCTCGTAAAATTCTCATCTTATCGTATCGCTACGCACCTATTTTAAATTAAACGAAACGACAAAACCCTTAAGTATGGAGTCAGACTGAAAAATGTTTTATCGCAAGACGATTCTTTGTGAACTTGTCATCCTTACTGACCCCATCAATTATTCAACTCGTCAATTTATTTTAGTAGAAGTCGAACCGGGTTTCTTCTAATTAGACAGCTGCTTAACAACATAAAATTGGAAAAGGAAACCAACATAAAGAGAATTCCAAGCACTTTGCTGACGAGTGACGAGGCTTCAAAAACACTTAGATTGAGCCATTAAGTAAATTATTTAGACCAGGATCAATCACGTTGATAGATAGCTTAGTTCAATTTCGAAATTAAGCAAATAAGCACTTTTCACCGGAGTATTTAAAGTTGACAATTACCTGAGAGGCGGCATCGCCCCACACCCTTGCGTCGAGAAGAGTCTCCCAGTCAGGTGATAGATAGAAGACAATTCCGTCCACAGCTCCCTCTAATGTCACTCCTCTTATCAGGAGGGCAGTCAACATCACGTAGGGGAAAAGAGCCGTGAAATATACTACTTTTCCGGCCGACTGGACTCCCTGGAAAAATATACGAGTAGCATATTATTAACGATCCTTAAACGTTCCACTACATTCTGTTTATGCATTAACAATGTACAGTGACAGATGCGTGGTCGGGTCACGTGATCAATTTTTTCACATCATCGACGCTTGGGTTTTATACGTGCGCGCGTAGACTTTAAGAAGCAGTGAGACGAAATTGCCTCGTTTATGAGAGGCATGTCTCTTGAAACACAGGTTTTCCTTTCTAGTTCACATAGGGATCATAAAGAGGAAGTAAGATAAAAGTTGTATTCCCAGTAAAGTTATTTCATAGTAGCCTTTTTTTGCATCTACTTAATGAGATGATTTATACAGCGTCCAGTGGTATCTTCACTCACACTAGATGGGTGAAGGGACCACTCCGACGCTGTAGTGCCTGGGTCATGGTTTTATAGATGTTGTAGGCTTGCCCAGCACCTATACCATCCTGACAGCTTAGTCGGCCTAGCCCACAGGAAAGACTAGTCAATACGTGCGGAGCCAACCAAGCCGCGGGTTTCCTCACGATGTTTTCCTTCACCGTTAGCGTGTGGTATTGCGACTGCAAATTTCTTTGTTTGACTTTGTTTAATTTCAAAGTTACGTACATTTGCGAATTTATAGTAGCAAACTCTCAATAATGACAGTAAAAAAACAGCTCTGGAAAAGTCCATGAATTTAATTCACTGCATAAAAAAATATCAAAAAATATTACCAAACTGATAAATATGAGGGGGAGGAGGACGTATTGCCTGCCTTTGATTCCAGGGGAAGGAAGTGCGTTCCACTTCCCTTAATAATGCTACAATATTAATAGTTTTCTACATATGTAATATAAAAACCTATCTAGAAGCTAAAAATTCCACCCATGCCGGGACAAACCCGCGACCTCTGGCTAGAGAGTATTGTAAAGAGGTTCGAAATTTCACTAATGCCGGTGAGCCGTTCATTAGCTCAGTTGGGAGAGCGCTGGCACAGTTAGTTAGAGGTCGCGGGTTCGAGTCCCGGTATGGGTGGAATTTTTAGCCTCTAAATGGGTTTTTCAAATTTTTCTTAGCACGGGTAAGTACATGAAAAAGAATATAATATATTATAATATAATTATATATTATAATATGTATGTATGTATGTATGTATGTATGTATGTATGTATGTATGTATGTATGTACAGAATTTTTCAACTTGTCTACAATCAATCGTTTAGCCAGGAAAGGCGACAAAACGCTCTACTCTTTAAAGGCTTATATTTCGCAATTGGATAACTACATCGAATAATGGTTTTTCTATAATCACAATATTTTCCAACGGATAATCCAATGATACCCCACACTATGGTGTAGGCGAGGAAAAAATATTGCATTCCTAATTTAAGAGTTAGGAACTTTTAAAATTTTTATTTTATGTTTAGCTACCATTTCAAAATTTACAGTTTCTACAGTTTTGTTGTTGGTGTGATAATATGTTTTCTAGCACTCGTTGTCTTTATGCTAAGCTGCAGACAAACAGACGGACAGATAGGCATGAGTTTTTGTAGACTACAGAACTCTAAATAATTATATTATTTATTTTTTTCTGAACAATTTCAATCCGATCTTATTTTGAGATAACTAACGTTTTTCCCGCGGAAAAATTGACATTTCGATTCGAATGCCACCATTAGTGAAGATCGAGGAAATGCGCCGGATCAAATCGATATTTAACATAACATTTACATACAGGCACATACATTGTTTCTGGCCGCACACTAGGATACCCTGTGTCGTGGGAACCAGAAACAGCGAAATCACAAACATGTAAAAATTCAAGAACTAGCGTTTTTTTTTTGTTTCCAGCCGGGGTTCAAACTCGGGACCTCTCGCATGGTAGGCAGATGCACTACCGCTGCGCTACAGAGGCCGTAAATTTTTTTAGCTTAAATCGGCTTAAGAAGTAATTTAAAAAAACCACGGCTTAAGTCGGCTTAAGAAATAAATAAATCACCTTGATAACACATAAGAAGGCAAGAAGCCACGAGAGCGCGAGGCATCCAACCAGGTGCCACTGCATGGAACCCCAGTCCTCCCAAGTGGAATCCCCGCGACCCAACACCCGTTCACTGTAAGTAATAAAATCATTACAATTTACCTGCAAAGTCATATACGCAACTGAGTAGAGTGAACTGATTAAAATTTTTATACGTTTTTTTAACACTCGCTACCATCATTATTGTCAATCTTAATGCAGCACGCTGAATCTTTCTAGAATATGGTAGATAGGTCTTATAAACGACCATAGGCCGATTCCGGTGTGCTTCTTAGAATTGATTCAATAGCCTTAATTTCGATGAAAAAATATTTTGTTTCACTTATTAGATAGTGAGTGGAAGTGCCGGTAAGGGACGTCCTAGGCGTACATAAGTCAACCAAATAGGGGACATATTAGCAAAGGGGAAGATAAAAGGATCCGGCGTGCGTGCATGCAACTTATGAACGTTGACGAAGCGAAGGTGATCTGTCAGGATCGTGGAAAGTGGCAGTCCCTGGTGTCTGCCTATCCCTCTGGGATACAGGTGTGAGCTTATGTTATGTTATTAGATATTTGCTTATTTCATGGTGAGCAGAGACGGAGCTCGCGTCGTCGGTTGCTCGTCTCACACTGACACTAAGAGCGAGCTCCGTCTCTGCTTACCATGATTAAGCTCTGCGAATCGGAGCGAAACCTGGTCGGACTCTTCCGATTTAACAACTCCCGTAAGTAGATCCGGACTAAAAGTCTACAATGTGTTGTGCTTACGAAAGTTTTAGTTAAAAAAATATAGCTTCGATATCAACCAAGGATGTTTTCTGGATATTATCATCAACCCATCCCCACTGGGCCACGGATCTCTTCCTGCATTGTAGGAAGGTTAGGCCATAGTCCACTACGGGGGCCAAGTCCGGGTTGGAGGAGGAGGAGTCCGGGTCGGATTGTAGGACAGTGGCGGACCTTACTTAATAATCTAAAAAAATAAAAAACCTTCCTGCTTAGAAAGTACGGCTTAAAAATTTAAGTCGCCTTTAAACTGATGGTGATTGATGCAACCAACTACCTATATCTACCGGTAATAACGATGAGCTTATTTTTAGAACTACAAAGGCGATGTGGTGATGTTGTGAATCAGCACAAATTCCAAAAACTCTTCATAGATGGGCTTATAAGCGTGTACATACAAAACATGGACACGTCTCTCAAATTTTACTTCGCACCGATTAATGTTGACACCCGTATTCTGGTTCTTTTGTGGCCACGCCTGTCAGCGCCACCTATGAATTGATTTGTAACTTTGTACTGAAAACGGCTCATTGACGAACAGCTGTGGTAGCTCAGTGGGTAGAACCATGGACTAGCAAGCGAGAGCCCCAGGTTCGATCCCGAGTGCGGGCATGTACCAATGACTTTGTTTAATTTCAAAGTTACGTACATTTGCGAATTTGCAGTCGCAATACCACACGCTAACTGTGAAGGAAAACATCGTGAGGAAACCCGCGGTTTGGTTGGCTCCGCACGTATTGACTAGTCTTTCCTGTGGGCTAGGCCGACTAAGCCGTCAGGATGGTATAGGTGCTGGGCAAGCCTACACCATCTATAAAACTATGTCCCAGGCACTACAGCATCGGAGTGGTCTCTTCACCCATCTAGTTTAAGTGAAGATACCATTGGACGCTGTATAAATCATCTCATTAAGTAGATGCAAAAAGGCCAATATATGGCCACGCCTGTTAGCGCCATCTTTGAATTGATTTGTGAATTTGTAATGAAAACAGCTCATAGTACAATCATATTATCCTAAGTTAGTTTGCGACAGTCGGTCATTTTGAGCGATTAACAGGACCTTTTCAATGTAATTATCTATTTGTAATGTTTTTTCGCGCGCTCGTGGCCTGAAGCGCTCGTGGCCTAGGCGAACCGAGTGATTGATGATAATGATAATGCTTTATGATAATGCTTTATTCATACACAAGACACACATTAAACATTTGTATGAAATTAATACTAAACACAAAAAAAAGAAAACTCATACACCAAACACATTAAAATATTTGGGTGAAATTAAGATTTACACCCAATTTTGATTAAAATCCACTTGCCTCAAGAAACATGCAATTCTCGATCAAAATTCTCAATCAGTAAGTGCGGCAATGTGTGTCCTGGATATAAAAAAGGTGACTGGGCTCAGCATGTGCTACAGATAAAATCTGCAACGCTGGTTTTCAGCCAGCCCCTTTTGAGAGACAGTCACGAGTATCACAGCAGCACAAAGACCCGTGACGATACATGGAAACATGCTCTTACATGTGTGAATTAATAAAATTACACATTACTAAACTTCGTGCCGTTCCTCCGCAGACTTAGGCAAATTATACATATTAACATTAAAATTATCTAGATAAATATGTACGGAGCCCAAAATCAGTTCAACGCTTAATAATACCAGAAACAGAGTTTAGAATGATCAAGTTAACTCTAAGATTAGTATTGTATTTGTCTATTGTCCTTATCCAATATACAGTAAGAAATATAATATACGTACCACAACAGACACAGACACAACATAGTTTTTTAAGCTGGTTTTCAGGCTGTTACTGAAAAAGTGATATTAGCCGGTAAAAGATTTACCGGCTAATATCATTTTAGCCATTTTAGATTGGAATCAATCACTTGGTTAAGCAACAACAGGCGCGGTCAGGTACGAGATGGATGAGCATCCCGTGACTACCACTAGTGGCATTTTTCCGAGCGCTTCCGTGCTTCGCAAGGCACGTTAAACCGTTGGTGCCGGCTGTCATATAATGACAATCGTTAAGCCATGTCAGAGGCCTTATGGGCGGCTTGATAACTCCTGACAGTAAGGCCCGCCACTGTCTTACAATCCTCCACCAACCCGGACTTGGCCCCCGTGGTGGAGTATGGACTAACCTTCCTGCGATGCAGGAAGAGACCCGTGCCCCAGCAGTGGGGACATACAAGGGTTGATAATGAATGTTTTTTCATCCTTACCAACACTTTTTTTTACATTCTGGAGTTGGCTCCGGTAAAAAAATCTTATGGCATTAAGTCCGCCGCATTAAATGATTAAATTTTTAAAGTTTCATCATCACCATCAACCCATTATGTCCCCACCGAGGGGCACGGGTCTCTTCCCTAAGGAAGGTACAGCCCATGCTTCACGGGGGCCAAGTCCGGATTGGTGGAGGCTAGTGGCTAGTCCTACGAGTACTGTCCGAAGTTTTCAAGCCGCCCTAAGGCCTCTGACTCGGCTTAGCGACGGTAGTCGTAGATAGATGGCAATCTATCGACGGCAGCCGGCACCAACTGATTTGGCAACGTGCCTTTCGAAGCACGGAACCGCTCGGAAAAATGCCACTAGCGTTAGTCATAGTCGGTTTACCCATCCATGCACTGAACGCGCCCTGTATTGCTTAACCGTCGTGATCGCTTAAGATCACTCAAGCAGCCGGAGCTGCGAGCTATTCCATTTTTATTTAAAGTTTAAGTGCAATAAAAGTATCAATCAATTTTAATCTCATAATAATATTGCAAGAAACGTACACAACTTAGGCAGAATATATAATTGACTAGATGATAATTTTAAAAACCTATTTAGAGGCTAAAAATTCCACCCATGCCAGGATTCGAACCCGCGACCTCTGGCTATCCGTGCCAGCGCTCTATCCAACTGAGCTAATGGGCGACTCACGGCATCAGTGAAATTTCGAACCTCTTTACACTATTCTCTGAATTACGTACAGGCAGAGACATCTGGCTGAAGTAGATTGCATCACTTACAGCCCCGACTACCTACTATTGTGATAATTGTATGCGTCATTAATAAGATAAGTATACAACTGGTTTTGACAGATATCGCTAAGTTGGTGGGTAATACCAGACTACCTTTATTATTAACAATATGACTTACATATGATAACTCGTAGCTGTAAATCCGCACCCAAGCTTCAATTTTAAAACAAAAACTGTGATTGGTATAACTGATAGTAGCTACTATCATCCAGTTCTTCCAACTCGAGCTTCAGTTCGTAAACACCTGGAGGATAGTAGCTAATTATCATCCCGAATGCATTTAGGTCGTCCCGCCATCTTCGCCTTGGTCTGCCGCGATGTCAGTGTTAATTTTTCGGAACCCAGTCAGTCGCAATTTTGACCCATCTATCTGCTGTTGAACCGGCAGACATCAACTAACATCCTATATAAATTTTACGACAAAAAATAGTAACATAACATTTACATACAGGCACATACATTGCTTCTGACCCCACACTAGGGTACCCTGTGTCGCGGGAACCAGAAACAACGACATCACAAACATGTAAACATCCAAGACTAGCCAGCCAGGATTCGAACCCAGAACCTCTTGCATGGTAGGCAGATGCACTACCGCTACGCCACAGAGATCGTCGAATCACCTAAGGAAGTCCGCAGGCTGAGGCCCGGGGGCGGTGGCAAATTCCACCATGGCTCTACGCCTAGTCGAACGCTGTGCTTGGCTCACAAAATCTTAAGCCAATATCAATACTCACTTGTAATATTCCTCCGAAGCCAGTATCCTAGTCACATTCGTGTACCAAGGTATCTGCTCTGCTCCATTCAAGCAATATGTCCCGTTGAATGGTGTAAACCCAGTTAGAGTGCAGATATCCCCAATGCTCATGCATTGACGGAGATAGTAAGTGAGGTCAGTAGTGCTTCCAGTGTTGTTTACACGGCAAGCGCTATCGTAAATGCCACTGTAACAAACTGTAAAACATGATACCTACGTTAGATCAATTTAAGTTCAGATATCTCCGTCGCTCTCGCCTTGAACGAACTAGTAAGTACGATCACCGAGCATAATACTTTATGATGATATCAAACCTTGGTTAGGCCATAGGAACTCCTCTGCGGGGGCCAAGTCCGGGTTGGTGGAGGATTGTAAGACAGCGGCAAGCCTTATTGCCAGAAGTTATCAAGCCGCCCCTAAGGCCTCTAGCATGGCTTGACGGCTGCCATTATGTGACAGCCGGCACCAATGGCTTAACGTGCCTTGCGAAGCACGGAAGCGCTCGGAACAATAGCTTTTAGCGGTAGTCACCGAATGGTTAAACATCCAGGATACTAAAAACCTATATAAAAACCTAAAAACCCGCAACCTCTGGCTATCCGTGCCAAAGGTTGCGGGTTCGAATCCCGGCATGGGTGAAATTTTTAGCCTCTAATTAGGTTTTTAAATTTGTCCTTAGCACGGGTTAGTGCATAAAAAATAAAAATAGTATAATCCAGGATACTTTCATAACGATCTACATTATATAAGTTATTAGGATAAAATTATGAAGGAAAGGTATTTTTCCTAAGATTTTTTTTATTATAAAGTAAAAAAGACTTAAACATACCATCGGTATTGTACGCATTGTCACATGAGCCCCAGCCGAGGTTTCCAGCTAATGACACGATCGTATAGAAGAGCGTCCAAGCAACGATGATCATATAGTAAATCGAGATGATGGTGATGACCACAAGCGTGCAGTATCCGACGCCAGTGAAGGCAGGTGCGATGGAGGTAAAGGCCTGGATGGGTCCTAAGCCAGTATATTGGCCGATGTAGAGCTCCAAGTAGAAAATCGGTAGTCCAATGAATATAAGCATCAGGAAAAATGGAATCAGAAATGCTCCTGTAAAGAAAAAAGTTTTTTAATCCCAATGAAACCCATACTCGTTCTACGAGAGAAGTGATGTCCCCTTTATATAGCTTGTATTTAAAAATTACAATAATTCTAGTTCAATTTGTAAACACAAGCTTTTAAGGAACAGGAAAAGATAAATAAAAGAATGAACATGATATATGCCATTAGCATGAAGTCCACCTATTGTATCCTTTTTTTATATTTTTACATCTTGTATTGAAATTAAATTACATAACAATCTGCAGGAATTTAATAGTTAGAAATTTAGTTAACCATCTCAAATTGTTCCATCAGCTGATATCAATAATACTACATCTCTTAAATAGAAAATATTATATAGTATTTTTTAATGATTCGCGATACTCATACATAGTGATTAATATTATATTACGGTTACAACACTGCAATGATATTTGACCTTTACATATTATATAATATTTAGTTATATACTAAACGGGTCAATTCGCGATTATTTATTAGGTAAAACGTAATTACCTTATTTCCCGACGTTTCGGCAGCGTTACAGTTGCCGTGGTCTCGGGTAGAGGTAATAACGTTTGATATTTTTGATAAATTTAAAATAACTATAGTATGTGAAGAAAATAATAATATAAAAAACTTAAAAAAGAGAAGTTGTTTTCAGCAATTACGTCATCTACTCTGTATTTGCCTACTTTTGTTACACCAAAATACGGCAATGTTTATGGTATGCGTACTACAGACTACCTGCTACCTGTTATCTTAAACGAACTGCCTCATATTGTAGTACGTGATTTGGAATCTAAACCCGAAAAGAGTAGTATTGAAAAAGTACCTCTTAAGCTAAAACTAATGTTCGAACTTACCTTCTCAAGCACCACAGCTTGATTCCGGATTCACTTACTTAAGCAAGTAAGTGAATCCAGGATTAAGTTAATCAACTTAATGTTTATTGCCATATTATATAATATAAACTGTTGTGTATTGTATAGAGTACTCCCAAAATAACGCATAAACCTCCCAGGTTTTTGTGATTTTGGTTTGTTTAATTTCTTTGTGCCTTAAATACCTAAATTAAAAAAAAAACCTTATAAATAATCGCGATTAGACCCGTTTAATATATAACTAAATATTATATAATATGTAAAGGTCAAATATTACAGCGTCGTAATCATAATATAATGTTAATCACTGAGATTTATACCCTATTTATTGAAGCTTGAGACAAAAGGTAAACACAGAAATAGTGATTCTCAAACTTTTATCGGAAGAAACAGCACGCTCGCGTCAACAAGTTGGGAGGATGAAAATGGCGGTTATAACCCGAACGAAAATAAAATAGCATCTTTCAAATTAGAACGTTTGCATTACATTACATCTTTAATTAGCAGTGTTATAATACGTTCAAAATTTGTGAAGCGCTGACTTTTTGGGTTATTTATAGTGCCACAATTCTATTAAAAAGTTATGTACTAAAATAAAATTTATATAAAATGCATTATTTACCAAAATATGAAAACTAAATAAGAGAGCGTGAGCAAAAACTTATCGATTTCGTCTCATTCATATCTTTAGCACTGTCTTTCTAATTTCTATCTCAATTGGTATTCCATATGAAGCGTAAAAATTTTCAAAACTTAGAATAAAAGAAAAACCTATTTAGAGGCTTAAAATTCCATCCATGCCGGGACTCGATACCGCGACCACTGGCTAACTGTGCCAGAGCTCTCCCAACTGAGCTAATGGGCGACTAACCGGTATCAGTGAAATTTCGAACCTCTTTACAATACTCTCTGTATTACGTAGGCCTCCTTTTTTTTAGCCTCTAAATAGGCTTTTAAAATTGTCCTTAGCACGGGTTAGTGCATTTAAAAAATATAATTAGAATGAAAGAGTTCAAGATTGATAATAATTATATATTGTCATCTGCTAGAGGACTTTTGCATTATACAGGGCGTCCCAAAGTTAATATCGTAGGTAGGGTATTTTGCTGAAAGAAGACTTTATGTTATTTTTAAAAGTTAGTAATTCTGCATTCAAAGATTTTCAAAAAAATACTTGCCTTGTCTAGGAACCGAACCGACTTAAATTAAAAAAAAAACACTCCTATTTTTATGATGCCAATCGAAAGAATGGCCAAAAAGTAATAACTCTTGTTAAGTAACGTAGTATTTTAAAAGAAATTAACAGCGTGAAATTAATCATTTTATTCAAATTAAAAACATACATGAAACTGCCGTAGTCAATTAAGTTGAAAATTAAAAATGACAATCAACAGGCAGCGGACTCATTAAAAGATTGACGATTTGCGTAAGACAGGGATCACATTTTGAGCATTTAATTAATTAATTTACAAAAAAATACCCATTTCATTGACTACGGCAGTTTCATGTATGTTTTTAATTTGATTAAAATGATTAATTTCACGCTGTTCCTTTCTTTTAAAATACTATGTTACTTAAGAAGAGTTATTAGTTTTTGGCCATTTTTTCGATTGGCATCATAAAAGAAGGGGTGTTTTTTTTAAAATTTAAGTCGGTTCGATTACCAGACAAGGCAAGTAATTTTTAGAAAATCTTTGAATGCAGAATTACTATCTTTTAAAAATAACACACAGTCTTCTTTCAGCAAAATACCCTACCTACGATATTTAAGGTACTTTCCCTTCATGGCCCATAACTTTGGGACGCCCTGTATATTAATGTTTTTCAAACGTAACAAATGCGGTAGATTTTTTTATTAATGTTAAAAAACGCTAATGTTCGTTCTTGATGGCGGTTACGGAATCTTATCATGTACGTAACAATCGATGAATTATATTTAAGACAAATTAAGAAAAGAAAAGTCAAAGCGAGGTTTTATTTAGTTGCCCTTTTCTCCACTACAAATTCGGTCCAAAGGCAGCTAACATTTAACATACAGAATGTAATACTATTTTTATTTTTAATGAACTAACCCGTGCTAAGTAATACAGAGAATAGTGTAAAGAGGTTCAAAATTTCACTGATGCCGGTGAGTCGCCCATTAGCTCATTTGGAAAGAGCGCTGGCACGGATAGCCAGAGGTCGCGGGTTCCTGTGGGTGGAATGTTTAGCCTCTAAATAGGTTTTTAATACAGAATGTAAATTCTTTATGACGAAACAAAAAAATATTGATTTGATTGACAGAAATATTGATTTGTCGTTCGTGATTTGTGCAATAACGAAAGTAAATATGATAGCACAAGAACTTACCGCCTCCATTCCTGTAGCACAGGTATGGGAATCGCCAGACATTTCCGAGGCCCACAGCGTACCCCAGACACGCTAAAATAAACTCTAGCGGACTGCCCCAGGAAGCCCGCTCCTTGAAGTCCCCAATCGAAGGAGTGTCAATAGATGGCGGTCTGCCCTTTTTCACCTCCTGGGAATAAACAATAAGGAATAAATGAATTTTACCTGACTGGAATCCTTTTCCGAGATAAGTCAGTGATATAAGATAAGATGTTTATTAGCATTCTTGTTGTTTATAAAGGTCTTAACTAAAATCATGGTTACAAACAAGATCCCTGCTAGGGCACAGCTTACTTAGGACTAACTTATACTACATATATTCTACCATACTATGAGGAACATTGACTTAAAAGGATTAAAAACAGGCATAAATCTCTCTAAACTTAAACACTTAAAATACCTAACCAAAGATTACTCGTCGAAATATTCTTAAATAAGGTAATACTCCGAAATAAGGCCACCAAATGTACTCTATCTTTGTAATTATTTTATGTTTGTTTTTCCTTGTGCACAATAAAGAATACTATCTTATGATATCTTATCTTGTTTATGCTATTAAACCATAGTGGGACAGTAAAAAAAACTCGTAGTTCTTTCTTTTTCTTTTTAAATACCTTATACTTGGGAATAGTAAAATACTTGTAAAAAATAGGATTTATCCTAGATCAAAATGAGTCATTTACAACCATATTGGGATATGTGATTTATTTGATGAGTCTATTTGAACATTTCTAAATATCTGGATTATGGGCATTCATTACCCCCCAATGATGGCACAACTTTGCGCTATGCCGCTCATTAGGGGAGGGCTATGACCAGCAGTGAACTAATATAGCATGAAGAAGAAGAAATATCTAGTATTGCGAACGCTTATACACATTTTTAGAAGAAAGGACCAAATTTATTGGGTGAAAAAATCATGGAACATATTTTCCATGACCTTTTAACCCGACCGGAAAAAGATAATTACACATTATCTGCGCGTACGACTACAAAAAGCTGGGTTAATGTTGACGTATAAGGCAAAGAGTATATAACCACTAGTATAAGGTATATACTAATGTCATGATTCACTACATTATAATGTCACTAAAAACATAACGGCGTTTGGTTTTCTTTCTTTCCAAACTCTTTTTATTCACTTACACAATTTACAAAACAAAGAAATTGTATAAACGTTTGAGTAGCGCAAGAAGGAACGAATCAGAAAACGCTTCAGAACTCGAAGGAAACCCTTTAAACAAGGGAATAATCGTTCTCATTTAAATGTAAATTCCTTGTGGAATGCGGGGCGACTGAATTGAGTCTCCAAGTTTTCGTTCGATTCGCATTCGCGCTATTCAAATAATATTATGCGGAAGTTCGTCTTACTCGAAGTCACTGGAACTAGTGGTAGCCAACTTCTTACCCACATACTTTATGTTTATTATTCAGAATATAAAAGACAAAGGAAACGCCTGCTACTTATTTCTGAGGCGGCAAAAAGACGGGAAACGATCTTTTAATGCAGCAATTCTTTCCAGGACTTAGCTGCTACTTGTGGATTGTAGGCTTAGGGCGACAGTGGCACTAATAGAGAACATTACGCACTCAACTGTAGACATAGCAAGTTATTAATTGACTATAATTGAATCGTATCTGATCTAATAATATGTATTAAAATTGTTGGGACCAGTAAAAACTTTAACAAGATTCAAGAACAGTATGGGGCACATAGGCAATGAAAAATGATGTTTTTGTACAGCGTGTAATCCTTTTATGACTGTTAAATAAATTTACTTAAGTCCAGGGATAGATAGTTAATATAGTTTTGTACGGCGTGTAATGCTTTTTGTCTGCAGAATAAAATAAATCGTTAAAATGTACTAAAGTCCAGGGAGAGACAATTAAACTAAAACGAGCGGTGCTACTCCACGGCCTAACCTATTCTTTTGTTGCTGAAGTCTTCTTAAAGGAACGACCCGGGAGCGAGTTGAATAAAACTTTGTGCTGATTTCTATGAACGTATGCGAGGCGTTGCACCTGGTCTGCCGCCAACTTTACAGCTGACTCACGGCCCCTTTTCAACTTCCCAATTGCTTCCGGAGACACTTATTCACATAACCTCTATTGCAACGGCGCTTGGCATAGTTTTCCAACAATGTTTTAACGGCGGCTGCTAATTATTTCTGGTGGATGAAGGAACTCCAACTTCACCGGAGATGTAAACTTGCGCAGAGCTCATCAACGCGATTTAAATGCATTTGTGGGTTGATGGGTTTTGAGAAATAGAGGAAAAAGGGGGCGTATGTCAAAATCGGAGTAAAAATGCGTTTTAAAAAAAAGAAAAAAACCTAAAGTCGTTGTTTTTTAAATCAAACCCTCTTATGTTATTCCTTCTATTATTATTTTTTTGATGAATTTTTTAATGATGCGCTGACTATCACTTATGGCCCTCGCCCACGGCGACTTTTTGTAGTGATGCTGCCGTGCGTTTCTAAGCGCGCAATAGCGTCGCTCCTTATATGATTAAGTCGCATTTGCAACGCGCTACAGAAGCGATGCCAACGCGCTACTAACAAAAAAGCAGCACCGAAGACAACGTCACTAATGTTGCCTCAACGGACTACGATCAAGAGCAAGATGGACATCTTGCAACTATGGCGATCGTAGGCATTTTTGTGCCGTTACTGAATAGCTTTTGCATCGCGCCAGAAGCGCGACCGTATCGCGTTTGCATCGCGACTGAATCGTGGTTACGTGGGCGAGGGCACACATCTTGCGACCGCATCGCGGCAGTGTCGAACCAACCGCGCGACAGCATCGCTACTGCGTCGCTGCAAAAAGTCGCCGTGGGCGAGGGCCCTTAAAGATCCCGATAGAAATTTGCTTGGGCGAGCGTACACTAGTAAACGAGGTAAAAGAAGAAGAAACATTTATTATAAAAACATAAATGTCACAATACCAATACAAATCCAAAAATAAAACATAAAAACCATACAAAAAATAAGAGGAAAATAAAGGTCACGGCGTTTCACTGCTATTTTAAATGGCAACTGACTCAGAAGTATGTCTTCAACGCTGAATATCAGTCAGTGCCAAGAGATACCTCACGAGCGTCACAGACTGCGAAGTGGTACAACGATAAAAGAATACGATATAGGAATACTTATATACGTAGTTTGTCCTGTGGTTTCCGCACTTAGCCTCACAGTTGGGCCATTGTACCCATACTTATATACATAATGAAATAAATACTTTGATATCAAGCCTCTTCCTGGTCTCTTCCTGCATCGCAGGAAAGTTAGGCGAGAATAAATACTTCAAATTGTTTATTACGAAGGTTCACTTCGCGGTCTCTCTTCTGTTTATGGAATGCCGAAGGTAGCACAGGGACCAGGAACCTGGTAGTGGCATGGCAGAGGGGATCCTTGCTTGGGACGACGAATTTTATTTCAACTGCGGGCCTCCATACATTTATACAAATGGCCTCAGTGTAGGTATGTTTCCATGTTACTATGGCTCAGATTCATCCAACGCCATAATAAAATTAGTCCCGATTATTGTAAGTAAGTAAGTAAGTAAGTAATTTATTTGTGACTTAAAAGACTTAAACTAGACTACAACTAAATTTTTACATACATGTTTTGGTTTATAATCGAAATTATTGAGCATCCACTGCTGTGCTAGGCTCATCACCTGTATTACAGCAGACAGCGCCTACTTCCTGCGTTTACAAATAATAATCTACACCAAATCCTAACTATGATAGTTTAAAAATAGGTGAATCGACTAAGCGATTTTATATTAAACGATGATATGATAGCTTTTTGCACAAAATTAACATAGAATTCATTCATTCATTCAGAATTCATTCAGACGACCTTGATGGCGCAGCGGTTTGGCACCCTGACTGTAAAACCGAAGGTCTCGGGTTCGATCCCCGGCCGGGTCCAACTAGGAAACAAACTTTTCTAGTTTGTCTCGGGTCTTGGACGTTATCTAGGTATTAATTGTATTAAATCTATCGTCGAGTTAGCACCTATAACACAAGCCATTTAGTTGTTCTTAGTATACGGCTAACGAGATCATCATCATCGTCATTGTCAGGCTATACTAGTCCACTGCTGGACACAGCCCTCCCTTAAAGAGCGCCACGTTTAGCTATCATATGGGGGGTAATGCCCATAATCCCCACGCTGGGCACGCGGGTTGGGGATCGCAGTTCGATGGAATTGTACTGCAGGGGGCGCTGCTGCCCACCCCCCTGTTTGTGTTTCTTAGTCGCCTTTTACGACACCCGCGGGAAGAATTGGGTTGGTGCTATTCTGTATCCCGACACCACACAGCTTATAAGGCTAACGAGATCTGTGTAATATGTCCATGAATGTTTATTTATTAAATGTTTATTTATATATGTCCATGAGTTCCGGCATGAGTAGAATTTTTAGCCTCTAAATAGGTTTTTAAAATACTGTTTAAGTTCCTAATAAAAAAAAGGACGAATTCAACTAAAAATTACTTCGATCAAGTTGTTTCTGTGAAGCAAAGTGTTACTCAAATCCTAATGTCACTCAGAAGTCCTCTTTTTCTATAAAACCATAGACTGCGCGGATAGAGACAAGAATTTGACCTTTTTTCTGTCGCTTGTAATCGCGCGCCTTTTGCACGTTGTCTAGATATCTCAAGCAAATCAAACATGCAATATATCATTTTTCTACAGCTTATAACACAAAAAAATTTTAATATCAGATTAGGCTCCTTCAACCAACGTTTGCTAACTACCTAATTATCTCCAGATAAATATTTGTAATTATCTTGCACATAGGTTTGCTACTAGGTTCGATGGAACTTTTGATAAGACATGTGGTCATGAGTAATGTGAAATTGAGTCTGTTGTAGGTAAGATTGAGCAGCGTAGGATGGCCGCCAGCTGGTCAGATCGACGATTAGAGATACATTGCTGGCAATGGATGCATGAACAGACAGAAGTGCCGTGATTTCAGGGATGCTTCTGTCTAGCTGTGGACGAATATGGGCTGATTGATTGTGTAGTGATAATTGCAGACATTCAGGGCCGGATCTACCTAAGGGCTGCTTGGGCTGTAGCCCAGGGCCTCGAGGTTACAAGGGACCCCCAGATCCCTCTAAGCACAGTAGGCGTTAATTTGAATTTAAAAAATGGTTGTCTGTAAAGTCGGTTTACGGACGATATTTTTACGAGATAACGTCATAAGAAAACATTGATGAAAAATTGCATACTTTTATGAATTCAGTTAACCTGTCAATTTTTTTTACTAGTTCAAAATAAATAAATCACTATATTGATTTCTCTCTCACCCAAAAGTTGCCTGGAAGAGATGAGTACCCAGATAGGCCCCTAAGTAGTTTCAGCCCAGGGCCCCACAAATTCAAGATCCTCAGACATTGATAAAATTACTTATTTAGAAAAACCAGCCAAGGGCGTGTCGGGCCATAGGCACTGTAGGGTTCCGTAGACAAATGGGGGGTTATGCGCTTTACAGAGCTAACGACAGACTTCATCGAAGGAACTTCTAGAGGAAGAGGAAGTTTTCCTTTTATCAGTTGGTCACCTTTTGGAAGTATTACTCGTTTACTGATAAACTCTACTTAGCTGTGATAGTTGTATAGATGTGGTACTAAACTATTTTTTTTTGGCACCAGATGGAGGAGGCCTTTGTCCTAAAGTGGGCATCACAATAATTTTAGTTTATAATGAAATAATGCTAATCATTTTATAATATAAATAATAATTAAATTTATCGATTGACTGAACTTTTGACATGGACATTTGAATTAATACTAAGCATCAATTTTATTGATAGATTTAGAGTTTTTGATGATTCATGATAGAATTTGATTAATAGTTCTATTAATAATTCAATTCTAATTGTTCATGAATATTTATGTTATTTATAGACTATAGAACTACAGATTATGAAATAAAAGGCTATATTATATTATATTATATTATATTATATTATATTATATTATATTATATTATATTATATTATATTATATTATATTATATTATATTATATTATATTATATTATATTATATTATATTATATTATATTATATTATATTATATTATATTATATTATATTATATTATATTATATTATATTATATTATATTATATTATATTATATTATATTATATTATATTATATTATATTATATTATATTATATTATATTATATTATATTATATTATATTATATTATATAATACGCTTTTTTTACGCTTCCGAAATCCACTAAAACGGGACAAGAGGAAGGGTGAGGAGGGGCTACCTAGTAAAAAAATCCGGAAAATATTCAAGCCTAATATTTCCCAGATTTTTTAAAGAATTTATTTTAACGTGATTATTATATGTATATGACTAAGTTTAAGCTTTTTATTACTAATCATCACTGAGGTCGGCCGCGGACAGACTGAGCGACAGACGCACAGACATAGCGAAACTATTATGTAGGCTGGGGACAAAAAAACGCCAGTTCTTGTATTTTTACATGTTTGTGATGTCGTAGTTTCTGGTTCCCACGACACAGTGTATCCTAGTGTGGTGTCAGAAGCAATGTATATGCCTGTACGTAAATATTATGTTATACAACTAGAAACGGAGACAAATTTATATAAGAAGACCAATGACATAGTTATTTAATCTAATCTTCTTCTTCAGGCTATGTAAGTCCACTGCTGGACATAGCCCTCCCCTAATGAGCCCCACAGCGCAAGGTTGTGCCATCATTGGGGGGGTAATGCCTATAATCCCCATTCTGGGCATGCGGGTTGGGGATCGCAGTTTGGTTGAATTGTACTGCAGGGGGCACTGCTGCCCACCCCCGGTTTGTGTCCCTTAGTTGCCTTTTACGACACACGTGGGAAGAATTTGGGTTGGTGCTATTCTCTAAGCCGACACCACACAGATCAAATAGGTATATTAAAATCTCGTATCACAGTGTTTGCTATGGGACTTCTCCAAAACGGCTTCACCGATTTTTACGTGTGTACGAGTATTTGGTTGGTCTGTAGGTGATTTGTAGGCTAATTTTTAATACAGTTGCTCAAAAAGTGGCGTATTGCAGGGACGTATAGCGTTCGGGATGTGGGCTATTACATACTCGTGCTTTTTTTACCTTTCCCGAACTCGTGCGTTCTCTTTCCCAACTGTCAAAATAATTACACTATTTTTATTTTTAATGCACTAACCCGTGCTAAGGAACAAATTTAAAAACCTATTTAGAGGCTAAAAATTTCACCCATGCCGGGATTCGAACCCGCAACCTCTGGCTATCCGTACCAGCGCTCTACCAATTGAGCCAATGGGCGACTCACGGCATCAGTGAAATTTCGAACCTCTTTACAATATTCTCTGTATTACGTACAGGCAGTGACATCTGACTTAAGCAAATTGCATTACTTACAGCCCCGACTACCTACTTTGCAGTTAGGTTTAACATCGGAACGATATCACTGTACCCACATGATTACACTATTTTTATTTTTAATGCACTAACCCGTGCTAACGAACAAATTTAAAAACCTATTTAGAGGCTAAAATAATGTCTAGAAAAACCAACCATGAAGTTTTTACTAAAAAAAATCATAGAAGTTTTCATGATTCATTCAAATACGTATATTTCTAAAAAGAAGCTACTAATTTGTTTCAATATCAGATTTAATGATTTGATTGAATGAGTTAGGTAAGGTTTCATTTTATTTCATCTCATTAAATTTCATTTTCATTTCATATCAATAAAAAAATTCTACTAAAGACTTATTTTTATTGGGCATAGTTTGCCTACCAGAATGGGTGAAGAAAAAAAAATCTCTGCTTATATTCTTTTACGGTTGGCGACATTTTCTAAATATTTTTTCTTTATTAAAATTGCTTATTTTTTTCGCGACTGTATTAAAAAAAGTCGTTCAGTACACTTGCGGAACCGTCGTTGCAACTTGTTCCGACTGTCAACCCTCGCCTTCGGCTGCGCCTCGGCTCGGCTAGACATTTGTCTGAACTCTTTCAGTGACAGCCTTTCCGCACTTGTAATGAAATATAATTATGACAAAACAACGCTTGCGGAATCAACTAAATAATAATTGTAACTAGGATACTCTGGAAACCAGGTAGGACGTTCGTAACGAGCAAAAACACCCAGACTGAGGCATTTTGCAGAAAATATTGTCTAAGCTACTAGGTAACTATTGTGATAATTTTATGTTCCTGTAACTCTTTTGTACCGTGTTCTGTACCTACGTTGGTGTACCTAAATAAAATAAAATAAATAAATAAATAAATAAATAAAATAGGTTTTCAGCAGATTTTTTTTATGAGTTTTAATATTAACTTTCAGCTTCAATAAGCTAAATAAGTACGGGAATCGCTCGTAATTTCGGCTGCATAGTGGCCTTAAACGATCACGAAGTATTTAGCCTCTAAATAGGTTTTTAAAACGATCACGAAGGTTAAGCGACAGAGCGGCGCGTTCAGTGCATGGATGGGTAAACGTCTATGACTAACGCTAGTGGTATTTTTCCGAGCGACTCCGTGCTTGGCAAGGCACCTTAAGCAGTTGGTGCCGGCTGTCGTGGACAGATGGCAGTCGTTAAGCTAAGTCAGAGGCTTTAGGGCGGCTTGAAAATTTCTGGCAGTACCAGCAATCTAATCTTCCAAGCCTCCACCAATCCGGACTTGGCCCCCGTGGCGGAGTATGGCCTAACCTTCCTATGATACACTAAGAGACCCGTGCCCTAACAGTGGGGACATGTAAAGGGTTGATATCGACGATATCGATCGACACAGTTCCTATACTTCCTCAGGGAAGAGACCCTTGCATTTCGGTGAGGACATAATAGGTGAATGATGATGCAGCTTAGTAAGGAATCTTTTTTTTTTCGAAATATAAAAATATGTTGCTACTGATATCTTGTAAAGGGTTGATATTGACGATATCGATCGACACAGTTCCTATACTTCCTCAGGGAAGAGACCCTTGCATTTCGGTGAGGACATAATGGGTTGATGATGATGAAGCTTAATAAGGAATCTTTTTTTTTTTTTTCAAAATATAAAAATTTGTTGCTACTGATAGCTTTTAAAGGGTTGATATTGACGATATCGACATGGGTTGATATTGACGATATCGATCGACACAGTTCCTATACTTCCTCAGGGAAGAGACCCTTGCATTTCGGTGAGGACATAATGGGTTGATGATGATGAAGCTTAATAAGGAATCTTTTTTTTTTTCAAAATATAAAAATTTGTTGCTACTGATAGCTTGTAAAGGGTTGATATTGACGATATCGACATGTAAAGTGTTGATATTGACGATATCGATCGACACAGTTCCTATACTTCCTCAGGGAAGAGACCCTTGCATTTCGGTGAGGACATAATGGGTGAATGATGATGCAGCTTAGTAAGGAATCTTTTTTTTTTCGAAATATAAAAATATGTTGCTACTGTTATCTTGTAAAGGGTTGATATTGACGATATCGACATGTAAAGGGTTGATATTGACGATATCGATCGACACAGTTCCTATACTTCCTCAGGAAAGAGACCCTTGCATTTCGGTGAGGACATAATGGGTTGATGATGATGAAGCTTAATAAGGAATCTTTTTTTTCGAAATATAAAAAGATGTTGATATTGACGATATCGATCGACACAGTTCCTATACTTCCTCAGGGAAGAGACCCTTGCATTTCGGTGAGGACATAATGGGTGAATGATGATGCAGCTTAGTAAGGAATCTTTTTTTTTTCGAAATATAAAAATATGTTGCTACTGATATCTTGTAAAGGGTTGATATTGACGATATCGACATGTAAAGGGTTGATATTGACGATATCGATCGACACAGTTCCTATACTTCCTCAGGAAAAAGACCCTTGCATTTCGGTGAGGACATAATGGGTTGATGATTATGAAGCTTAGTAAGGAATCTTTTTTTTTCGAAATATAAAAAGATGTTGCTACTGATAGCTTAATGAATAGTAACCCATTTTTTTACCATTTAGATCAACTTACCAATATGCAGTGAGTGAGTTTTTTTGGAAATAAATATTATCATTATTATCAGTGCGGGTTGTTTGTGTCCCTACTCTCTGTCTGAGAGAAGCTCTGTGTCTTGCATTGCACGTGTCGATTAGTAAAGCATTATTTCTCTAACATGCCGGTCGACGATTTCCCTGAAGCAACATGTTCTCAGTAAATTATGTATTTACCGGGTATTTCTGAAAGTGGCATGCATGAGCGAAACTAAGTAAAAACCATTCGAAAATTTGACGGGGCATAAACGGATTGCTTTTATGAACGATCCGCTTTAGAGCGGACTTTTTAATTTTCAAACTGTTTGGAGTTTTATTTTAGTTTTTATTTCAATAATATAGCGATAGTAAAACGATCATTTTAAAAACGAATAAGTCTGGCCATCCAAAGGGGGAATGTTGCCAGCATTCTGAGCTCCCTGCCGAGGGACACCGACCTGGGGCAAGTGTTTTATTTGTAAATTATATGTATTTGTTCTTATTACTTTATGTTAATTAGATTTTAGCTTAGTTATTAATTTAATATTACTTTAGATGTTTTGTTCAAATAATTAGTAATATATTGTAGTTCATAAATAAATAAATAAAATCCAAGACGAAGTTAATTTTATTTTATAAACGTAATTTTATTAGTCAGAGGCCTTAGGGAGGCTTGAAAACTTCTGACAGTAAGACCAGCCACTAGTCTTGCAAGCCTCAACCAATCTGGACTTGTGGCCCCCGTGGAGGAGTATGGCCTATACCTTCCACAAGGAAAAGACCCGTGCCTATCGGTATAGACATAAGATGGTGTCTGAAGATGATGATGAATTTCATTAGAGTAGGAGCTCATGATTTGATTGTGCTCAGTATTGTGAGCCGGAAGGATAGAAATTAAAATTAAATGCCAAGCAGTGGGCTATTTTAGAAACAAACAAATTAATATTGGAACGTAGCCAACACAGTGCTGCCATCTGCAGGTTTTTTTGTTATATCTCTCTCGTCTCTGCTGTGCTACGTTGCGTGAATCTAATTTGAAGAACAGTAATTTGGTGGTTTTAATTATTTGTGCTATTGTGTGACCTAAATAAAGCCGACGTTCAAGTTTAATAGTGCCAGCTTATTTTTCTACTACAAGAAACCTCCTAAAATCATTATACAGTCCACTAAAATACCAGTTGTGTCTCGTACACACAGTTATATTCATTCCTTTATAGATAAGGTATATTCTTATATGCGTATTTTGTTTATGTGTACCAGAGCACAGGATATGAAAAATATAAAGATACATAGTATAGTATATTTTGCAACTGTTATGATAATTAGGGGAGGGCTATGTCCAGCATTGTACTTCATAATATAGCCTGAAGAAGAAGATGAAGAATGATAATTACAGTAAATCGAGATACTGTACGTAAGACTGTTTTCGCCATCTAAAATCAAGACCCACGTGCGTCTACTTGAAACATTTTATAGCCCTTATATTAACGACGATACGGTTAGCTTTATGTATTTGAAATTTCGAATCGCTCGCAATAATTAAGGCAGTAAGTAAACAAAACATATTCAATATTAGAGTTCTCGCTTTTCCCTTTCATAATCAGTTTCAATTTTGCAAATATCGTTTTGTGATCCAATATGATCTAGATTTTGAAGTGGACACCGTAACTATGTAATTTTAAATAAAAAACTTTGATGTAGGTACATAAAACTCTTCTGAGTACTTATACTGAGTACTTATACTTACACTGAGTACTTATACTTACACTGAGTACTTACACTTACACTGAGTACTTATACTTACACTGAGTACTTATACTTACGTTATCAACCCTTGTATGTCCCCACTATTGGGGCATGGGTCTCTTCCTGCATCGCAGGAAGGTTAGGCCATACTCCACCACGGGGGCCAAGTCCGGGATGGTTGAGGATTATAAGACAGTGGCGGGCCTTACAATCAGAAGTTATCAAGCCGCCCATAAGGCCTCTGACATAGCTTAACGTCTGCCATTATATGACGGAAACGCTCGGAAAAATGCCACTGGCGGTAGTCACGGGACGCTCACCCATCCCGAACCTGACCGCGCCTGTTGTTGCTTAACCAAGTGATTGATTGCAATCACTCGGTTTGCCTAGGCCACGAGCGTTTCTTACTTTACTTACACTGAGTACTTATACTTACACTGAGTACTTCTTCCTATAAGTAAGTTATACAAGAATCGCGTGTCACATTGTTATCGCACTTCTGCGGGACGGCTTCATCGATTTAAACGGTTTTTTTGTGTATAACTTAACATTGGTCTTCGCATCGAAGTGAAGAAACAATTTATACAGCGTCCAGTAGCATTTGTAATACAATACGGTCCGAAGGCATGGGCTTACATTTTACAAGGTACATTTACATTCAGCAAACAGTGTTCACTGTGTGGTGTCGGCCTAGAGAATAGCACCAACCCAATTCTTCCCGCGGGTGTCGTAAAAGGCGACTAAGGGACACAACCCAGGGGGTGGGCAGCAGCACCCCCTGCAGTACAATTCCACCGAAATGCGATCCCCAACCCGCATGCCCAGCGTGGGGATTATGGGCATTACCCCTTATGATAGCACAACGTGGCGCTCTTTAGGGGAGGGCTATGTCTAGCAGTGGACTAGTATAGCCTGATGACGACGACATAAAACTGTACACGAAAACCCTTATACAGTAAGATTTTGTATGCTGTAGTAAACAACATAAACTGCAAAACAAATTAATGTGATGGATGAGTTACCTTGCTCATAGTGTTATTTCCACTAGCCATTCTTGAAACTTTTTCTGTGAAAAGTCGTAGCTCGAGTTTAGTTTACACTGTATCGCAGTCATATGCAACCTCTCACTGAACTTATGGCGAATTTTTTGAAATATTTGGCTGATTAATAAAACTGACCGCCATCAATGGCCGTGCTACAGACAGTGGGCGTCTTTCCATTGAGTCGATAAAAAAGTAATTTTGTAGATACGCTAATCTGTATTTTGGCTATCAATTTGATAACGATAACGCACTGCTGATGCAGAGCCACTTCATAAAACGGTTCATAAAACATTGTTCAAGTAGTGATTAACGCCCGCTTATCTGTCAAAAAAATTTGAGTAAATCTGAGTGTTCAAATTATTGACGTACCTCAACATCAGTATAGATGTGTGATCTCTCTTAAAGAGAAGGACGCACCTGCTGGATATATTCAGGGTTTCGTCTAAAATGCGCAATTCTTAAAACACCGTATTGTGTACACCGTACAGTATGTATTTTCATATATATATATATATATATATATATATATATATATATATATATATATATATATATATATATATATATATATATATAATATAATAAAAATAAATAAAGTATATTTTTTCTTGGGTCAATTTTTTAATAAAATGTTGTTCTATTTTGACTTATGAATTATTTTTTCAATATAGTATTTTAAATGCTTTCACAATTTTTATATTTTATAATAGCGCCATTTGGAAAGTTAAGTAGAACTGACTTTCTCATGAGAATATATATATCTCTATATATATATATATATATATATATATATATATATATATATATAAAATATAAAAATTGTGAAAGCATTTAAAATACTATATTGAAAAAATAATTCATAAGTCAAAATAGAACAACATTTTATTAAAAAATTGACCCAAGAAAAAATATACTTAATTTATTTTTATTTATTAAGGAAAACAAACAGTAGTAGAATGACACTTTCGTATTAATACTTAATTATTTAAAGCATTATATAATTGCATAATTGTTAATCACAGATTGGAAAAACAAAACAGAGAATTTAATATTGTATTCTTGTGCCTTTTGAACATTGCAGATCACCTTCGCTTCATCAACGTTCATAAGTCGTTGCATGCACGCACGCCGGTTCCGGGTACTTTTTGTCTTCCCCTTTGCTAATACATCCTCTATTTGGTCGATGTATGTCCACCTTGGACGACCCTTACTAGCCCTTCTACTCACATTCTCAATATATAAATTTCATTTCATTTCATATGTTTCGCTTTTATAATCTCGTATTAATGTGATGCTAATTAAGCAAATGTACCCCAAGATTATTCAAAATTAGTAGAAAGCTGAAAATTATGTCCATTTTTTATCGTTATCGTTATCAACCCTTGTATGTCCCCACTGCTGGGGCACGGGTCTCTTCCTGCATCGCAGGATAGTTAGGCCATACTCCACCACGGGGGCCAAGTCCGGGTTGGTGGAGGATTGAAAGACAGTGGCGGGCCTTACTGTCAGAAGTTCATCAAGCCACCCATAAGGCCTCTGGCATGGCTTAACGACTGCCATTATATAACACTCGGCACCAAAAACGGCTTAACGTGCCTTGCGAAGCACG
The DNA here is from genome assembly GCA_934045075.1 of Yponomeuta sedellus. Classification (NCBI taxonomy): domain Eukaryota; kingdom Metazoa; phylum Arthropoda; class Insecta; order Lepidoptera; family Yponomeutidae; genus Yponomeuta; species Yponomeuta sedellus. The sequence goes on along the minus strand of OW203727.1, from coordinate 18,727,208 downwards.
GAAGCGATCGAAAAAATGACACTATATAGCGGTAGTCACCCTATTCGATAAAAAATAACATTAAACTTACGCCTGCATCCCGGAGGGGTAGACAGATACCAGGGTCTGCTACTTGCCACGATGCTGACAAATTTCTTTTATTAATATTTAATCTTTGCATGCAGGCACGCCGGTTTCGGGTATTTTGTCTATTTCTTTTTAATTATGATAAAAAAATTACAATTACATAGAAAGGTCGTCTTACATGAAAGTTTCTGTCAATTACAAACTCTTAAATAACTTCTTTTTTTATGAATACCGTGCTTTAAGAGATGTGTAGTGCATTAGGAAACTATGCGATGTTTTTGCATGACGAAATTCTTTTCAGATTTTCCATAATAATTTTATCATATTTGCACCAACTACCAGTCTCACTTTTCCTTCAGCAAATCTTTATCGTAGGTTGTCTGAAAGAAATGGCTCTAAGCAATAAGGCCGCCAATTGTACTGTATCTTCCTAATTATTTTTGTTTGTTTTTTCCTGGTGTACAATAAAGAATATTCTTATCATAACAGAAACGCGCACAAATACCTTTTCCTAGTAACCACTGTGCGTGAAATAAAAGACAATAATAATTTTTCACAGACTGTTTTTACTGGAACCACGAAGGCTTGAAGAATAGTCTCTTATAATGAATTACACATTTTTTTCCATTCCTCTAAGCAGGCGGGAAGCGAGGGATTATTAATAATTTGCTAACGAGATCGTTTGCATTTTTATAAGTGTCTACCGCGAGACGTACGGCTTTTCTTGTAAGGCATTATTCGTGAAAATTAATAGCAAGCTTCTATTAAGTTTCTGTAACAGTAAAGAAAAATAGGACTGGAAAAATGTAAGGGTAAAAATGTAAATGAAGCGAAAGCGGATTTCAGCCGTGCCAAGTAGCAAACCTACAAGTCAGGGCCGTGGCAAGTGGCAAAACGGTTTGTCAGGATCGTGGCAAGTTGCAAGCGGGTTTTTCAGCGTATTGGAAAGTGGAAAACTGGTTATCGGGGTCGTGGCAGGTAGCAAAAAGGTTTGTCAGGGCTTTGGCAAGTGGCAAGTGGGAAACCCTGATGCTAGCCTATCCTTCCCCTGAGCATTTTATGAATGTATGTACAAATAATAATCCCACCGTTGGACATAGCCCTTCACACGCTCCACACGTGCCACAGCGCCCTGTCTTCAGCTTGCCGTATCCAGCATCTGCCTGCAATTTTTCGTAGATCGTCATCCCACCTGTTCGGAGGGCATCCTACACTACGTCCTACATGATTACACGTTGGTATTTTTACTGCTAATTCCACTTATCCCTAGAGGAAATCATCATCTGAAGGGTTTTTTGGTATCACCTCTGACCATTCACTGACTGCCGAGAGAGAATCCCTCTTGGCACTGAGAATAAAAATTAAAATCCATTCATATTTACACAAGTAACATAAAAATACCTATAGGACCGATAGCCTTTTAGGGTTACAAAAATTGGAACAGAAAGTGTATGCATTTGCTGAACCGCCACGGGATTTTTATGAAATCTTATAATCTTATGAACTTTCAATATTCCAGAATCACTCTTTTCATAACATGTGTCAAGGAAATATCAAGGAATCCTGAGTGTCTGAGGTGTTAAACTACCTCAGCGCTTGAAAATGCCATTACGCGGTCGGCACGCGTATTAATTAAGGCCATTCTCTCTATAGTTATATATTGAACGGGTCAAATCGCGATTATTTATTTGGTAAAACGTAATTACCCATTCTCTCTCTCTCTCTCTTAGAGAAAGTCTGTGCCCTGCAGTGGGACGTATATAGTTTACATTTCAAATAAATTTGTTAAATGTAATGTAATGAATGACAATCTGCCTCGTTGTTCTAATAGTATCACTTCTATGAAGGTCGGAAGACCAGAGGTCGTGGGATCGATTCGTTCTTGGGACTAACATATTTTATTTGTCTTGTAGGAAAGAGCGGAAGATCGTGCTCTTCCACTATAAACGGAAATTTCCCGCCAGGCAGATCGTATGCCTGGGGACGGCCGGTCCGACTATTGTTAGTCGGACGTTATATTTATGGTATGTCATTGAAACACTTTGATTGCGCGATGCAGGAATGTTGGAGTTGGTAGTGCGCGCGCAGAGTTGACATGTGCTCGCCACAGTCTAAATAGCCTTACTCTGGCTGGGTGGGTGTTCATAGTGTATCTTAGTTTGCTATCCGTACAAGTAATTGTAATGTTTGGATTTTATGTCCGCGCCTTGATTATATAACGCTTTTGCACACAGAATTATGTATGCGAATCAGACAACTGGCAGACATCTGTGTGCGAAAGCGGAATGTTTACTTGGTTCTGTCGTATAGATGATATATGAAAGCGTAATATGTATCACACATAGTGGATACCGCATTTCAATGGATATCTGACACATGATAGTGATATAGAGCCGCATATCAGCGCAATAGATATTTCGGTTTTGCACATAGATGTATACGTGAAAAGTTACATAATAAAGGCGCTGAATGTTATATTGACGCAGAGATAATAATATATTAACGTCGTTAATGCAAGATAACAGTTTCCTCCTGCGGCGCTGGGCGGCGATGCGAAACGGACGAATGTTCAAAAGAGTGCCTTAAGAGTCTTCCTCAAGGAGCAAATCCCATAAAGACGCTTGTTTTTTATTTACAAACGACATACTTCACCAATACGTTTTGAGGACACTAATCTGGATTTGATCGTGCGTACTACTGAGAGTAATCGATGATATATAAATGAATCGCTTAATGTGTTGGTAAGCGCAAATCTTGAAAGCAGCTGAACAGATTTTGCTAATTCTTTTTTTTAGAATATTCCTTGAAGTACGAGGATGGTTCTTATGGAGAGAAAAATTAAATTAAATAAGAAATAAGGAATCGACTGTTAGGCGGTACGAAGTTCGCTGGCTCAGCTAGTAGATTATAAAAGAAACTATAACCTCATAAAGCCGGCTTTTGACTATGGGGTGTAATATAATATAATATAATATAATATAATATAATATAATATAATATAATATAATATAATATAATATAATATAATATAATATAATATAATATAATATAATATAATATAATATAATATAATATAATATAATATAATATAATATAATATAATATAATATAATATAATATAATATAATATAATATAAGTACAAAATGTATGACGAGTGATAAATTATTATATCTCAAGATGTAATATATATTATACTACAGTTCATAGTGAAAAGCCGGCTTAAAACTTGTTACAGAAACTATAAACGCTATAATTTCTTTGAAAACTTTATTTTCGCTCGTGGCCTAGCGGAACCGAGTGATTGGAATCAATGACTTGGGAACAACAATGGGCGCGGTCAAGCGCTGAATGGGTGACCGTCCTGTCACTACCGCTAGTAGCATTTTTCTTAACGCTTCCATGCTTTGCAAGGCACGCTAAGCCGTTGATGCTGGCTGTCATGTAATTCAGTCATTAACATATCATCATAATGTACCACGTTCTAAGCAAATAAATTTTATTTTATTTTATTTAGGGCTGATTTTTCAATAGTCAGATCACTTTTATCTGAGGAATAAAAATGGCTGTTTGACATAATTTTCATACATAAACTGTCAAACCGCCATTTTTATTCCTCAGATAAAAGTCATCTGACTATTGAAAAATCAGCCCTTAAAGCCATATTAAAGGCCTCGAGGGCGGCTTGATAACTTCTGACAGTAAACAGTGGGGCCATAGAAAGGCTTATTATCAAGTTTATTTCTAATTCTAAGCACGGTCAAGCCTCGATTATCTTCCTCTAAACGTATTGAAAAAGTTTAATTTCGGTCCAGAATGTGGTTTTGTAAATAAAACCCAACTACGTTTATATGGGAATTGCTACATGAGGGGGCAATAAAACCCATAGCTTCACTGTTTTGCGGCGGCTCTTTCAATCAACGTCCACTGGTGCCGGAAGTCTCCTCGAGGGGCGGAATGCGGAAGAAGTATCGTTATTTTGAAATATCATTTATTTCTCTTATCATTCACTGCGCGGTATCGACTGCCACTGAACGCTTGAGTAGATCACCGAGTAGTGATGGGAGTTTATCGATCATTTATCAAGCTTTTCCTTTGCGACAATAAGTAGTAGTACTTATTAGTAGGCACTTATTGAATTTAGAAAAAAACCCCAATTCTACTTAGCCTTGCTGTCTTATTCATAGGATATCAAGTATTATATGACTTTCTTAATTTACACCCAATGGAGTTTAATAGGAAATCTGGAAAAATTACTGTTCTAAGTTCAATATACAGTTTTTTTAGACACAAGTTTTTTTTTTCAAAATCTACGTAGATTTAGAAAATTTGCTGTAAATTACACCCCCATGATATAGGAGGCTACGAATATTGGAAAAATACTTTCATAGGTTGTGACATTAGTTCCATGTTTTATTAAAGGATATCTGTAAATACTTTTCTTTGTTGATATTGTAGTGCGACAACTGCATGAATGCTCTTATACAATTTCATTACCACTTCAAGTCTATACCCACTTATGTATCAAACCTTGTAGGCGTCCGTGGCATGTAAAAATAGGTCATGAGACGCGACCGTGTATCTAACGTTGTATTAAAAACATCAACAGACTCGGGGCTCAGTAAATTCAATTTTTTTTTCTAATCTAATTTCCTTCAGCAACTTTCCGTCGTAAGGTTGTCTGGAAGAAATTTCTTTTAGCAATAAGGCCGCCAATTTTACTTTGTATCTTTACATGTTTTATAATATGTGCTCTGGTGTACAATAAAGAATATTTTTATCTTATCTTATCTTTTTTAGCCAAGCCAATTCTTTAAATGCCAATCAATCGATATGGTCCTTACCACATCTCTAGCCAAGTATCTGACATAATGAAGGTTTGGAAAATGGAACTTAAAAAATGAAAAAAAGACCTGAGGCATCCTATAAATAAAACTATTTTAAAAAGCAGTATATGTACGTACGGTTTTTTACCATATGATTAATGAAAGAAGTGGTTAGAATGGTATCCATATTTTGACAGACCTAACAAAACGGTCATTTTACATTTTATACATTTTACTAGGGAAAAATTTTTGAAAGATTCTCTTTATCCAACTCAAGCCCAAATCAACGCAATATTACAACGTTTAACTTTTACTATTACTTTTACCTGAGATTCCTTTATAATATCGTTGTTGTTTTACGATGATTTTGGTGAAGGCAATCACAATTTTATTAAATACTCGTATTACCTCCGCCAATCCGGACTTGGCCCCCGTGGTGGAGTAGTGGAGGCCTATACCTTCCACAGGGAAAAGACCCGTGCCCCTCGGTGGGGACGTAAAAGGTTGATGATGAACGGAGAAAATGATTGCTAAGTAGGACCTCTATAAATAATAATAATAATTTTGGCCTTTTTGCATCTACTTAATGAGATGATTTATACAGCGTCCAGTGGTATCTTCACTCACACTAGATGGGTGAAGGGACCACTCCTGTAGTGCCTGGGACATGGCTCGATAGATGGTGTAGGCTTGCCCAGCACCTATACCACCCTGACAGCTTTGTCGGCCTAGCCCACAGGAAAGACTAGTCAATACGTGCGGAGCCAACAAAGCCGCAGGTTTCCTCACGATGTTTTCCTTCGTGCGGCCATGTACCAATGACTTTGTTTAATTTCAAAGTTACGTACATTTGCGAATTTGAAGGACCTCTATATTATTAGCTTAATTACGTATTTAAGCGGTGGTAGCTCAGTGGGTAGAACCATGGACTGGCAAGCGAAAGCCCCAGGTTCGATCCCGAGTGCGGGCATGTACCAATGACTTTGTTTAATTTCAAAGTTACGTACATTTGCGAATTTGTAGTCGCAATATCACACGCTAACGGTGAAGGAAAACATCGTGAGGAAACCCGCGGCTTGGTTGGCTCCGCACGTATTGACTAGTCTTTCCTGTGGGCTAGGCCGACTAAGCTGTCAGGATGGTATAGGTGCTGGGCAAGCCTAAAAACCATCTATAAAACCATGTCCCAGGCACTACAGCGTCGGAGTGGTCCCTTCACCCATCTAGTGTGTGAGTGAGGATACCACTGGACGCTGTATAAATCATCTCATTAAGTAGATGCAAAAAGGCCAATATTATTATTACGTATTTACCAAATATTCAATTAAGTGAATCCAGAATTAGGCTAAAAAGGTTTAGTGCTTACGAAAAGTATGATGCTGTTTTATTTATTACGTATAACATAATGGCATCTGAAGTTTTCACATACCTCAGCGGATATTGCTAATCCACGGAGGGCACGCATGGTAATTAAGCCCATACTCTCTCTCTAAGAGAAGGCCTGTGCCCTGCAGCGGGATTTATATAGGCTACATAAAAAATACATAATGACGCAGAATTCAATGGAATAAAAATCTTGTCGCAAAAATAAGAAAGCCTATTCTTATTTTTTATTCATAAACAGCTTTACCCAAATATCACAGTACATTTGGTTCGGAATAAATTATATTCCTCCCCACTTCCTTTATGTTAATAACGATATTTCTGGTGAAAGTTTTTATTGATGTTAATATCGCTTTTTTCTTTGTTATTGGTGCTTTTACTGATTCTGTTACGTCAGGCATGCAGTCTCGCTCGAACAATGTAATGTTTTTAATGATTTTAATTAAATTGCTGTGGTTTTGATAAATTAATGTGGTAAGTGGGGTTCGATAGGCTAAATAATAATGACGGCCATTTTAAATACATTTTTGTGTTTCTGTAAAGGACAAGTGATTACCAATATTATAAATAGTGTAAAATTTTTTTAGTCAGAAAATTGGTGCGGGATAAGAAAACGCTGTATTAAAATGTTCGTAATTTTATTAAGAATCAAATCCTCATACCATTTATCAAAAGTGTACTATTTTTTTTCTTCTTCTTCTTCAGGCTATATTAGTCCACTGCTGGACATAGCCCTTCCCAAATGAGCGCCATAGCGCAAGGTTGTGCAATCATTGGGGGGCTATTCTTTTTAAATCATTAAAAGCTTAAGCTTTTTCCCCCTCTAAGAAAAGACCTGTCGGCAGTAGCCTATATTCATAAGACTACGTTTGCAGTTTTTTTGTCCCCAAATTTTTCCCATTTTTTCTCCAAAATGATCTAGATTTGGAAATGGCCACCTAATTCGTAAATGTAACGTTCTTTAAGCCGCAGTTTCTGCGCTACTTTGTATAAAGCTTTTCATTTCATTCACTTGCACAATATTTAACGTTGCACCTAAATAAAAAAATAAACTATTGATATTATTAATCCAGCTAATGGCGCTCCATAAAAGTTATTGCCCACTCAAAGCGGGGGTCGGCCCATTCGTCTCTCAAATGATTGTCTGGTAGATTGGGCAAATCAGGTCTATTTCAATGATATATGGAGACTAACCGGCCCTGTCAGCACGTGCCCTATAGCGGTCGAAAGTTAATATCCAGGCTATCCCAGGATAGAAAAAGAATAGCTCTATTAAATCTAGGGGGCAAATCTCTATAATCACATCGCATCACATCACATCACCATCACATTATCATCAGATCATACTATCACATCACACTAATATTATAAAGGCGAAAGTGGTGAGTGTGTATGTTTGTTACTTCTTCGCGTCTAAACGGCTGGAGCGATTTAAAAAAAATGGTATGGAGTTAGCTGATACCCTGGATTAACACATAGGCTACGATTTACTGCGAGAAATATCTTATTCCCACAGGAAAATCGGTAAACCGCAGGTAACACCGCGGGGCACAGCTAGTACATATATATTGTTCCAAAGAAATGAATAGAAAAGGTTTTATTCAAAGTAGCGCAGAAGCTGCGGCTTAATGAACGTTACAATTCAAACTAGGTGTACATTTCAAAATCTAGATCATTTTGGAGAAAAAATGGACAAAAAAACTCCAAACTTAGTCTTTTCAAAGTCCTTAATTAACATAGTTTACATAATTATTATAAAACATAGGTTGATATAAGGTGAAATCTAAAATGGGTAACGTATTTTTTATTTAAATGAAATGGTCGCGGAAAGCATAATACCGGGAAGCTTAGAAAACCATGAGTGAGGCCCATTGAATTATGATGGTCTGTCAAACCAAATTCGCACTCACGACTTCTAAAATGAAAGGCAAGAGATCTACCCACCGCGCTACCGCCACCCTGTTCCACAAACCTGATAAGTTGATTATGCTCGCGACTTCGTTTGCATAGAATTTGATTAAAAACTTACTCCATCCAGGTCACGGTCTATCTGTGTTCGATGGTAATTTAATTTCTTTTGTTTATATCTCTCTTCTCATAGCCAAAGCCACATGGGGGTTTGTTTCGATATCAGCCCTTGTATGTCCCCACTACTGGGTCACGGGTCTCTTCCTGCATCGCAGGAAGGTTAGGCCATACTCCACCACGGGGGCCAAGTCTGGGTTGGTGGAGAATTGTAAGACATTGGCGGGCCTTATTCAGAAGTTATCAAGTCGATCATGAGGCCTCTGACATTGCTTAACGACTGCCATTACATGACAGCCGGCAACAACGGCTTAACGTACCTTGCGAAACACGGAAACGCTCGAAAAAATGCCACTAGCGTTAGTCACGTGACGGTCAACCTAAGCCACGAGCGCCTCGTGGGTTTGTTTACATAAAAGTAAATCAATAAATAAATTCCACACAATACAATCATTTGTGGTCCTAAACTAGGAGACACTGTGCTATAGTAACCAGGCAAGGACATCATATACATGGAAATTTAAATGCACCCAGATTACAAATTAATTTTACATTAACAATAAATCTATAGTAAAAAAATGAATCGCTGAATGTGTTGGTAAGCGCAAATCTCGAAATCAGCTGAACCGATTTCGCTAATTCTTTTTTTTTGATATTTCTTGAAGCACGAGGATGGTTTTTACGGAGGGGAAAATTAAAAATAAATAAAGAATCGACTGTTACGAGGTACGAAGTTCGCTGGGTCAGCTAGTAAATAAATATACATTCACGGACATATTATACAGATCTGGTTAGCCCCGTACTAAGTACAACTAAATGACTTTGTGCCGTCATAAATGATAATATACTCGTAAATTGCCTATATATGTAATTCTGTTAGAGGTTTCATTACCAACTGACTGAACCTTGTTTTAATCCTGGCCTATCGCATCTCGACATTTTTTGACTGACATAATGTTTATGTTGCGAGTATATAGCTTTGTCTAAAGCGGCCAAAGAAGCGGTATACGTCCGTGCTGAATTGATAGGTCAGACTAACCCTGTAATACTGTATAGTTATAACCAGTCTGCAGCAATGCTTGCCACTAAGCCAGTGTTTCATAAACGCTCGAAGCACGTAGACATTAGGTATCACTATGTTCGTGAGGCTATTGATGATGAATTCATTGAATTAACCTATATTCCTACCGAGCAGATGACTGCTGATGTGCTCACGAAGGCACTGCCTAATTGGAAGCATAATTCATTTGTTCAAGATATGCTGGAAGTCGTCCAGGATTAAGAGGGCGTGTTAGAGGTTTCATTACGAACTGACTGAACCTTTTTATAATCCTGGCCGATCGCATGTCGACATTTTTTAATTGACATGTTGTTTATGTTGCCATCTGTTTTTTCTTCTTGTGCTGAATAAAATGCTATTGCATATTTTCCACTAAATATGTCTTTAAATCACTCTCTAAAATACTACTGCTCAAAAAAATCACACTTTCAGAGAGAGAGAGAGAGCTCAATTGACACCATTTGTGTTTGTGTTCTGCGATCGGCAATTTTAAGCGCAACTGTGAACACCTGTGACTTTCCTCCAGTGTTAGCGAGGTATACTGATGTTACAAATTCACAAAAAAACTAATCGTTTATGAATGAATGAATGAATGAATGAATGAATGAATGAATGAATGAATGAATGAATGAATGAATGAATGAATGAATGAATGAATGAATGAATGAATGAATGAATGAATGAATGAATGAATGAATGAATGAATGAATGAATGAATGAATGAATGAATGAATGAATGAATGAATGAATGAATGAATGAATGAATGAATGAATGAATGAATGAATGAATGAATGAATGAATGAATGAATGAATGAATGAATGAATGAATGAATGAATGAATGAATGAATGAATGAATGAATGAATGAATGAATGAATGAATGAATGAATGAATGAATGAATGAATGAATGAATGAATGAATGAATGAATGAATGAATGAATGAATGAATGAATGAATGAATGAATGAATGAATGAATGAATGAATGAATGAATGAATGAATGAATGAATGAATGAATGAATGAATGAATGAATGAATGAATGAATGAATGAATGAATGAATGAATGAATGAATGAATGAATGAATGAATGAATGAATGAATGAATGAATGAATGAATGAATGAATGAATGAATGAATGAATGAATGAATGAATGAATGAATGAATGAATGAATGAATGAATGAATGAATGAATGAATGAATGAATGAATGAATGAATGAATGAATGAATGAATGAATGAATGAATGAATGAATGAATGAATGAATGAATGAATGAATGAATGAATGAATGAATGAATGAATGAATGAATGAATGAATGAATGAATGAATGAATGAATGAATGAATGAATGAATGAATGAATGAATGAATGAATGAATGAATGAATGAATGAATGAATGAATGAATGAATGAATGAATGAATGAATGAATGAATGAATGAATGAATGAATGAATGAATGAATGAATGAATGAATGAATGAATGAATGAATGAATGAATGAATGAATGAATGAATGAATGAATGAATGAATGAATGAATGAATGAATGAATGAATGAATGAATGAATGAATGAATGAATGAATGAATGAATGAATGAATGAATGAATGAATGAATGAATGAATGAATGAATGAATGAATGAATGAATGAATGAATGAATGAATGAATGAATGAATGAATGAATGAATGAATGAATGAATGAATGAATGAATGAATGAATGAATGAATGAATGAATGAATGAATGAATGAATGAATGAATGAATGAATGAATGAATGAATGAATGAATGAATGAATGAATGAATGAATGAATGAATGAATGAATGAATGAATGAATGAATGAATGAATGAATGAATGAATGAATGAATGAATGAATGAATGAATGAATGAATGAATGAATGAATGAATGAATGAATGAATGAATGAATGAATGAATGAATGAATGAATGAATGAATGAATGAATGAATGAATGAATGAATGAATGAATGAATGAATGAATGAATGAATGAATGAATGAATGAATGAATGAATGAATGAATGAATGAATGAATGAATGAATGAATGAATGAATGAATGAATGAATGAATGAATGAATGAATGAATGAATGAATGAATGAATGAATGAATGAATGGACGGACGGACGGACGGACGGACGGACGGACGGACGGACTAACGGACGGACGCACGGACGGACGAACGAACGAACGAACGAACGAACGAACGAACGAACGAACGAACGAACGAATGAATGAAAAATTCTTTATTGCACTAAAAACATAATGTGTACAAAGGCGAGCTTAATACTAGATTATTTTCTTTCGAGTATTTTCTTCCAGCTAACTCACGATGATGCGGACAAAGGAAGGGGTAATTTAAGAGGAATTATATATATATAAAGCTACAATCCGATATACTCACTGACTGATCTAACATCCATACGTTTTCTCGGAAACGGTAAGATTTGGACGAAAATGATGTATGAGAAAGTTGTAGGAAATGTATGAATTACAGCCATCCTATGAAGCCGATTTTTGAATTTCGAACGCGTTCCACTACGCGAGGGTGCTAACTCTGTCGTTTACCGACCGATTTGGATGAAATTTTGATAGAATGGTGATATAGTGATCCGATTGAAAAAAAATATTTTGGTTTTTCGAAATTCAAAATGGCGGCGCAGATATAGCCGACCGAAAAATCGACCTTTGCGCAAAAAAGTCGGCAGCCAACTGGGCATATGCTGGAGATATGCCGTAAGCGGCATCGCGTTGCCAAAGGACCCAGGTATATGAGAAAAATCCGACATCTTGGAATTTCAAGATGGCGGCCGAGATATTGATGATTGAAAATGACAAATTTTTGTATGGAGATTTAGTACTAAAATTGACTTTTCAATAGAGAAATGAGACAAACTTGCGAGGCTGGAGGCCGAGCTTCGCGAAGCGGGCACAAAAAGTTCTGCCGCGGCGAGGCCGAAGGCCGAGCTCCGTTTAGGCCGAGGCCGAAGGCCGAGACCATTCAAATTGCGGCGCACAAGTACCAGCGCAAGAGCAAAAAGGGACAAACTTGCGAGGCCGTAGGCCGAGCTCCGCAGAGCGGGCACGAGAAACCCCACCGCGGCGAGGCCGAAGGCCGAGCTCCGTCCAGGCCGAGGCCGAAGGCCGAGACCGTTCAGGTTACGGTGCACAAGTACCAGCGCAAGAGCAAAAAGGGACAAACTTGCGAGGCCGCAGGCCGAGCTCCGCAGAGCGGGCACGAGAAACCCCGCCGCGGCGAGGCCGAAGGCCGAGCTCCGTCCAGGCCGAGGCCGAAGGCCGAGACCGTTCAGGTTACGGCGCACAAGTACCAGCGCAAGAGCAAAAAGAGAGAAACTCGCGAGGCCGGAGGCCGAGCTCCGCGGAGCGGGCACGAGGAACCCCGCCGCGGCGAGGCCGAAGGCCGAGCTCCGTCCAGGCCGAGGCCGAAGGCCGAGACCATACATGTTCCCATGCAACAATTCACTACAATAAGTGTCTAGCGAGGCCCTAGGCCGAGCGCCGCGGAGAGCGCAGCTCGGAGCGGCTGGGGGTTGGCGCGCGTAAGCGCGCAGGGGGCTCGCCCCCTAGTTACTTTATAAACATGGTTCAACTCCGTCTTAAGAAAGCTACGTTTTTTAAGTAGAACTGAAAAAATACGAGAAAACCATTTTTACACAAACATACATAACCTCACGCCTGTATCCCAGAGGGGTAGGCAGAGACCAGGGACTTTTTCCGGGTACTTTTTATCTTCCCCTTTCCTAATACCCTGTTTGATTGATGAACGTCCGCCTGGGACGTCCCTTGCCAGCCCATCCACTCACATTCGCACTAAATATTTGTTTTGTCAATCTTTCTTCCTTCATCCTCTCCACAATTTTTTTAAATACACTGAAAACCAAAATCTATTAAAATGAAATTAATATATTGTACGATCTAAAACGTAAAGATCTGAATAAGTTGGGTCCGTCGAACATAATATCAAATTTTTACTTGACAGTTTTAATAACACATTGACGTCGTCTTTTTCAATATTTTAACGTCACCAAGTCTCAAAGACCACTAATAGTACAAGTAGTTTTGGTACAAATTATCCATCCGCCAGCTAATTGTAATTGCAGTAAGCGTTAATAAGGAAAATGTCACTTACAGAAGTTACTCTATTAGCTAATAGAGTAACTCGTGCACTAAATAGTCCACGATGTACGGTTCGTAGCTCACTGACCAAATCAGCTGGAAAATTCAATTAGTTTTGTTATTTTTCTGCATTGTTGTTCGGCCGGCAGTCATAATTAACAATAGAACTTTAACTCAGTACGAGTGACGTACACCTCCTAAATATAAATATTGATACATTTATGCGATATTCATGATATGTTTACAAATTACAAAAGTGGAGCAAATCTGCAATCATTATTTATTCTAATGAAGCAGTATATTTATGTCAATGGTACAAATAAAAATTGTACAGAAAATAATATTAACATGGTAGGTTTGATGTATACTAGTGTTTATAGTAAAATTCTATTCATAAAAATTTAAATATATTTTATACTAGCTAACCCAGCGAACTTCTAACAGTCGAAACTAACTTCAAAACTATCGTCTAACAGTCGATTCTTTAATTTTTTTTATTTTTCTCTCCTTAAGAACCACCCTAGTACTTCGAGGAATATTCTAAAAAAAGAATTAGCGAAATGGTTCAGCTGCTCTCGAGATTTGCGCTTACCAACACATTCGGGGATTCATTTTTATATTATAGACTAGGGGGCGAGCCCCCTGCGCGCTTACGCGCGCCAACCCCCAGCCGCTCCGAGCTGCGCTCTCCGCGGCGCTCGGCCTAGGGCCTCGCTAGACACTTATTGTAGTGAATTGTTGCATGGGAACATGTATGGTCTCGGCCTTCGGCCTCGGCCTGGACGGAGCTCGGCCTTCGGCCTCGCCGCGGCGGGGTTCCTCGTGCCCGCTCCGCGGAACTCGGCCTCCGGCCTCGCGAGTTTCTCTCTTTTTGCTCTTGCGCTGGTACTTGTGCGCCGTAACCTGAACGGTCTCGGCCTTCGGCCTCGGCCTGGACGGAGCTCGGCCTTCGGCCTCGCCGCGGCGGGGTTTCTCGTGCCCGCTCTGCGGAGCTCGGCCTGCGGCCTCGCAAGTTTGTCCCTTTTTGCTCTTGCGCTGGTACTTGTGCACCGTAACCTGAACGGTCTCGGCCTTCGGCCTCGGCCTGGACGGAGCTCGGCCTTCGGCCTCGCCGCGGTGGGGTTTCTCGTGCCCGCTCTGCGGAGCTCGGCCTACGGCCTCGCAAGTTTGTCCCTTTTTGCTCTTGCGCTGGTACTTGTGCGCCGCAATTTGAATGGTCTCGGCCTTCGGCCTCGGCCTAAACGGAGCTCGGCCTTCGGCCTCGCCGCGGCAGAACTTTTTGTGCCCGCTTCGCGAAGCTCGGCCTCCAGCCTCGCAAGTTTGTCTCATTTCTCTATTGAAAAGTCAATTTTAGTACTAAATCTCCATACAAAAATTTGTCATTTTCAATCATCAATATCTCGGCCGCCATCTTGAAATTCCAAGATGTCGGATTTTTCTCATATACCTGGGTCCTTTGGCAACGCGATGCCGCTTACGGCATATCTCCAGCATATGCCCAGTTGGCTGCCGACTTTTTTGCGCAAAGGTCGATTTTTCGGTCGGCTATATCTGCGCCGCCATTTTGAATTTCGAAAAACCAAAATATTTTTTTTCAATCGGATCACTATATCACCATTCTATCAAAATTTCATCCAAATCGGTCGGTAAACGACAGAGTTAGCACCCTCGCGTAGTGGAACGCGTTCGAAATTCAAAAATCGGCTTCATAGGATGGCTGTAATTCATACATTTCCTACAACTTTCTCATACATCATTTTCGTCCAAATCTTACCGTTTCCGAGAAAACGTATGGATGTTAGATCAGTCAGTGAGTATATCGGATTGTAGCTTTATATATATATAATATTACCGATTTGTTAAGCCGTTGGTGCCGGCTGTCATATAATGGCAGTCGTTAAGCCATGTCAGAGGCCTTATGGGCGGCTTGATAACTTATGACAAAGACCCACAACTGTCTTATCATCCTCCGCCAAACTGGACTTGGCCCCCGTGGTGGAGTATGGCCTAACTTTCTTGCGATGTAGGAAACACCCGCGCCACATCAGTGGAGACATACAAAGGGTTCATATCAATAATTATCACTTAAAAAAATGGTTTTGATACGGGATATTCTACAAATAACACAGTTCTTATCTGCGTTCTTTTATTTTTTTTGGATATACAGAGTGACCTCTAAATGGCGCACTTTCTGAAACACCCCAACTAGAGTTGACGTTTCACAATAAAAAAAATTCTATGCGTTTTATCTCAGATTTATATTTTCAAAAATATCGGCGTTCTAAGGTCAAGAAATCCTAACAAGGTACGTAATTTTAAAATATTGAAAGAATGCAAAATTTTATATCTGTAGAACAATAAATTCGAATTGACGTGTTTCAGGACTTGCGCATTTTGTTGAGTTAGCACTGTATAAAGGTGTACCCACACTTCACGTGCCCCGATGTACTCGCCATTGTTGCCAGCAACAGAGCATCATATCGCCTGGTGACGGGATGATAGTCTCAATGAAGTTTCCAGTTTCGATCTGACAATTGTAATCAGTGATAAAAAACTAAAGATGGCGAACTATCACTTAAAACTCGAAGGGCTTGCTTATTGTGTGAGCCAATTAGAGCGAGGTCAGAACTACCTGTCGGTAATGTCTAGACCCGCCAAACCGCCACCTTGCGAAGTACCTAAATATATAGTCGAGAAGACGTTGTTATTGCGATAAATAATAAATTAAAATATATTTGCTCTATTGAGCGGTGCATAGACAACATCAACATTCACGTAAAATCCATTGGCATCCGTTTACGAGTAGATCGATCGATATCAACTCTTGTATGTCCCCATTGCTGGGACACGGGTCTCTTCTTGCATCACAGGAAGGTTAGGCCATACGGGGGCTAAGTCCGGGTTAATGGAAAATTGTAAGACAGTAGGGGGCCTTTTTGTCAGAACTTATCAAGCTGCCTATCATGATGAAATAATTTACTGTAGTTTTTGCTATTATGTCACCCAAATTTCATTTCCAACCACAAATTTTCTCTGCTGGATATCTTTTACTCATTTTATTTATAAAGACCTTAAGATCATCAATACTTGTGCCGGTTTTGAGCATATTTTTTTGAACGGAAGAAATACCGTGTTTTAGAAAATGCGTCTATATTTTTTATTAGTTAACAAAAAAATGCAAAAGACTACTACAATAGTCGTAGGTCTTCGTTGTCTTTTTAGCAATTTTTCAGGCGAAGTAGGCGTTAAATCCTAGATACAAATAAACATAAAAAAACTAACGCCAATATCCTGAAGGGGTTTGAAGGCGGTTTGAGGTTTCAGATTCAGAGTTTTCAACATTCAGATTCAGAACTGAAATTCCAAACTCGGTGTGGATGGCGAGTGGCGATGCGACATGGTACACGAGGGAAAAACCTTACATCGAGCAGTAAGTTAATGATGATTGTGACAAGTTTACGCCATATATCCTGGAGAGACAAATATACGTCATCTGGGTCTTTGACACTCCTATTATCCTGGGATACGGGCGTGAGATCATCATAATTTGAGGCTTCATCGTAATTTAATTGTTCATCAAGATGGAAATTTCAATAATTGTCAGCTCTTTTCACTTAATGATAATAATTATTTTAATTAAAAAAATATACTTATTACACCAAGGAACATATTGTTTAATAGGCGGGTGCCAAACAACGGACATTGAAATCGAGGCCGGCCTAGAAGACGGTGGAGAGATGATATCGACATCCATCTGCAATATTGGTCTGAGGTGGCTCAAGACAGAAAACTCTTGACTGAATTGGGGGAGGCCTTTGCCCAGCAGTGGGGCACAAACATAAAGGCTACGTAAAAAAAGGCAGGTTTAATAATAATTACTATTTTATTCTAGCCAACCTGGGTGACGGGAAAAGGTGGAAACGAGACCTTCACGGGAGCTATTTAAATTATTTTTATAGTGTCATTTTGAAACTCCCTGATGGTCTGAATGCCTCTCAACTCGAGCCTCCTCGGTCATGCATACTGGGAAACAATTGGAATGTCGGGTCTCTCTCTTTTTATTTGTTCCCGTGATGTGTGTATTCACAGTACAAGTAGATCAGGTACAGCTGCAATTCGAAGAATATTAATGAAATACGTTAGTTCATAGGTTTTAGTTTTTTTTTGTAAGGAACTGGATGGTGTGACCCTTGATGAAACTACGTATTTTATATGGTCCCATTCAATTGTTCTCTGTTCAATACATACCTTTATTATTTCTGAGCATAATTTGTGGGGCTCCGCGAGTTCCCTACCGTTCATCATCATCTTCTTCTTCAGGCTATATTAGTTCACTGCTGGACATAGCCCTCCCCAAATGAGCGCAAGGTTGTGCCATCATTAGGGGGTAGCGCCCATAATCCCCACGCCGGGCGTGCGGGTTGGGGATCGCAGTTTGGTAGAATTGTACTGCAGGGGGCGCTGCTGCCCACCCCCCGGTTTGAGTCCCTTAGTCGCCTTTTACGACACCCGCGGGAAACTACCGCTACCGCTCATCACTGTAAAAAAATTGGAATGGCGTGAGTATGGGAGTACTTCCATTCTTGCTTGGTTACTTGGTTGGTGTCCTAGTTTGTGACCAGGACAAGTAATTGTGTTATAGCATATGGTGTCCTAGTTTGTGACCAGGACAAGTAATTGTGTTATGTTGAAGTTATGATTATTAGTGTAAAACTATTTGCAAAAACTATTTCACAGATATCTCAATCGTGGCAGTAGTACATTCAAGGAACTAAATTTTTGCTTTTAATAAATTTTGTCTAGTCTTACGTCCTTCGCCCTAGGCCTGCCATTATCATGGTTGAGACTTTTGTCTGCTGCTGTTGATGTTTTTGGTTTTCACTGCAAAAGTGCATGTTCTATTTCTACTCTCCTTTTTGTTAAAAAAAATGGTTCAAGTGAATTTAAGAACAATATTTTCATACAAAGTAGAAAAAAAAAATGATTTACCACGTTGCAAACGTCGTAATCTATCTGTCTATCTTTATATAATTGTAATATTTATATAATTGTAAAATTAAACAGACTAAATTGGTCATCTATTAAACAGTATGAGAATTGGAAGTGGAACCTCCCTATTTTCCCAAAATTTAAGTTTATTTTCAGGCATTTTTTATCATTAATGACCATTTGTTTTACTATGTTGACAACACATGTAAATATAGATAAAAGTATCTTAAATAAGAATTAAGAACTAATATTGGGAGACATCGTCTTAGCGTGTACTCTTTTTGCCAATCTATATATAGATAAAACTCGCTTCCGTGAACTTCTGGCAACTCCTTGTAAATTCAATGCGAAGTTTGTCACTCAAAAAGCAAAGGACATCCTGTATTATGAAATTCTTCGAAACTGTAAAAAGAAGCATCAAACTTTTTAACGCCATCCCTGCGTCGAGGAGCAATAAAACGTAACATTTCTCTTCTCGGCGCCACAAAATATAAGAATACAGAAATAGAAGACTCAGTCCACAACTTGCGGTTCTGTTTCAGAATAGCCTTCTCTTTTTAATATTCAATAAATTGTAAATACCATTTCGAAACTGACTGAATATATTATTAACTTTTATCCATCGCTACCTGCCCATTCAAATAACTTAAGATATCGATACTCAAAGGCACCAATATGTTACACAACTATGAATGGACCTCACGCACAAACTGCAGTTAAGTCAGGACAGAAATGTCAGGTAAAGACCCTCGTCTCTACGGTAGAGTCCTACGCTTACTTACGCGCAATTTCGTCTAGTTACGGGGTCATGGCTATTACAGTAAGCATTTTAATAGGTGTTACAAATAGTCCTTCGTGCTAAGAATGCATGAACGCGGAAGAGACAGCCATTGACGTGCTGGTAGAATGCGGTTGGCTCTCCACTCAACATACGGCTGTCCTCGGACACCCGGGGACACTGCAGAAAGCCTGCAGCAACATTCTCAGACTCCTGGTTTCCCTGAAGGAGCTGGCAGGGTAGGAATATATTTTTTTGGTGATATAACCGTTTGGCCTCAGAGCCAACAATCGCCCTTGATGATTCTTTCGCTTATTTCAAGTTCCAACTTCAAACAATAATGTTTTTTACAATGGACCTATCACTCGAATGTGTAGGTCAAATTGGTCTAATGATTTGAGCTGATGAATTGAATGATTATGACATCACCCATCACCATTTATGAATACCAAGATAGTACCTATAGTGATTACTTATTTAGTTTAGTTCAGTTTATATTGCAAGACTAGGGGGCGAGCCCCCTGCGCGCTTACGCGCGCCAACCCCCAGCCGCTCCGAGCTGCGCTCTCCGCGGCGCTCGGCCTAGGGCCTCGCTAGACACTTATTGTAGTGAACTGTTGCATGGGAACATGTATGGTCTCGGCCTTCGGCCTCGGCCTGGACGGAGCTCGGCCTTCGGCCTCGCCGCGGCGGGGTTCCTCGTGCCCGCTCCACGGAGCTCGGCCTCCGGCCTCGCAAGTTTGTCCCTCTTTTCTCTTGCGCTGGTACTTGTGCACCGTAAATTGAACGGTCTCGGCCTTCGGCCTCGGCCTGGACGGAGCTCGGCCTTCGGCCTCGCCGCGGTGGGGTTTCTCGTGCCCGCTCCGCGGAGCTCGGCCTGCGGCCTCGCAAGTTTGTCCCTTTTTGCTCTTGCGCTGGTACTTGTGCGCCGCATTTTGAATGGTCTCGGCCTTCGGCCTCGGCCTAAACGGAGCTCGGCCTTCGGCCTCGCCGCGGCAGAACTTTTTGTACCCGCTTCGCGAAGTTCGGCCTCCGGCCTCGCAAGTTTGTCTCATTTCTCTATTGAAAAGTCAATTTTAGTACTAAATCTCCATACAAAAATTTGTCATTTTCAATCATTAATGTCTCGGCCGCCATCTTGAAATTCCAAGATGTCGGATTTTTCTCATATACCTGGGTCCTTTGGCAACGCGATGCCGCTTACGGCATATCTCCAGCATATGCCCAGTTGGCTGCCGACTTTTTTGCGCAAAGGTCGATTTTTCGGTCGGCTATATCTGCGCCGCCATTTTGAATTTCGAACAACCAAAATTTTTTTTTCAATCGGATCACTAAAATATCATTCTATCAAAATTTCATCCAAATCGGCCGGTAAACAACAGAGTTAGCACCCTCGCGTAGTGGAACGCGTTCGAAATTCAAAAATCGGCTCCATAGGATGGCCGTGTATCGTACATTCCCTACAACTTTGTCATACATCATTTTCGTCCAACTCGTGCCATTTCCGAGAAAACGTATTATGTTAGATCAGTGAGTATACCGGATTGTAGCTTTTTATATATATATATATATATATATATATATATATATATATATATATATATATATATATATATATATATATATATAAAGCTACAATCCGGTATACTCACTGATCTAACATAATACGTTTTCTCGGAAATATATATATATATATATAATTATTATGTGTAACATGAACACATATTTTATTATATGTTGTGCTTTCCTAAAAGTGGTTACACTTTTGTATTTGACGAAGACAATTTTTTTGTTAAGTGTACAGTCAAAGTTGTCTTTCTGTTAATGGTGAAGCATTATTCCCGCGACTTGAACAATGCGCGCCATGTGACCGAAGAGCGCCATTTTATTTCTCATTGCATTTCGCGAAGTACTTGAATGCGATCGCGAGCGTTTGCATGACACAAGTGCTACGATACAGTATAATAATACTCGTCGCTTTGACCAAATGACTCCCCTAACCAGGCAATGTACTTCACAGGGCCATATTGAATTGAGCCCTGTCAACTTGAAATAAAGTCCAAAACCAATGAAAAAATCATACTACCATGCCTGGTTAAGGGTTAAGTAAGATTTTCGTTAAATCTGGAAAGTAGTTAAGTGCCTTCAAAATTTTCAAATTCCGAAATCTAAATTCGTCCGATACAGCGCAGATTGCTGAGCGAGGTTCCATAATATTTCCTAAAAAATGGTTCCATTTGGCTGCTTCATTACGTAAGGATCGATACGTGTTTACCTTTAGTAAAGTTTCTCAAGATGTTTTTAACTTTTCAGATCGTTACATATAAGCAAAAAGATAGACATATGTAGATGTTAACGTCTCATACAAAGATACATACATTCTTCAAGCGAGGTTAACTCCGCGCTTGAAGTATGCATGTACGTGAACACGGAATAAATGTTCATGTTTCGTCGTATTGTTTACCTTCACGACACCAAATTTATCACTACGACACACGTTGTATTGCTTACAAAGCTTAAAGATATTATTATAAAAATAACCTTTAGTGAGGAGTGAAAAAGGTAATAATAAAGCCTTTGGTTTCTTATATTTGGCCACTTTATTTATTTTGAGCATACTTTAATAGAGGCTTCGTAAAACATAATTATTTTTAGAATAAGTTCACGTCAAATTAAATAATTTATAAATTGATATGACGAGCAGCTACTCTACCCTACTTATTTAAAATTCCGAGATACAGTCATTGTCTAAATGGGCCTGCAAGAAACGCCTCGTGTTGATGATCCTATTCTCTCTGGCTTAATGATAAGCGAAATAAATGGGATACCATCTTAGCTCGCTTCCCTTTTGACTTAATTCGTCGAGAGCCGTTAAATTATTGATCGCTTCTGCCAGTTCCAAATGGTATAAATTATGTTATCTAAAAATAAGAATGGTATTCTGTTGATAAGCATATTACTTGAGCAAGGCTAGACTGACTTAGCTCAAGTAATTGTAAATATGGAATAAAGATTTTAGTAGAAAAAATGGAATATTTTCGGGAAAAAACCTTAAATGGAGTTCTTTGGAAAGCAAAATGTCTTTCAAAACAGCTAGCCTTTCATAAAACGGACATAATAATGATAAAGCATCTTGGACGTCTCAATAAGGTAATTTCTTAAAAACGTAAAGTTCCCGAAAAGTAACCAAACCCGGAGTGCGTACATGCAACCACTACTGAATGTTGATAAAGCGAAAGAGCTGAGGATCGTGGCAAGTGGCAAACGCTGTAATATATAACAAAATTATCTTAGTATTAATTAGAAAGAAAGAAAACACATTTATTACAGCAACAGTTA
The DNA here is from genome assembly GCA_934045075.1 of Yponomeuta sedellus. Lineage (NCBI taxonomy): Eukaryota > Metazoa > Arthropoda > Insecta > Lepidoptera > Yponomeutidae > Yponomeuta > Yponomeuta sedellus. Next base: position 18,704,593 of record OW203727.1, on the reverse strand, counting down.
CACAAAATATTAGACATACTGACTATTTAATACATTAAGATACCACAAAACAAAGTACTTAACATACCATTTACAAACAATGGTCACGGTGCGGCTCTGCTGCTGCAATAGGCAGCTGACTGAGCAAACTGCCGAGGGTATTATTCCTCAGCACCGATTTTCAGTCAGCGCCTGCCACGCGCAGCACATCATCATATTGTAATATTATTTCATACTTAAATATCAACAAAACAAACGAACACATAAACCGATAACAAAAATATTTTGAACTACACTCATAAATATACAATAGATAAAAAAATAATTAAAAATAGTAAAGTTACAATTCGGGATGCAAAAAAAAAAGTGAACTGCCTGAATCGAAAACCATTTCGAGCTTAGCATCCAAACTACAGTATTTTTAATGTAAGAGATTTTTATCATAAAAGATGAGCCTTATTTTGAGTAAATAATAATATCTAAATGCCCTTCATATGACCTCTCAGGACCTCTATGATGACGTCACATGTTAAATCGTCTGTGGTAGTAGTTATTCTGTGGAAAAAATACCAATGGCCTGTCAACTTCATCTGTCAAACATCTGTCTTTTTACACTAAACCACAGACAAATCCAATCGCGAACTCTACCTACACACAAAGTATGTAACATATGACGTCACGCCGAATAATATTCATTTTAATAAAATAACAATGATAAACTCGATTAATCACGAAAAAAATGAAATTAGTTTCTTAAAATTAAGTCTACTATCAGAATATAAAATAAAATCAGATCATAAAAAAAACTTTGCATCCCTAATTACATAGATATAATAATTTAAAAAAAAACATATATATTCAATTACCGAGATTAAAATACTATGACTAATTACATACATAAATAGAATTTACATAATAATAGTAATAGTAAGTGTAAACCTTATTATACCTAGTTAGACTTTATGTTAGTCCAACAGTGGACTAACATATAGCCTGAAGAAGAAGAAACCTTATACATAACTGCCTTACGAAAGCTGTTATAAGTCAGAGTGATGACGCGATCACTAGTCACGTCGGAAGCGGCGAGAAGTCTGGAGAGGATGGGATGGTATCTGCTGTACAGTGCTGCAAACTCTACTGATTTATCAGGATATTTCCTAATTTTAGGCACTATCTCCTGATCTACTGTTTTATTTGTAGAATTGAGTAAAATCTCTTGAATTTTGACAAGTAGCCACTACATTTCTGCTGATTTCTGCATATTCCACCTTTGTTAGGTTATTGAACGAACTGAAACAGAACGTTTTTATTCATCGACTCGATATGCGAATATTTCTTATCTGTGTTGTGCTACGCCATTTCAAATCAGTTCGTCCACAGAACACAACTACAGTTTAGTCCACAGAACAGACAGTCAGCCCAAGTGCTCTGTGGTTCAATCAAGTGTCCACAATTTTGCCACGAAAGCTATGATGTGTTTGTTATGTGTGCTCGTGCCACGTACCATACCTACCGTTAACTGCAGTTTAGTTGTGTTGTTAAGTGATTCCCAGGAAATACTGAATTATAAGTGCCCGGTTCCAGTAAAGTACCTACTATTTCATTAATGTTTTGTGCTGTGTGACTTTGTGCTGTTTTTATTAATTGCATGGACTTGGTTTGTTGTGTGGCGTTGGTTATTACAGGCACTTAACTTAACCTTTTTTTTTTTTCACCCAGGAGAAACCCCAATTACGGGTACCACTGGCTCGGGGGAGCACAGTGGTTATGTCGGACTCCCCGCCCTGAAAAGGGCGGTATACCGACCAAAACTCCTGGGGTGTTCCTCCGCACCGCAAAGGACGGGGCCACGGGGACGCTTGCGCACACTTCCGCGACCCCGTCTGCGGGCACCCTTTCGGGCACTCCGTCGGCGGCGCCCCCTGCCCCGTCGGTGCTCGACGAAGGGGCTAGAAAGCGCCGCATCTCTTCGTTGGAGCGCATAGTGGCCAAGTGCGATAGAACTTGGCCACCACACGCCCCAACGCGCCGCCCCCTCCATCACATTGTTGTGTGGTCCAATGGGGTTAGAGGAGGGCGGCGCACCTCCTCGTTGGGGCGCATGGGGGCCAATGTCCTGTTGATTGCGCGGCGACCGCGCGGGCCCCCTCCATGCCAGAAGGCACCCTCGGAACACGCAAGGGCGCCTTCCGGCCCGCCGTGATGGAGGCGGAGGGTCCCCCGACCCTCCGCGTCCCGGCGGGCACTCTGGACCGACTGGTACGAGGCGCGCGCGCTTCCGCGCAGCGGCGCCCCCCCCAGTCGGTCCTTCATTCGGTTGGTCGCCTGGGTCCCTTTCCACAGGGTGAAACAGGGCCCACGCGACCCCTCCCGCCAGATTTTTCGCCGCTGGCCAGCAAGATCCCATAAAGAGAAGTTACTGACCAGCGCCCAGGGTGCACCGGCCCTTGCCACTTACCCTTCCTGGACGGAAGCGGAAGGGCACACGGGGAGGTAATCTGGCATCGCACCCCGCACTTAACTTAACCTACACTAACACAATCTTAATAGTTCTACGAAAAGAAGAAGTATTCGCAATATTTTAATAGCCTAAGAAATAGAAGCATTACTAAATTCAATCTACCTAACTGTCAACTGCCAAAAGTCTTGAGTGTCAAAAGGTTTTTTTTTGTTATTTTATGGCCTGGTAACACAACTTTTAAGCCATATCTTTAGCAAAAAAGCATGTGTTTCTCGTGTTGTATTTTTCTGCTTAACTAACTTAATTTACTTAATCTAAACTCATAATTGATAAAAAAGGTGTGTTTTTGTTTTCTTTCGATTTTTTTGGCGTCTCCTGATTTTTTCTTCAAAATCTCCTTTTTTTCTTGCTGGTGGGGTTTGCAGCAAGGTGTACAAACAAATACGCCCTGAGTTTGCGCCCAAAGGCATATACTGAACCTACTAGAAGCTTCACGGATTGAATTATTTATCTCAGTTTGACTTTTCTTTCCTGTCCGAGTCCAGCCATCTTCTCTGGGTGCCGGCATAATAACACCAGTAGAGTTTTCCTATGTAAAACCTCCAGCACACGCTGAGCCAGAGCACATTTGCATTTGCGTACCGTGTGTGGCAAAATTGGGTTTTCTTGATTTTTGGGTCTGTTTTGTTTCATCTTTTTATATTCTTGTACGTGGTGGGTGTATGTCAAAATGTAAATAAAAGGTTTACTCAACAATGTTTGTAATTTTCAGCAACTTTTACGTTAGATCAATATATTAGAATCCACAGCGTGCCGAATTCTTTTCATCTGGCGTGTAATTTAACTTATTACAAAATAACTTAGGACAAATTTAAGTATTAAGGGCGAAATTTTCTCTAATAGGGAAAGATACAGGAGAGATCTCTTCCAGCCTACTATAAGCATGACATAGGGTATATTACGGTGCCGTAGATGTAAGCGATAAGCGATAATAAATGTGCATATTTTTAATGAAAAAATATTCTGGTAGCATGCAGCAGGACAACCAAAGACTTCACGCATATTTACTTAAAATATTTATGTACGTAACATATAAATGTTACGTACATAAATATTAGCTCTACTGATCTTATAATCAAGGGCGTTAAGTCACTAAACGTGACCGTGAGTGTATATTCTATTGAAAATCAAATATCAAAGGCAACAGTGAAATTAAAAAAATATATAACCTTCCTGAGTAGATATAACTTTAATATCTACCAATAAATAAAAAATTACAATCTTACGAAGCACGTGATCCTTAGCTCACCGGAAAAATTGTTTATCCGATGAGGTCCGCGGAACAAACCGAAAGTCGGTCCAAGTTAATTTCCCTTTGGCCAACTTCAGGGGCGCCTAGTCGATAAATCTCATCAATTTGTAGAGTATGACTTGTTGCCGCGATAGCCGACCGCGGTCTCTACTCCCTGACCGGCCTCTTAAACACGGTGATACGCCTGGTACGGGAACATTTCTCACATGTGGTCAAGTGAGAAATGTTCCTTTAGGCCCTAAGCCCTAGAGTCTAATACTTATTAGACCCTAGAGTCTAATACCTACATAGTTTTTTAATAGAATTATATAAGCACGACAATTATTGTTATTTGCCTCAATTTGATAGTCTACAAAGCAATAGCAGTACAATGGTATTCCGAGGGTACAACCCGTGCAAATTAAATAGGCATCTCTTGCAAAGAAGATCAAAACGCGCGAGGCGCTGAGTTGAGTAGAACGGTTTATACAATTACTGATAATGTGAATGAAACTACCATAACCGGACTAATATGACTCTATTGAACAACTATGCATTTGAGAGACTCGCTCCCCTAGGGTGCGACCGCGTAAGTCCTCCACTGTATAGTCTGATTTGGCCTAACTGTCCGAACTGTCAAATGAATGCATTTATTTATTTTGACACATTGGGGTTATCGAAATGTAAATTTAAAAACCTATTTAGAGGCTAAAAATTTCACCCATGCCGGGATTCGAACCCGCAACCTCTGGCTATCCGTACCAGCGCTCTACCAATTGAGCCAATGGGCGACTCACGGCATCAGTGAAATTTCGACCCTCTTTACACTATTCTCTGTATTACGTACAGGCAGCGACATCTGACTTAAGCAAATTGCATTACTTACAGCCCCGACTACCTACTTTGCAGTTAGGTTTAACATCGGAACGATATCACTGTACCCACATGATTACACTATTTTTATTTTTAATGCACTAACCCGTGCTAAGGAACAAATTTGTACAAATTTGAACAAATTGGTTGGCTAGAATAAAATACTATTTAGTATTAAATAGTATTTAATACTAAATAGTATTTTATTGTACAATTTTACAGGTACAATAAAGAATTTAATAATAATAATAACACTTGTTTACAGGTTTGCTTGTTGTTCATTAGAATCTAAGATCGAACTGCAATGCGATTCATTACTAGACTACCGATAGTACGAATGAAACGACCATACCGATATTAATATGACCCTATTGAACAACTATGCATTTTGGAGACTCGCCCCCTACGTCATCAGACTATCTCATGGATGGCCTGCCCACGCTACGTCGTCCAGTCCGTGGTCGCCAGGTCAGAGTGCTTAGTGCGAGTTGACCAATCGAATAACTTTACTACCGCGTTAATCGAGCATTGAGTAGTGAGTATGAGTAAGTTAACCGTTCGAACTGGCAAAACGCTGTCACAGTTACAACTCGCACTCGCGTTTATTCGTGTTTTGGCTGGTAAACGTGTTCACTTCTCAACGTAAACCATCACAACTCGCACTCAGCAATTTTAATTTCCATACTTGTCGCTAGGTGGCGCTTCCTCGATGCCATAGAAATATGAGTTTACGTTAACGCGATCGAGTACCTAGTTAAAAAACTTGCACTAAGCACTCAGAACTTTTTCGCCCCAATGGCCATCAGTTCTTAGAACTGCCCCGCCCGTATAATGTATAAAAGAAATCTAAGTAGAGGCTTTAGGTCCCACGGGAACGGTGTGTGGCCAACCTTCTTTATTGAATTACAGCGCAACTTCTAGCCCTTCCCATCTCGCTTTGATTTCCAATAGCCTCGCAACCACTCTGGATTTATGTCAAAGAGTTTCACGGAGACTTTGCTTTTTGTTCGTAATTTTAGAATTAGATAAGTTTTTCTTCGCATATTTACTGAGATTTGAACAATGGGAAGTTAGATTTTGTTATTTTATGTTTTAATACATGCTATGTTTGAACATTTAGATAAAATGACCGCAATGTTTATAAGAAAAATATTCTTTGGAAATATTACTCTTAACTTCTTAAAAACTTATAAAGTATAGCGATAGTTTGTGCATTATCCCATAATATACCTTTGTATACAAATTTAAATACTGTGTTCAGTAAAACATCACGGTAATTTAATAAACATATTCATTATTTATATAACTTACTGTACACCGATCCCACGGTTATCAAACGCACGAACTCTTTGTAAGCAGACAAGCGCTTAACCGCTGTGCCAGCAAAGCAGACGGCTTAGTTAAAGCGAAGTCTGGATTTTCTTGGCAGGGTATGTACATTATTTATTTGCTAGGTACGTTGAGCTAGCTTAAGAGAAAAACAGTGTGCATTAATAAAGATGAACGGAGGTGGTGGTTATTTTCTCTTAGGTGGGTAAAAATAATCTACCTCTGAGCTGAAAACCTTTGCCAAATCAAAACAAGCATGTCGAGTCTTTTATAAACACCTACGATTTATTATTCACTTGCGTACAGTCTGTTAACTTTTAGAATACACCTCGGCTACTATCGGATAGAATCGAACATATTCGTGTAATAGAAATATCGGAACTAACATGACACTTAAGCCAGGTTTTCACGGTCTAAGTGCGCTCGTGGCCTAGGCGAACCGAGTGATTGGAATCAATCACTTGGTTAAGCAACAACAGGCGCGGTCAGGTACAGGATGGGTGAGCGTCCCGTGACTCCCGCTAGTGGCATTTTTCCGAGCGCTTCCGAGCTTCGCAAGGCACGCTAAGCCGTTTGTGCCGGTTGTCATATAATGGCAGTCGTTAAGCAATGTCAGGGGTCTTATGGGCGGCTTGATAACTTATGACAGTAAGGCCCGCCACTGTCTTACAATCCTCCACCAACCCGGACTTGGCCCCCGTAGTGGAGTATGGCCTAACCTTCTTGCGATGCGGGAAGAGACCCGTGCCCCAGCATACAAGGGGACATACAAGGGTTGATAACGAAGTGCGCTCGGTCCGAGTGCGCCATCCGAGTAAACTAGAGCTTCTGATTGGCTATTTTGGGGTTGTCACGAAAAACCGTCCAATCAGAAGCATTAGTTTAATCGGATGGCGCTCTCGGTCCGAGCGTACTAAGACCACGAAAACCTGGTCTTAACTTTACATAATTTTTCAAAATAGTAAAGACAGGTTTTATACAGAGCAGGAAGTAGTATTACACTCGTGTGCTTTCGGCGAAAACCGAAGCCTACTCTAGAGCCCGAGATACATTCTTAAAAGCTAACAGACACGTTATAGTAGAGTCTTCATACACAATAATGATGATTTCTTCACATAAAATTTACCATCACTTGTCATACCATTGGAGCTTAGGAGCATCCGTACTTAGTGTGTCCATAGGGTTGGTACTCTAGAAATGTATAATAATAATAATATCCACACAATACAAACACTTGTCGTGGTCCCAAACTAGGATACTATTAAATGAAAATAATGAAAATAAAAATAAATTTATTTTCAAACTGAATTTAATAAAGATTGAGATCTCCCTTTAAGCGTACAACACCTGTGCCAGGATATCCCGATCTCTACAACTATACATTTTGATTTTTAAAAACCTACCGTTCTATAATACATTTATTGTGTGTGTGGATGTGTGTGCATGTAAGGGTGTGTTTGTGTGTGTAAGAGTGTGTAAGGGTGTGCACGTGTATGTTTTGTCGATTTGGTTCTAAATTGTTGGTTTTAATTATGGTTTAATTAAAAATAATTCAATATAGTACTAGCTAACCCAGCGAACTTCGCACCGCCTAACAGTCGATACTTTTTTTTTTTAATTTTCCCTCCGTAAGAACCATCCTCGTACTTTAAGGAATATTTTAAAAAAGAATTAGCGAAATCGGTTCAGCTGCTTTCGAGATTTGCGCTTACCAACATATTAAGCGATTCATTTTATATTATAGAAGATAGATTACTATGTGCTATGGTAACCAGGCAAGGACATCATAAATATTGACATACACCCAGACAGAGGCCATTTGTACATATGGTTTCCCCAATTGGAATGAGATGTGATACCGCTAGACTACCGAGGCAGTTGGCATGTTTTCTGTATTTTAATGATAAATTTAAAATTTTTAGGTCCACTGGTTGTCTGTCAACCAGTTAGTCAGTCGGTCACTTCACTGTTGAATAAGCATATAAATATACATACATTTACGTGGATTAGAAAAGCGGACTTGTCGTTACATCATCATCGGACCAGTTATGTATACTAAAAGTCAGTCACTTTGCTGCTTCACTTATATACGTACCGACTATGTTCTTCATGCAATCCACTCCATCCAAAGGTTGTCTGGAAGAGATCTCTCTTAGCGATAAGACTGCCAATTGTATAACATTACTTAGATTTAAAAAATCATGGTTGTAATATTTTTCTGGTTGTGCAATAAAGTGTTCTCTATTTATCTATCTATCTTTATACATATATTTTCGAAAGTTACAAAAGTGCACCTGTTGTTAGATCATTTACGATTTAATTTTTATGTCTTTCAATTTCATTGGCATGTCATTAATTCAGTAAGAAGAAAAAAGCATTAAAATAGAGTAAATAATAAATAAGAAATATTCACATGATACAATTCATGCGTTAGGCGTTCAAATCTCGAAAGTTGCGATATTTCTTTGACAAAAAGTTTGAACGCGCCACAAAACGCGCGCCTCGTGCCTTCATTCTGCCTCTGCTTAAAAGACTGGTGGTATTTGATGGCAGTTTTCATCAATTTGGTTTCTAGCAGCATTTAATTTATCTATCATACACTATTCACATTAATCTAAAATAATATTTAAGCTTTTAAGATTAAAAACTACCTGATGGAGCTCGTTAACTGACGGCCCATCGGCCTTTGAGCGGTCGTGCTATTTTGCACTCGTATTTTAGTAGCTAGTTTGACCTGATGGTTTCCGTACTTAGCTTCAAAACTGGGTCAATGTATGTTGCAGGGCTGTGAGATCACTCCAGCTAGTTTATCTTTTTTCAGAAAGTCAGCTACGTTCCAATGATACTTTTGGCTTTCTGAAGCGATCTCAGCTTGCCAAAGATGGCTTTCCGTTGCTTTTTCACGTTCTCACGTTGAAAAGTCAGACGAAGGCGGTTGTTTCCTCTTCCTTGAGGTATCCCCGGCACAGTGGGCTATCGGTCAGATCCCTGGTGTGAAAGTGCTTATTTAATGAGAAATGACTCGTCATAAGTGCCAATGCTTTAAGCAGGTTACGTCTCCTCAGTCGCAGCAGGCAGTGAGTGAGGGGTTTCGACATTGTTGGAGGATTATTGAACTAAAACTTTCGTAAGCACAACACATTGTAGACTTTTAGTCCGGATCTACTTACGGGTGTTGTAATATCGGAAGAGTCCGACCAGGTTTCGCTCTGATTCGCAGAATCGAATTAAACTCTGCGAATCGGAGCGACGCCCGTAAGTAGATCCGGTTAACAACACCCATAAGTAGATCCGGACTAAAAGTCTACAAAGTGTTTAAGGATTATTTTAGTTTGTATCGTTGCGCTTACACGATCTCTCGCTATTTATTCTATTCTTTATATGGCATGGATAGACCCTGACTCCACAAGTTGAGACAGAAAAACTTGATACTCTTATAGGTCCTATACTAAGATATCTTTTCCCGCGCTTGTTGTAAGAGTAAAAAACATAAGCCACTGTCTTGTACGTAACCAATAGGGGGTTACGTACAAGACAGTGGCGCCATCAGCCAAGCGCAACTTTTGATAAAAATTAAATGATTACACTCCTTTTAGCGGAATAAGCCGTCTTTACTAATTTATATTAAAGAGTAACTCATTTGTTCTTGAGTTCATCATCATCATCAGGCTGTACTAGTCCACTGCTGGATATCACCCTCCCGTAATGAGCGCCATAGCGCCCTGCCTTCAGGTTGCCGCATCCAGCATCTACCTGGAGTCCTTGAGCTCGTAGCAGTGAAAATAGTTAGCAAATTCAGCGCGGAAGAATCGAAACACGTTATTTTACATTCCCGAAATGTTTCACGTTTGTGGCCAAAGCGCCGTACTTGTTTTGCCTGCCACTGATAGATAGAAATATTACCTACTTTGAAACTAAAATGGAAAAATGGTTTAATTTAAATTAAAGCTGCACGTATCGATTTATGTCCTATTGACAGGCTTTTTGTAAGAGAGAGATAAAATATTGTACTTAAAAATATTCATACCTAACCAAAGTTTTTATTCAAAACTAGCTGACCCAGTGAACTTCGTACCGCCTAACAGTCGATTCTTTATTTTTTTTTATATTTTTCCCTCCGTAAAAACCATCCTCGTACTTCAAGGAATATTCTAAAAAAAGAATTAGCGAAATCGGTTCAGCTGCCCTCGAGATTTGCGCTTACCAACACATTCAGCGATTCATTTTTATATTATAGATAACAAAGTAACTATTACTAATAAACATGGCCCCCGTGGTGGAGTATGGCCTAAACTTCCTTCGATGCAGGAAGAGACCCGTGCCCCAGCAGTGGGGACACACAGGGGTTGATATCGATATCGACTAAAAAACGTTGCAAGTTAAAAAACGGTGTTCTCTCTGTCTGAATTTGTACGATTGTGAAAGTATATTTTCCTATTGATAACGTGTTGGTACCTAATTTTACGCCCCATTGCTGACTGTACAAAACTTCCAGGTTAGTTACTAGCGCGAAAGTGTAAAAAATGTCACGCCGGTGTGTTTTGGTGAAAGTTTTATAGGAACAATCCTAGTCACGCTCATTTGTTTTAACTGCTACTGCGGAATTGCCTCTGCCTGTGAAATACCGGCCAAGTGCTAGTGTGACTCGTGCACTGAGTCTTCTGTACGACATTTACATGTATAGTGGTTAAAGTATTGTTTTTTTCAGCGCTTTCTCCTATACAGAGTGTACTCGAAGGCAGCGACTAACATTGTATTTTGATCTTCATAAAGTAGGTTTCAGCACTTAAGAGTCTCCGTCAAGAGGCAATTCCCACATAAGCGTTTTGATTTACAAACGACGTGTCAGATTGAAATGAAACGTTGGCAATACAATACGGAAACCTATTTAGAGGCTAAAAATTCCACCCATGCCAGGCTCGAACCCGCGACCTCTGGCTAACCGTGCCAGAAGTCGCGGGTTCGAGTCCCGGCATGGGTAGAATTTTTAGCCTCTAAATAGGTTTTTTAAATTGTCCTTAGCACGGATTAGTGCAATAAAAAAAAGAATATAATACATTACGGTTTGATCATGCATAAGTACTAAACTAAGAATGAAAATGATAACCGAATAAAAAATGTATTATAGCATCCTAAGACTTTTCATACGAACTATGGTCGAGGCTATGATTTCGATTGATAAGTTCATTTCCGTATTTGCAAATTTTCATTTAAACGCGACATGACGTTTGTAAATAAAAACCAAAAAACGTTTATATGGGAATTCCTCCTCGAAGAGGGGCCTTAACATAATATCACCAGTACGCGTTAAGTAAATACGTTCGATATCAACCCTTGTATGTCCCCACTGCAGGAGCACAGGTCTCTTCTTGCATCGCAGATTGGTTAGGTCATACTCCACCACGGGGTTCAAGTCCAGATTTCTGGAGTATTGTTAGACAGTGGCGGGCCTTACTGTAAGCAGTTATCAAGCCACCCAGAAGGCCTCCGACATGGCCTAACGACTGCCATTACATGACAGCCTGCACCAATGGCTTAGCGTGCCTTGCAAAGCACGGAAGCGCTCGGAAAAATGCCACCAGTGGTAGCCACGGGACGGTCACCCATCCTGCACCTGACCGCGTCTAATGTTGCGAACTCAAGTGATTGATTCCTATCACTCGGTTCGCCTAGGCCACGAGCGTAACGCACACGAGTCAATAGTCTTAGTTGGTCGTTTTTTAGTTTGCTATACTATGTAGATTGTATTATAATCACACCAAGACACTGCATCGCACCCTCAGAACGAAAGAGGACTAAGTCAAAAAATAGTGAAATTGAGTTAAAATCAAAGAGAGTCATAAAAAAGGTTTGCCGTGGACGGAAGATTCGCTATGCTCTTTTTTTACAATAAGTGCCTTTGTTTTACTATTCATCGGATAGAGCATACCTTTTTATGTCTCTCTATGATTGTCAGATACTAAATTTTTTGAGAATTTTTTGAGTATTTAAACTATTTTTTGACTTAGTCCTCTTTCGTTCTGAGGGTGCGACATGTTTTAAAAAATGTTTTTGTGAAAGTGCAGAAACAAACATACCTAGAAAAACGTTTCTTGTATGGAGACATCGTATTTTTTTTTTGTTTTTGATCTCTTCTCATGTTAGTCAATCCGTCGTAATAATATTATTATACTGTGTAAAAAATTCACCGAACTACCTATTACGATTACGATCACAAAAAATGATCTATATAAGAACAAGAATACTTTATTGAAAATCAGGTTGCAAGCACAAAATAAAGTTTACAAATACCGTTTACATAGTAAAAGAAGTACATGATAGATCACATAGATACACAAACTGACGTCGTAGCTGTTCGAGTACGGAACCCTAAAAAGCTAAGCCTGCGTGCCATAACCAACGCACAACAATGGCACACTCTGAAACGGTTTTTGTAGATTTCATACAATGTGAAAAAGAATTTTAATAGCATGGTTACGTACAGTCGACTGCACATCAATCTTTACAACCATACATCCCGTGACTACCACTAGTGGCATTTTTCCGAGCGCTTACGTTCTTCGCAAGGCACTAAGCCGTTGGTGTCGGCAGTCATATAATGACAAGCCACGTCAGATGCCTTATGGGCAGCTTGATAACTTCTGACAGTAGGGCCTCCCACTGTCCTACAACCCTCCACCAACCCGGACTTGGCCCCCGTGGTGGAGTAAGGCCTAACCTTCCTACGATGCAGGAAGATACCCTTGCCCCAGCAGTGGGGACATACAAGGGTTGATATTGAGTATATCCTACTCAGTTAAGTTACCAGTGACTTTAGAAATAAGATCTAATCTAAACGTTTCTGTCGAATGTTTTCGACTAATTTTACTACGACTAAAATATTAGTCGATATTTTAATGCACTCCAATTAGAAATTGACAACATTTTATATTTTACAAAGCCTAAAACTAAAAACTTCCGTTTCTTAATTTTGCTATCCTGATTAATTTTGCATCTAGTTTCCTCGTTCGTTATAAATATCAAATGTATAGAAAAAATAGTTTCAGTAACAACTGGGTTAAGAAAATAAAATACGTATGCTAAAAAATGTAAATGTTGTCAATTGTAAAAACCTCTCTAGATTTTTCTATGTTCCACTTTAGACTTCCCCTCAGCCATCAGCAGCCACCCTAGCAGAAAAATGGGAGGCCGTCTCTCCATCTTCACAACTTCCGTACAATCTTGAAAATTGACGCGGTCGATTTTTTATTTTTTTATTAATTTATTATTCACACCAACAGCACACATACAGTACAAAAATGTTATAAAAAGTTTGACAGATATTTTTTTGTTTTAAAAACAGAAATTCAAACTTTTGTTTATGGAACTGTTATCATGTTTTGGGTTACTATTTTTTTTGACATAGCTGCTTATTTTTTTTTAATTTTGTAGTATGCAGTTTACAAAAAATATACTTATTGCGTTTATATATTACTTGCACTACAACTCTACTAGTACTTGTGTATTATCAGGTTGTCTTGAAAATTGCTCCATACTCAGTCTACTTATATAAAATGGTCAGTTATTATTTCCATCCCCCACGGAACAGGCATCGCCAAGTGTAGGGATCTGTACCTATATGATGTAATATTTTATATGGCACCAAACGTTTTTATCTTTCTTTAAAATTGATGCAATTGTGGACGCAATAAATGGAACGCCTGCTATGCCTTAGCAAACGCAGTGAGCCTTACTGAAAAACATAGATACAAAGTTTTTTTATTAATCTGTGTCATAGATCATCAACGGTCAACGCTCTGATTGATACCTCCTTCTTTTCATTATAATAAAATAAAACCAATCTCAAGCTTATTATCTTTAATTTCATCAAAAATAAATGGAGACCAATTATTTAAACAATCCTGTTCCAAGAGCGTTTCTTTTCTGCCAGGAGTAACTACTTTATTTGTAGAAGGACATTATCGTTACTTCTTTCTTTCTTCAACTTTTGTTTTTACATTATTTTCATAGAAATACGCGACCTTAAAATTAATGGAACATTTAACAGAGCATGATCAGTGCTTCCCCTAAGCTACAGGTCTCATACCTCATAATAAATAAAAGCTTAAAAGATGCTAAGTGATATTGTATCACTACGTATTGTTACTAGTGTAATGTATTACAAGTGATATTACTTATTCTATTATTTTACAGCGGTGCCTTTTTAATGTCATTTAGTTGTACTTAAAATAGGGCTATCGAGATCTGTGGAATATGTCCATGAATATTTATTAAATTTATTTATTTATTTATAATTTTTTTCTAATGTCAAAACAAACTGCATCTGTACAGAAGGCTTTTCAGACGAAAACTTAGTCTGATGAACTGTATGAAATTTAGTTGAATGTTCGGAAAATGTAATATCGACAAAATATGGTTACAGTGTACTCAATACACGCAATCAGAGCTTCGATTTGACAACGCAGAGTAAAGCCAGGCACAGAAGCACACAGTTACTTATTTCAGAATATATCACAACCTTAACCAGTTATATAAAAACCTATTTAGAGGCTAAAAAATCCACCCATGCCGGGAGTCGAACCTGCGACCTCTGGCTATCCGTGCCAGTGCTCTTCAAACTGAGCTAATGGGCGACTCACCGGCATCAGTGAAATTTTGAACCTCTTTACAATACTCTCTGTATTACGTACAGGCAGCGACATCTGGCTGAAGTAATTTACTTAACCAGTTATTTTGATCCGTGCAAGAGCAAACTGAGATTTGACATCGTACATTGTAAAATCACTGCTTGAATATGTGGTACTTTTAAATAAAATTTCCCAGTCAAATGAAAAACAAAATAACGAAATAGGTCAGCTTTAAAGGAAAGCTTTATATTTCTGGCATCTAAGCGCTGAAATAACATTTCCACTCCTAACCACTTTGCAACTAGCAGGTATGCTTTATAACGACAGTTTGAAATACTCGTGGCCTAGTAAAACCGATAGATTAGTATCAATCACTAAGGTTAAGTAACAAATGGCGCGGTCAGTTGCTGGATGGGTGACCATCCCGTGACTACAGCTAGTGGCATTTTCTCCGGGCAGTTGCTAAGCCATGTCGGAGGCCTTATGTGATATTGATTACGTCCGACAGTAAGGCCCGCCACTGCATTACTATCCCCCACCAAATTGGTCTTGGCCCCGAAGTGGAGTATGGCCTAGCTAAGGTTAGGTCAGCTCGTACTCCAGCAGTGGGCACATACAAAGGGTTTATATCATTTGAAGGTTACTTACTGGAGAGAACTTAATCCCAACCTAGTGTAGAGCTTATTTGCTTAATGGTTTTTTTATTCTACAGAGAAGTATAGAGAAATGTGTTGCCAGCACTTCAATACTCGTTTTTTTTTTTCATATAAACTTTTTCTAAGCCTTGTAATTTCTGCAGTTTTGTTTTTTCTTGGAAAAGTTCAAACTAAATATAAGCTGCTGCGGAAAATCAGTGTTTTTGCTACTGTACAACGAGCATACTAACAAAATATGCTGTGCTGAAGGGACATATTTGTTACCACGGGGGGAATCTGTAATACTTCACATTAATTTTCATTTCCGTTTTTTCTTAATGTTGTTATTAAGCAAACGAAATTTAGAGTTAAAATGTGCTTTAATATTTGACTTCCGTTGTAGTGGTAAATAAATTTTATTTCTTGCATAACATAGCATAAAGCTACGCCTGCATCCTAGAGGGGTAGGCAAAGACCAGAACTTCCTGAGATCCTGACAGATCATCTGCGCTTCATCAAGTTCATTAGTCGTTGCAGGCACGCGCGTTTTTCGGGTTTTATCTGGATTTGGTCAAAGTTATTTATTTCAAATGTCATTCAGTCCTCTTCTAGCAGTTTGAAATCTAAGTCACATTTTTTGGTTTGGAATGTGAAGAGGTAGGTAAATGTACAGAACCCTAAAACTTGTGGAATGCAATAAAGTATTAAGCAATCGTGTTTTTTACTACAAAGTCACGCATGTACGTACTTTTGTTTTGACATTTGTTTTGCATGCGCGACACAGGAATAGTAGAAATTGTAATGTGCAGACATCATTTTTAAATACTCACCACAGGCACCAATGAGCTCTATTTATGGAACGAATAGACAGTAGAAAACAAGAAAAGCTCATAGTAGGTTGACATACGAAAACTTGCTACAGATAACTTCTGTCGAATTTACTTTGAGCTGGCAGTGCCCCAAAGTAAATGGACCAGAAATAGTCTATGAAGATAGAGAATTCATTGGCAGAGATACAAATCTCTTGCAGTTTTGTTGCATGGCGTTCGCGGGTAATAGATTCTTTGTTGGCTTTAATGTCTTTTATGCACATAAAAACTTTACTCAATAGTTGTACTGTAACTAACAAGTGATAAATAAAACGATGTATGTTCTGGAATAAGACCTGCGCAGACGAGGGACTTTTGTCCCTTGAAGACAAAAGTCCCTGACTCTAAAAAAATGTCCTCCGAGTATTTGTCGCGGACACAACGCCAACGGTGCGCGGTCACTTGTTCCCCGGAAAGTGAGTGAAGCGTACTCTTTGGAAGCAAATGTTCCGAGATTACATTGTGTTGTAATTTACATGAAGTTGAAAAAGAAAAGGCGTTTTAAAAGAAAACACCGAAATTTTGTCCAGTCCTGTCTCTTGATGTCCTCTGTAACTGTGTTGAGGGACTGTTTGTACGGGGTACTTTTAGTCCTTCGTGTGCGTCGAAGAGATCTATATCGACGGACAAAAAAGTACGCGGGGGATAGTCCCTCGTCTGCGCAGGCCTATACACGTATTAGTAGACAGATCTACGTAATATTCACCAAGAACGTTCTAACAAACATCGTCGTTTATTTATTAATCATCATCATCATCATAATCCGCTAGTGTCAGGCCACTACTGGACAAAGACCTCTCCCAAAATACGTCACTGACCCTGCGTGATCTTCATCTCTCCTCGTCTAATCGCTTATTACGAGTAATTAAATACGCAATTCCTGAAATATCTTCATTTGATTTTGTATTCTGTTACAGTCTTCTCGTGACCACGATAACTGTAACATCGTCGAAACGTCGAGGTAAAATAGCAATAAATTACTACGCGATTAAGCCCCAAAAATATTCTAAATATTGTTTGGTTTATAAATCTTAGGCGTAAGTCTATGTTAGGTTTTCCACGGTATATGTTTTATATAACAAAAAAGTTCCGCGCTTTATCAAAGTTGCAGCCTTCAATTAATCTAATCCCTGTCGTCGTTGTCAGGCTATACTAGTCCACTGCTGGACATAGCCCTCTCTTATCCTGACTTACATGAAATACTTTTCATTCCGTAAACATCACGGTCTTAGAACCAAACTAAATCAAACAATTTTATTTTCTTGAACATAGGTTATATAAATAAAGAATGCCAATAGAATGGAAATTCATATCTTTCACCTCAAAGAGACAAATCGAAAAATTTCACGTATTTGTTTCCCTATATCATTTTTATTCGAAATTCATTTGAAAAGTGTACAAAATTGCGCATATAAGAAAGAACTCAGTATAACAGCTTATTAGCCGTTCGTAAAAGACAATTAATGGATAATCTATTATAAAAGCTGCCAGTTTGTTGGCGCCATTAACTCAATAATTGACCACTTTCTTAACTCTAAGTTCAGAGCTTTGAAAGAAGAGAATTCAAATTGATCGCCTAGCTAAGAAAAAGCTAAGTGCCATTATGTTCCAGTTTCTTTGCACTCCGAATAGTGCTTGGCATAAAGAAATAGAGTTGAATAGAGCTTGAGTAGCACTACGTGTTTTATACTAATGTAATTTTTGGTCTTCTGTTTCGCAGTTGAGAACAAAAACCAGTTTTCTTTTGAACTAAAATTACTGCATTATATTTATCATTAAATTGAGATAGTAACTCTCATCTTATGGAAATAAAGATAAATGAAATAGCTTCAGTCTATATCCAAACCGCGGATTAGCGGTTTGAAGCGCCGAGGTATGTGAACACCTCAGTTCTTCAGGTTTCCTCACGATATTATCCTTCACAGTTAGCGTGTGGTATAGCGACTACAAATTCGCAAATGGACGTAACTTTGAAATTAAACAAAGTCATTGGTACATGCCCGCACTCGGGATCGAACCTGGGGCTCAGACACGGCTCAGAGCTTGAGTAGCACTACGTGTTTTATAGTAATCTTATTTTTGGTCTATTGTTTCGCAGTTGAGAACAAAAACCAGTTTTCTCTTGAACTAAAATTACTGCATCATACTCGTATTTATCAATTGAGTCAGTAACACTCATCTTATGAGAGATAAAGATAAATGAAATAGCCTCCGTCTATATTCAAACCGCGGTGTACGAAAACGTAGCCAGTTGTATGGGGTTCTCGTTCCAAGTTAGAAAAACTCGCTGTTTCACTTTATTGCAGGTTTAATGGACGTAAATACAAATTAAGGGTAACAATGGGTGCAGCTTGGTGTGTTGATCGGGAAGAAGAGAGTGCACAAAACCATAGACACGTTTTTGTTTCTTAAAACTAATAGATGCGTTCAGAACAAACATTTCACAATAGCTGCGATCAAAATAAACAATTCACAACACGCGAATTAGCGGTTTGAAGCGCCGAGGTATGTGAACACCTCAGTTATTCAGGTTTCCTCACGATATTTTCCTTCACGGTTAGCTACAGTGGCACCTTAATGCTACTATAACTTCATAAATGTACGTAGACTTTGTAAACTTAGAAAACATGGTCATCGATACATTTCGGGATTTGAACCCACCACCTCCCGAATGAGAAGCCGACTAAGGAAATACTCTCCCTCCGAGAGACAGCCTGTACCCTGTAGTGGGATGGGGTGCAGTGGGGTAAATAGGCTGCATTATTATTATTTGTAACTAGCTGACCCAGCGAACTTCGTACCGCCTAACAGTCGATTCTTAATTTTTTTTTCCCTCCGTAAGATCCATCCTCGTACTTCGAGGAATGTTCTAAAAAAAGAATTAGCGAAATCGGTCCAGCTGCTCTCAAGATTTGCGCTTGCCAACACATTCAGCAATTCATTTTTATAGTATAAATAATGTTTATCTCCAACAACTACATTCTACGAAACAAAAAAAAACATGCAACAGTTACGGAGACTTTTCATTTAAATTTATCGTTACAAGCTCTAAATACGGGGAACATAAATAACCTGCGAGATGAAGTTCCCAATACAAACATGCTCATTCTAAAGTAAACAGGAATTCCGTGGCCGGGGGCACCCGAGCGAGATCAAATGATCAAAGTAGAAAGCGCTACTATGTACTCTGCACACATGCTGTCAGGGCATCGAAGCTGTGACCTAAGTCTGCGATGTTCTTGAGAAAACATCCAAACTTAGGGCGATATCAGATGGTTCACTGTTCGGCCATTTCTCTTTTTCACTGGGAAAGTCACGTCTACATTGTGATCGGATCCTAAACAAAGTATTTTATTCAAAATTGCACAGAAACTGTGACTTATTGAACGTTACAAAATAAACTAGGTGTCCATTTCGAAATCTAGACCATTTTGTCTTTTCAAAGTCTTAAAAAAAAGTAAAAAGTAAAAATATTTATTTAAAATGACACAGTTAATCATAGTCTCGGTGTGAGACGAGCAACCGACGACGCGAGCTCCGTCTCTGCTCACCATGATTAAGCTCTGCGAATCGGAGCGAAACCTGATCGGACTTTTCCGATATAACAACACCCGTAAGTAAATACGGACTAAAAGTCGACTAGAATTGAGAAAGGAATGTTGCGTTGGTTTGGACATGTGAAGAGGATGAAGGAAGAAAGATTGACGTTACAAATATAAATTGCGTATGTGAGTGGAAGGGTTGGTAAGGGTCGTCCCAGGCGGACATATATCGACCAGATAGGGGATGTATTAGCAAAGGGATAGATAAAAAGTACCCGGAACCGGCGTGCGTGTATGCAACGACTTATGAACGTTGATGAAGCGAAGGTGATCTGTCAGGATCGTGGCAAATGACAGTCCCTGGTCTCTGCCTACCCCTCTGGGATACAGGCGTGAGGTTATGTATGTATGTTTAAATAATTATTCTAAAACGTAGAACTCATGCATTGTACTGGCTTTGATTCCAGACATCATTGTGATCTAAATAATCTCTAATATTATAGTAGCCCTCCAGGCACAAAGTGTACTTTAGATATTTTTTTAACCGCGTTTCAGTCATGCTTAATATATCTTCAGGGATTTTATTATAGAAACGTTTACAGTGGCCCATGAAGGATGTATTATTTTTTTAATCCTGAGTCATCTGTATTGAACGAATCAAATTACTTTCAATTAAAAATGATTCGTGTCGTTTACTCGTGTAATGGTTCTGATCTCTTTTGCAGATAAAATAAATAAAATAAATAATGACGGTTTAGATTATTCGGCATCTTTAACTTTTCTGGAATGATAAAAAAGAGTAAGACAATTTTAAAAACCTATTTAGAGGCTAAAAATTCCACCCATGCCGGGATTCAAACCCGCGACCTCTGGCTATCTGGTTGTCCTTAGCACATTAAAAATAATGTAAAGAGTAAGACATTTAAACACATAGTTAATGTTCATTTCTTTCCGGTACACCGTTTTCATTAAAAACATAAACAATAAACATTTATTCGGTCGTTGTTTTAATAACGATCGACGTGAATCGATCTAATTGAACGAGAAATAACGTTCGATTAGGTCAATCACTCCTGGTATCAACTAAAACTACAAATATTAGGGCACTATATGTGGTTAGTATAATATTAATATTATAATGTTAGTATAATATTTTAAGCTCTGTTTGAAATAATTTAAGAACTGTTTTACGCATTGTTTAAATTGTTGTCATGTTCGGGCATAAACGAACTTGAAGTAAACATAATATCCAGTTTTAAATACGGTCTAAACTGTCCAAAACTTATTTTAAACATACCATGCGTAACGTATTTTAAACTTTTGCTACTTGTACACATAGTTAGAGTAGTTTCGGGGCTTAATTAAGATTAAGCCCCGAAAATATTCTATCTATACCAAGCGTAGTCACGAGGACTTTTGAAAATATCGTTATAATAAATACTTTTGATAATATTAGTGCCAAACTGTTAGGCTAAAACAGACGAAATGATGGAATAATACATTATTAAATTAAAATAGGTTTAATAATTGCTAATATATATCCTCGTCAGGCTATAATAGTCCACTGCTGGACATAGCCCTCCCCTAAAGAGCGCCACGTTGTGCTATCATAGGGGGTAATGCCCATAATCCCCACGCTGGGCATGCGGGTTGGGGATCTAGGGCCATGAGAATAGCACCATCCCCATTCTTCCCGCGGGTGTCGTAAAAGGCGACTAAGGGACACAAACTGGGGTGGGCAGCAGCCCCCCCTGCAGTGCAATTCCACCGAACAGCGATCTCCAACCCGCATGCCCAGCGTGGGGATTATGGGCATTACCCCCGATCATAGCACAACGTGGCGCTCTTTGGGCGAGGGCTATGTCCAGCAGTGGACTAGTATAGCCTGAGGACAATTGCGCATGAAAGATTAAGGTCCTTCGGGTGCTAACTAGGCCGTGCCACCAACGGTTAAAAAATCTAAACTTGCGTCATAATACTTTTTTTAATTTAAAGTGAACATGAGACATCTTAACAACCGTGACAATTGTTTTTAGAACCTAGATTTAACAACCAAGTACTTTAATCACTTTCCGCCTAAAACGGCCGTTCTTAGCGGAATCCGCTATTTGACACGTATCAAATTTGACGCGATAAATGATTATTTTCTATAGTATTTAACGTAAGAAACCGAAATATATTGATTTTGCTAAGTAAGTATGTAGGATGGCTGCAAAGTTTACAAAGTAAAATGTTTTTCCTCGTTTAATTCGTAACGGCGAAAACGCTATCCGCCATCTTGAAAGCATCTAAAAGTATGTAAAAAAACATATTTCAGTCAGAGCCTGTGGACATTGATTATTATAGGACTTACATTAAAGTGATCTTCACATAAATACACCCGAGTTTCAATTGATAAAGAGTCGGGGTCTGTTTTGGCAAGTTTGAGCCAAGTTTTTCGAATGTTAATTTCACTGGGTACACGAATCCACAGCTTCCCGGGGGTCTTTATTGACGTGTTTTTTCATTCTCGAACAATGCAATAATGATAATTGCTATATTTTGGATGTAATTCGATGAAATCATGGTTGCGTTGTTGTTATTTCACTATGCTCAGAGGTCACTTACAGAAAATTGAATGTCAAATTTTCATACAATTTTTTGGACTTCAAACCATAGACAAAAACGGCTGACCGCGGTTTTGGCTGTAGAAAATAAAGTTTTAAAATATATTTTTATGTTGGTCCTAAAAAAATATACTAAAATATTTTTTGGTCTAATGGAAGAGTTATCAACTTTCCATCGTAAGGTTGTCTGGAAGAAATAAGAAATAATACGACAAAGGCGAGCTTATCTCAAAACTGTGCGTATAGTAGTTGTATCTACCCGTAAGCACAACCTTTTGCTAAGTGGAACTTTTTGGTAGAACTCGGCGCTTTCCGGAGCAGTGTGTGGTCTACCTAAAAGGAGACAAACTTAAACTAAACCAGTTGAAAATACTTTCAAGTGCTACCGTACATTGGTAGACGCTGTAGTTTGGCGTGTTTAAATGTCTATAAAGTGTCGTTGAACTAAAACTTTCGTAAGTACTACAGATTATTGAATTGTAACTGTATAAAGAAGGAAGAGTCCGACCAAGCCCTAGATTCCGTTAATGCGTTATAGTACAATGACAACTGCTTGAATATGGCGATTTCATTTCAAGCCCGCACTAGCACCTTCTAGGCGCCAATAGTATAAAAAAGCACGTCACGTGATCGGTCTATTTATCTGTTATTGTGCTGTTATGCACTAACTGAATCGAGACCCAGGTTTCGCTTGACAAAAACTCTAGTAAGCTTATTCGGTTACAGTTCAATGATGTCTCTTAAAGTAGTCTAGTTTTTGTTTCCATATAAATGCAATGAATCGTCGTGACAATTCTTTGAAAACGTATCATGCATGCATCGTCTATTCTTAGTAGGTACCATCTGATGGTTCTTAGACTTAGCACGCATTGCGAATAATACCGCCATATGTTTTTTTCTGATGGATTATGAATCGCTAGCTGATTTGGTTCGGGAATTATTTTCACCTTCAGGTGCACCTTCATACATTTTCAACATCACACACGTTTTTCGGAAAAAATCTGACTGTGAAAAAACGTGGTGTGGTATTTACAAGGATGATACTGACTGTGATACTCCTTGTCATTGCGATTCTAATAAGTGATATTCACTATCTTCACATGGAAGGGAAAATTTTAAGTCTAAGCTGGATCCGAACCCGCTAATCTCTAATTAGTTTAGACTCAGCGAAATGTGTTATTTGACTCATTTGTAGTTATAAAAAAACCTATTTAGAGGCTAAAAACTACATCCATGACAGGACTCGAACCCGCGACCTCTGGCTATCCGTGCCAGCGCTCTCCCAACTGAGCTAATGGGTGACTACCCAGCATCAGTGAAATTTCGAACCTCTTTACAATACTCTCTGTATTACGTACAGGCAGCGACATCTGAAGAGACATATAGAGAGTATTGTTAAGAGGAGCTTAGTGCATAAAGAATAATATAATCATTTGTAATTATGTTGATTTTGTAATTCATAGTAATTCACGTTGCGCGATAAAAGAAAAATATTTTAGCCGTCGCATCTACGTAAGAAGATGATTTTACTAATATTATAAAGGTGAAAGTTTGTATGTACGTATGGATGTTTGTTACTCAATCACGTAAAATCAGCTGAATGGATTGAAATGAAATTCTGCACAGAAAGATTATATATAGTCTTGAATAGCACATAGGCTACTTTTTGTCCGGGAAAAATACATATCAAAATTTCTTCGCGAACTAAGTCGTGGGCAGCAGCTAGTTTATAATAAATATCATTAACTATTGTTGAACAACCGAAAGTGGGATTTCAGGGTCGTGGCAAGTGACAAATTCTGTTCTCTGATAAGCCTTGAGTTTATGTATATATGTTTTATACATGCTGGAGAGAATTAAAGCTTTGATCTGTTATTGTATAAATTGAATTTATTTCAAGTCCATTTATCCAAGTTGGTTGTTAGAGTGATCAAAACATTTTGTTGACCCTTTGATATCCATCAAGAAGACATGTTTCAGTATTTCCAATTGAGCATTAGACATGACTGGATCACTTCAGTGTCATCATAAAGATTGTTGGAAAATGGAAATAAAAAGTGAATAAGCGTGACGAAAAGGAGATTACTAATAAAATAAATACAATACTGCTTTCAGCCATTTTGACTGAAACACGCATAACACCGCGTGACGTCACGCTTAGGTTAACATTGGTAAATTTCACCTGTGCTTTGTTGTGACTACTAGCAATTACGATGTGTGTTTACCTGGGCGTGACGTCAGATTCGACGCCATGACACTGCGAGCTGTGTTCTGAGAGATTTAAAATAATTTTAGAAAAATCGCTTTAGGTTTCGTTGAACTTTATTACTGCAATAAAGATTTTTCTAAACAATAAATACACCCCCACATAAAAGAAGAGGATTTAAAGACCTTTCGTCACGCCTATTGTGTATAAAAAATATGTGTAAAGTCTAGCACAAAACTTTAAATCAAAACACAGAAAGGATATCCTTCTACCCAGTCATGTTTCCCTGATTGCGAACTCTGATAGTAAAGGAGAAAATCAAATCATAGTCGTTGCTGTGACAATAGATGAAATGAACTAGAGCCCCCAGGCAATACTTTAACGACGAACATTTTCAAAGCAATTCTCACAGTTTGTAACCAACTGCGATTGGCTGGCGAATATAAAATCGAATCAAAATAAAGCCTTAAATAATATCTCACGCGTAAGTGTAGTTAATTTGTTTGTTTATTAGGTTGTTATATAGAGCAAATCAATAAATTAACCGATTGCGCAAACAAAGCAATCAAACAATCGCATACATTCTTTCAAGTGAAACTATGAGCACTGTATTTAATGCTGAATATAGAATGCCTACACGCAGACGGTAACAATTTACTAGTTTTGATTGTTCAGACAAACCTCCACCAACCCGGAATTGGCCCCCGTGGTGGAGTATGGCCTAGCCTTCCTGCGATGCAGGAAGAGGCCCGTGCCCCAGCAGTGGGAAACCAAACAAGGGTTTTTATCGACTGTTCAGTATTTGATTTAAAGTCGATAATCCGTAAGAAACATAATGTTTGCCAGTTCAGTTAATTGAGAGTAGCGTGGTAATTTTGAAATGACAGTAACAGCTATAATTTAGTTTGTTAGCCTCTATTAGAGATGGGTAGTGAGATTTTTTCTATCATAATTATAATGCTCGACGAACAACAGTCGGACTGACCGTCCCCAGGCAGCATACGATGTGCCTGGCGGGAAATTTCCTTTAATAATAGAAGAGCACGATTACCCGTTCTCCCCTATATGCCCCTTTGAAATCTCTGCTTTAATAAAACAAAACAATAAATTCCTCTCAATATAAACGCAGAAGCCTCCTTTAAGGTCACGTTTACCTGCTCGAGCTCATTTAATTAAGGCGCGCTTCCACCAAGCCAGCAAAGTAATGGCGCCTGCGAGGACAATAAAAAAATCTTGTTCTAATATCAAGATTGCTCGGCTGCCATTTATGGTTTGGCCTACTTTAGATAACAGTACCGTTTTCTCAATTTTCTTCATGTTATTTTTCTGCAGATAAAAACTATGCTTCACTATGCTCGAGCCGTATTGAAACGGCAATACGCTACCAAAATGCCTTTTTATTATTTATTGTAGTTGTATCTACCCGTAAGCACAACCTTTTGCTAAGTAGTATTCATATTAGTAGTATTCATATTAGTATTCATAGTAGTTGTATCTACCCGTAAGCACAACCTTTTGCTAAGTGGAACTTTTTGGTAGAACTCGGCGCTTTCCGGAGCAGTGTGTGGTCTACCTAAAAGGAGACAAACTTAAACTAAACCAGTTGAAAATACTTTCAAGTGCTACCGTACATTGGTAGACGCTGTAGTTTGGCGTGTTTAAATGTCTATAAAGTGTCGTTGAACTAAAACTTTCGTAAGTACTACAGATTATTGAATTGTAACTGTATAAAGAAGGAAGAGTCCGACCAAGCCCTAGATTCCGTTAATGCGTTATAGTACAATGACAACTGCTTGAATATGGCGATTTCATTTCAAGCCCGCACTAGCACCTTCTAGGCGCCAATAGTATAAAAAAGCACGTCACGTGATCGGTCTATTTATCTGTTATTGTGCTGTTATGCACTAACTGAATCGAGACCCAGGTTTCGCTTGACAAAAACTCTAGTAAGCTTATTCGGTTACAGTTCAATGATGTCTCTTAAAGTAGTCTAGTTTTTGTTTCCATATAAATGCAATGAATCGTCGTGACAATTCTTTGAAAACGTATCATGCATGCATCGTCTATTCTTAGTAGGTACCATCTGATGGTTCTTAGACTTAGCACGCATTGCGAATAATACCGCCATATGTTTTTTTCTGATGGATTATGAATCGCTAGCTGATTTGGTTCGGGAATTATTTTCACCTTCAGGTGCACCTTCATACATTTTCAACATCACACACGTTTTTCGGAAAAAATCTGACTGTGAAAAAACGTGGTGTGGTATTTACAAGGATGATACTGACTGTGATACTCCTTGTCATTGCGATTCTAATAAGTGATATTCACTATCTTCACATGGAAGGGAAAATTTTAAGTCTAAGCTGGATCCGAACCCGCTAATCTCTAATTAGTTTAGACTCAGCGAAATGTGTTATTTGACTCATTTGTAGTTATAAAAAAACCTATTTAGAGGCTAAAAACTACATCCATGACAGGACTCGAACCCGCGACCTCTGGCTATCCGTGCCAGCGCTCTCCCAACTGAGCTAATGGGTGACTACCCAGCATCAGTGAAATTTCGAACCTCTTTACAATACTCTCTGTATTACGTACAGGCAGCGACATCTGAAGAGACATATAGAGAGTATTGTTAAGAGGAGCTTAGTGCATAAAGAATAATATAATCATTTGTAATTATGTTGATTTTGTAATTCATAGTAATTCACGTTGCGCGATAAAAGAAAAATATTTTAGCCGTCGCATCTACGTAAGAAGATGATTTTACTAATATTATAAAGGTGAAAGTTTGTATGTACGTATGGATGTTTGTTACTCAATCACGTAAAATCAGCTGAATGGATTGAAATGAAATTCTGCACAGAAAGATTATATATAGTCTTGAATAGCACATAGGCTACTTTTTGTCCGGGAAAAATACATATCAAAATTTCTTCGCGAACTAAGTCGTGGGCAGCAGCTAGTTTATAATAAATATCATTAACTATTGTTGAACAACCGAAAGTGGGATTTCAGGGTCGTGGCAAGTGACAAATTCTGTTCTCTGATAAGCCTTGAGTTTATGTATATATGTTTTATACATGCTGGAGAGAATTAAAGCTTTGATCTGTTATTGTATAAATTGAATTTATTTCAAGTCCATTTATCCAAGTTGGTTGTTAGAGTGATCAAAACATTTTGTTGACCCTTTGATATCCATCAAGAAGACATGTTTCAGTATTTCCAATTGAGCATTAGACATGACTGGATCACTTCAGTGTCATCATAAAGATTGTTGGAAAATGGAAATAAAAAGTGAATAAGCGTGACGAAAAGGAGATTACTAATAAAATAAATACAATACTGCTTTCAGCCATTTTGACTGAAACACGCATAACACCGCGTGACGTCACGCTTAGGTTAACATTGGTAAATTTCACCTGTGCTTTGTTGTGACTACTAGCAATTACGATGTGTGTTTACCTGGGCGTGACGTCAGATTCGACGCCATGACACTGCGAGCTGTGTTCTGAGAGATTTAAAATAATTTTAGAAAAATCGCTTTAGGTTTCGTTGAACTTTATTACTGCAATAAAGATTTTTCTAAACAATAAATACACCCCCACATAAAAGAAGAGGATTTAAAGACCTTTCGTCACGCCTATTGTGTATAAAAAATATGTGTAAAGTCTAGCACAAAACTTTAAATCAAAACACAGAAAGGATATCCTTCTACCCAGTCATGTTTCCCTGATTGCGAACTCTGATAGTAAAGGAGAAAATCAAATCATAGTCGTTGCTGTGACAATAGATGAAATGAACTAGAGCCCCCAGGCAATACTTTAACGACGAACATTTTCAAAGCAATTCTCACAGTTTGTAACCAACTGCGATTGGCTGGCGAATATAAAATCGAATCAAAATAAAGCCTTAAATAATATCTCACGCGTAAGTGTAGTTAATTTGTTTGTTTATTAGGTTGTTATATAGAGCAAATCAATAAATTAACCGATTGCGCAAACAAAGCAATCAAACAATCGCATACATTCTTTCAAGTGAAACTATGAGCACTGTATTTAATGCTGAATATAGAATGCCTACACGCAGACGGTAACAATTTACTAGTTTTGATTGTTCAGACAAACCTCCACCAACCCGGAATTGGCCCCCGTGGTGGAGTATGGCCTAGCCTTCCTGCGATGCAGGAAGAGGCCCGTGCCCCAGCAGTGGGAAACCAAACAAGGGTTTTTATCGACTGTTCAGTATTTGATTTAAAGTCGATAATCCGTAAGAAACATAATGTTTGCCAGTTCAGTTAATTGAGAGTAGCGTGGTAATTTTGAAATGACAGTAACAGCTATAATTTAGTTTGTTAGCCTCTATTAGAGATGGGTAGTGAGATTTTTTCTATCATAATTATAATGCTCGACGAACAACAGTCGGACTGACCGTCCCCAGGCAGCATACGATGTGCCTGGCGGGAAATTTCCTTTAATAATAGAAGAGCACGATTACCCGTTCTCCCCTATATGCCCCTTTGAAATCTCTGCTTTAATAAAACAAAACAATAAATTCCTCTCAATATAAACGCAGAAGCCTCCTTTAAGGTCACGTTTACCTGCTCGAGCTCATTTAATTAAGGCGCGCTTCCACCAAGCCAGCAAAGTAATGGCGCCTGCGAGGACAATAAAAAAATCTTGTTCTAATATCAAGATTGCTCGGCTGCCATTTATGGTTTGGCCTACTTTAGATAACAGTACCGTTTTCTCAATTTTCTTCATGTTATTTTTCTGCAGATAAAAACTATGCTTCACTATGCTCGAGCCGTATTGAAACGGCAATACGCTACCAAAATGCCTTTTTATTATTTATTGTAGTTGTATCTACCCGTAAGCACAACCTTTTGCTAAGTAGTATTCATATTAGTAGTATTCATATTAGTATTCATAGTAGTTGTATCTACCCGTAAGCACAACCTTTTGCTAAGTGGAACTTTTTGGTAGAACTCGGCGCTTTCCGGAGCAGTGTGTGGTCTACCTAAAAGGAGACAAACTTAAACTAAACCAGTTGAAAATACTTTCAAGTGCTACCGTACATTGGTAGACGCTGTAGTTTGGCGTGTTTAAATGTCTATAAAGTGTCGTTGAACTAAAACTTTCGTAAGTACTACAGATTATTGAATTGTAACTGTATAAAGAAGGAAGAGTCCGACCAAGCCCTAGATTCCGTTAATGCGTTATAGTACAATGACAACTGCTTGAATATGGCGATTTCATTTCAAGCCCGCACTAGCACCTTCTAGGCGCCAATAGTATAAAAAAGCACGTCACGTGATCGGTCTATTTATCTGTTATTGTGCTGTTATGCACTAACTGAATCGAGACCCAGGTTTCGCTTGACAAAAACTCTAGTAAGCTTATTCGGTTACAGTTCAATGATGTCTCTTAAAGTAGTCTAGTTTTTGTTTCCATATAAATGCAATGAATCGTCGTGACAATTCTTTGAAAACGTATCATGCATGCATCGTCTATTCTTAGTAGGTACCATCTGATGGTTCTTAGACTTAGCACGCATTGCGAATAATACCGCCATATGTTTTTTTCTGATGGATTATGAATCGCTAGCTGATTTGGTTCGGGAATTATTTTCACCTTCAGGTGCACCTTCATACATTTTCAACATCACACACGTTTTTCGGAAAAAATCTGACTGTGAAAAAACGTGGTGTGGTATTTACAAGGATGATACTGACTGTGATACTCCTTGTCATTGCGATTCTAATAAGTGATATTCACTATCTTCACATGGAAGGGAAAATTTTAAGTCTAAGCTGGATCCGAACCCGCTAATCTCTAATTAGTTTAGACTCAGCGAAATGTGTTATTTGACTCATTTGTAGTTATAAAAAAACCTATTTAGAGGCTAAAAACTACATCCATGACAGGACTCGAACCCGCGACCTCTGGCTATCCGTGCCAGCGCTCTCCCAACTGAGCTAATGGGTGACTACCCAGCATCAGTGAAATTTCGAACCTCTTTACAATACTCTCTGTATTACGTACAGGCAGCGACATCTGAAGAGACATATAGAGAGTATTGTTAAGAGGAGCTTAGTGCATAAAGAATAATATAATCATTTGTAATTATGTTGATTTTGTAATTCATAGTAATTCACGTTGCGCGATAAAAGAAAAATATTTTAGCCGTCGCATCTACGTAAGAAGATGATTTTACTAATATTATAAAGGTGAAAGTTTGTATGTACGTATGGATGTTTGTTACTCAATCACGTAAAATCAGCTGAATGGATTGAAATGAAATTCTGCACAGAAAGATTATATATAGTCTTGAATAGCACATAGGCTACTTTTTGTCCGGGAAAAATACATATCAAAATTTCTTCGCGAACTAAGTCGTGGGCAGCAGCTAGTTTATAATAAATATCATTAACTATTGTTGAACAACCGAAAGTGGGATTTCAGGGTCGTGGCAAGTGACAAATTCTGTTCTCTGATAAGCCTTGAGTTTATGTATATATGTTTTATACATGCTGGAGAGAATTAAAGCTTTGATCTGTTATTGTATAAATTGAATTTATTTCAAGTCCATTTATCCAAGTTGGTTGTTAGAGTGATCAAAACATTTTGTTGACCCTTTGATATCCATCAAGAAGACATGTTTCAGTATTTCCAATTGAGCATTAGACATGACTGGATCACTTCAGTGTCATCATAAAGATTGTTGGAAAATGGAAATAAAAAGTGAATAAGCGTGACGAAAAGGAGATTACTAATAAAATAAATACAATACTGCTTTCAGCCATTTTGACTGAAACACGCATAACACCGCGTGACGTCACGCTTAGGTTAACATTGGTAAATTTCACCTGTGCTTTGTTGTGACTACTAGCAATTACGATGTGTGTTTACCTGGGCGTGACGTCAGATTCGACGCCATGACACTGCGAGCTGTGTTCTGAGAGATTTAAAATAATTTTAGAAAAATCGCTTTAGGTTTCGTTGAACTTTATTACTGCAATAAAGATTTTTCTAAACAATAAATACACCCCCACATAAAAGAAGAGGATTTAAAGACCTTTCGTCACGCCTATTGTGTATAAAAAATATGTGTAAAGTCTAGCACAAAACTTTAAATCAAAACACAGAAAGGATATCCTTCTACCCAGTCATGTTTCCCTGATTGCGAACTCTGATAGTAAAGGAGAAAATCAAATCATAGTCGTTGCTGTGACAATAGATGAAATGAACTAGAGCCCCCAGGCAATACTTTAACGACGAACATTTTCAAAGCAATTCTCACAGTTTGTAACCAACTGCGATTGGCTGGCGAATATAAAATCGAATCAAAATAAAGCCTTAAATAATATCTCACGCGTAAGTGTAGTTAATTTGTTTGTTTATTAGGTTGTTATATAGAGCAAATCAATAAATTAACCGATTGCGCAAACAAAGCAATCAAACAATCGCATACATTCTTTCAAGTGAAACTATGAGCACTGTATTTAATGCTGAATATAGAATGCCTACACGCAGACGGTAACAATTTACTAGTTTTGATTGTTCAGACAAACCTCCACCAACCCGGAATTGGCCCCCGTGGTGGAGTATGGCCTAGCCTTCCTGCGATGCAGGAAGAGGCCCGTGCCCCAGCAGTGGGAAACCAAACAAGGGTTTTTATCGACTGTTCAGTATTTGATTTAAAGTCGATAATCCGTAAGAAACATAATGTTTGCCAGTTCAGTTAATTGAGAGTAGCGTGGTAATTTTGAAATGACAGTAACAGCTATAATTTAGTTTGTTAGCCTCTATTAGAGATGGGTAGTGAGATTTTTTCTATCATAATTATAATGCTCGACGAACAACAGTCGGACTGACCGTCCCCAGGCAGCATACGATGTGCCTGGCGGGAAATTTCCTTTAATAATAGAAGAGCACGATTACCCGTTCTCCCCTATATGCCCCTTTGAAATCTCTGCTTTAATAAAACAAAACAATAAATTCCTCTCAATATAAACGCAGAAGCCTCCTTTAAGGTCACGTTTACCTGCTCGAGCTCATTTAATTAAGGCGCGCTTCCACCAAGCCAGCAAAGTAATGGCGCCTGCGAGGACAATAAAAAAATCTTGTTCTAATATCAAGATTGCTCGGCTGCCATTTATGGTTTGGCCTACTTTAGATAACAGTACCGTTTTCTCAATTTTCTTCATGTTATTTTTCTGCAGATAAAAACTATGCTTCACTATGCTCGAGCCGTATTGAAACGGCAATACGCTACCAAAATGCCTTTTTATTATTTATTGTACATGACAACCATTCCTTATACGCCTACAGCCAATTTTTTTTCAAGAATTCCACTTATTTCAGATCACTCTTAATTATTTAAAAAGCGTTAGCGCGCGAAGAAGTAAAATATTTTGTGTACTCTGAGAGAATAAAAAATAATAATAAACAGAAGATAAGTAGGTAATGTTAGCGATAACCGATCTCTTCCTACATCGCAGGAAGGTTAGGCTATACTCCACCACGGGGTCAAAGTCCGGGTTGGTGGAGGATTGTAAAACAGTGGCCGGCCTTACTGTCAGAAGTTATCAGGCCTTCCGTAAGGCATCACATGGCTTAAAGTCTGCCATTACATGACAGCCGGCACCAACGGCTTAACGTGCCTTGCGAAGCACGGACGCGCTCGAAAAGAAATGCCACTAGTGAAAGTCTGCGCCTGTTATTGCTTAACCCTAGTGACTGATTCCAATTACTCAGTTCCACTAGGCCACGAGCGCTACGTGTCCAATTACAATAATGTTACTTAAGTGCTTTAGTCACTTAATGTTACTTTAAACGCCTGGATAGCAAAGCGGTCGACTGTGCCTGCGTCAGAATCATATATCTTTTGCCTCAAATTGTAAAAACCTTGTCCCTTCCTTTCCAATACTTCAGGATGACCCTCGTCATATTACAGAAAGCAATAAATTATTCACGGCCCCTGATACCTACTCAGCGGCTATGGACGAGGATTTTTTAAAGATAATTAATTTTGTGTTTCATATAATTTATACCTCTAATACAACCTCCAAACGTCTCAAAATTTATAATCAATAAACAATCACGAATTTATTTATTTTATTTACTTAGGACAACCAGTAGCTAGTACACTAATACATCTTAATTATAGAACATAAAGGGTTTTAAGGTAAGTGCCTAGCCTATTAAGGTTGCCACAGCATGCACCTTTGCTAGTGTTTAAGTTAACATTTTTGTTGTTTAATAAATCTACAATTAATCTGCAAACAAATTTAAATTAAAAATTAAAGACATATAATATATATGATTACTTTACCTAGGCACTCCTGATTTGAGAATCTGTTTGATTTTTTCCTTAAATATATAAACATTATCAGAGAAAATGTCGACAGAGCAAGATGACAATTTGTTATACAGTCTCAAGAGACGAGGCATTGTGGCATTGTGTTTAAGGTTGGTTTTGGAACAAGGAGCGTTAAACAATTTATTAATTCTATACCTAGAATATTTAGTGGGTACTTTTAAATTAATTTGGGATAGTATTTGCAAACAGTCTATTTTATTTCTCAATATTTTGAAAAGGAAGGTTGCGTCGAGTAATAATCGTCTAGAGTGCAACTCATCCATTTTGAAATGCAATAGTCTGTCCTTGTAACTTTTTACATCTCTGGCAATTCCACAGCCGTAAGCTAGATGCCACATGAACCTTTTTTGTATCCGTTCTATTCGCATGATGTGAACATTATAAAATGGTGACCAAACTACGCTACAGTATTCAAGAATGCTCCGAACCAGAGAACAATAAATGGCTATTTTGGTTGAAGCCCTCTTGAACACCTTGCAATTTCTAATTGTGAAGCCTAGCATCCTCGAGGCCTTAGATATAATCATGTCAATATGCGGCAAGAATGTTAGTTTTGCATCCAGAAATACCCCCAAGTCCCGTATCTGTTCTACTTCCTGCAAGGCAACACCACTGACGCTGTATTTTGTCAGAAATATCTTAAAATTCCTAGTAAATTTTATGTGATAGCACTTTTTTGGATTAAGCATCATTCCATTGTCCTCACACCATTTGGCTAATCTATTTATGTCGTCTTGCAAAAGTTCGGCATCTTGCAAACATAAAATTTTCCTAGTTAATTTGAGGTCGTCGGCAAATTGTTGGAATTGTTGGAAGTTAAAATTTACCAAAGTAACAATAACCAACTTATAATTAAAGAATGTTATCTCATGTTATTGATACAATGTATAAACTTATCATCCTCCTTCGGACATTGTTAGGATATTAATCGCATTGTTATTATTCTTTTCAAATACCATATCATCATAATCAGCCGGAGTTAGTCCACAGCTGGACATAAGCCTCTCCCAAGATACGCCACTGAGCCCGATCTTCGGCATACGCATCTTAACCTGCTCCATTTAAAAACACTGTCCCCAACGACTGCCATTACCTGACAGCCGGCACCAATGGCTCAACGTGCCTTGCGAAGCACAAAAGCGCTCGAAAAAAATACCGCTAGCGGTAGTCACCAGATGGTCACCCATCCAGTATCTGACCTGTTGTTGCCTAACGCAAGTGATTGATTCCAATCACTGGGTTCGACTAGGCCACGAGCGCAATCGTGATTTATAGATAGATAAAATATTCTTTACTAGCTGGTGCCCGCGACTTCGTCTGCGCTGGATTAGTGTTTCGAGTAGCTTATATTAATATTAGCGTGGCGTAGAAAAAGTCTAACATTATGACGTTAAAATTATCACATAAATAATTTTTGGGATCCATTTGAAAAATATCACACGATATCTTCATAAATTGAAGCCTATGTGTTATTCTACTGTATAAGCTATATTATTGTAAATTTTCATTAAAATCCATTTAGAAGTTTTTACGTGAAATAGTAACAAACATCCATCCAGCCTATACTTACAAACTATCGCGTTTATAATATTAGTATGATTATACACAGATAACTATGTATGAGCATTGCAAATCATTAAGAAACACAGGGGACACTCCTTTGGAATAAACGAAGCTAAAGCTTTGTTTGATCCAAAGACCTTCAGCCAAAAACTAACATACGGTTGTTGAATACTATTTCGCTTACCAAGAACTCTTAAGAGGCGCCCTGCAATTAATCTAACTCAGCCGCAGCCGGCTTACCATCGCGGCCAGTTTTTCCACCTAGCGGGCAGCGGGCAAGTTTTGCCAGTCCAGCAAATGGGGTGCCCGACGGGCAAATGGGGACCAATCGGGGCGATAAATTAGGCAATTTGCGGTGACCGGCGAGGCTCGGCTTCAACAGATGCGCCGGTTTAATTAATTAGCCGTGTGCTCCACTCACTCGGTTACCTGTAACTTGATCTGGGCGAGGATGTATTTGTTTTGCTTTATAATCATATTGCTCATTTGCACTACACGTATTCAAATTGTGAAGGTACCTACTTAGGTACGGGATAGTAGTGAACTTTAGCAAAAAACCAAAATATCAAATAATCAGCAAACGTATAATATCTATTTTCATTGACGTAGGAAAACAAAGTAAAATCAGTGACATCCGTCACTCATCCATAGACATACTCCCGGGTTGAACTTAGTTCAAGAATCCTCTTCTATTGGGAGCGGGCAGATGTTGTTAAAGTAGAGGCGGTAACGTTTTGTCCCTGATGAGAACGAGCGTGTTCGGCTTCAGGGTTCCCGTTGATGTGTGCCCCGTTGGTTCGCTGTTGTAGAAGTGACACATACTCATTGCAGAATCGCATCCAAAAATGCTGCTTCATATGCTCGATTCTCTTATAGCGTTCTAGGCTATTAATGTTTCTTTCTGAAACTTGCTGGTAAGGCACAGTTGTCAGTGGTCTTCCGATTAAAAAGTGGGAAGGAGTAAGAGCGGAAACGTCATAAGGTTCCGATGACAAAGGAGTGAGTGGCCGTGAATTGAGGATCGCCTCAACTTGAACCAGACATGTGGCCATATCCTCATAAGTAAAGTGGGAACAATTTGGAGGAAAAGATAAAATTCTTTTAAGATGGTACTTGGTGGAACGCACTGTGGCCTCTGATATACCATTAAAATGTGGTGAATATGCAGGAGAGAAGTTAAAACGTATGCCTTCTTGGGCAATATCTGTGGAAATAGTTGCCAATTCATTAGAAAATCCGACAAAATTCGTCCCGTTGTCGCACCAAATGCTCTCGGGCTTGCCTCGTCGACTCATAAAGCGATTTAAAGCAGCCATGAAGGCCTCTTTTGTGAGGTCCGTAACGAGCTCCAAATGAACCGCTTTGACAGCAAAGCAGACAAAAATACACAGGTACGCCTTGAGAAGCTTACTACCTCTACCCCTACGATCAAATATCAGCACTGGCCCACCATAGTCAATTCCTATGTTTAAAAAAGGGAACTCTAGAGGTTCGAAATTTCACTGATGCCGTGAGTCGCCCATTGGCTCAATTGGTAGAGCGCTGGTACGGATAGCCAGAGGTTGCGGGTTCGAATCCCGGCATGGGTGAAATTTTTAGCCTCTAAATAGGTTTTTAAATTTGTTCCTTAGCACGGGTTAGTGCATTAAAAATAAAAATAGTGTAATCATGTGGGTACAGTGATATCGATCCGATGTTAAAACCTAACTGCAAAGTAGGTAATCGGGGCTGTAAGTAATGCAATTTGCTTAAGTCAGATGTCGCTGCCTGTACGTAATACAGAGAATATTGTAAAGAGGTTCGAAATTTCACTGATGCCGTGAGTCGCCCATTGGCTCAATTGGTAGAGCGCTGGTACGGATAGCCAGAGGTTGCGGGTTCGAATCCCGGCATGGGTGAAATTTTTAGCCTCTAAATAGGTTTTTAAACTCTAGCTCAGTTCGTTGTCTAGGTAAGTTATCCATGACAGGCTGAATGTTGGTTGCCTTATGTCTAAAACATTTAAGGCATGTTCTCACAGTTCGTTTTGCTAAGTCGCTGCCTCTTAACGGCCAGTAAGTAAGACGTATATTGGCCAAAAGCAACTGAGGGCCTGCATGTAGCAATTTGATGTGATACATGTGGAATATGATTTTCGTAATATGATGTTTGCTACAAAGCAAAATAGGATGTTTGGTATCGTAACTATACGGTGAGTTATCTAAGCGACCGCCAACACTAATTATGGAATTTTCATCTAAAAAGATAGAGTATGAACTAAGTCTATGTTTGGGTGGCAATGGCTTATTGGACAATAAGAGTTTACGTTCTTCTGGAAACATTTCCATTTGTGCATTAACAAGTACAAACGTAGTTGCATCTTTTAATTCACCAGTGAACCAGGCAACAAGTGATTTTTTGCGATTTATTTTTAAGGTTGTGAATAAATCGTTTCATGTAAGCAACGACTCGTTGCAAACGCGTAAAGCTTGAATATTTTGTTAATAGAGCCGTAATAAAAGGTTCCGCGATATCAACAACGACAGTTGTAAGACAAATTACTTCACTAAGGTCTAGCTTCCCGC
This sequence comes from Yponomeuta sedellus, assembly GCA_934045075.1. Classification (NCBI taxonomy): domain Eukaryota; kingdom Metazoa; phylum Arthropoda; class Insecta; order Lepidoptera; family Yponomeutidae; genus Yponomeuta; species Yponomeuta sedellus. Next base: position 18,666,664 of record OW203727.1, on the reverse strand, counting down.
GGTCATTAGGCTTCTGAGGCCAATTAAAAGATGGCTCAAGTAAGAATTCAGGCCCAGACCACCACAGACTTGATCTGCTGATGAGATCAGCCTTCAGCCCGCGGGAAACGAGGTCCGCTGGGTTGTCTCGCGACGGCACATAACGCCAGGAATTACCTCTGGTGCTCTCTTGAATTTCGTGAACACGTGCACGTACAAAGCACTTCAGTTGGCTAGATGACATACTCAACCAACCAAGAACTATGGTAGAGTCACACCAGAAGCATTTGCCCGTGACGTTGAGGTTAAGAGACGCGATGACTTTAGTATAGAGTCTTGCACCCAATAGAGCCCCACACAGTTCAAGTCTAGGAATGGATGTGGGTTTTATGGGCGCTACCTTGTTTTTTGATGCTAGCTGCTGTACGTGAATAGCACCTGATTTGAAGATAGATCGCATGTACACGCATGATCCATAGGCGCTTTTGGAAGCATCCGTAAATACATGAATTTCGACAGTAATAAAGTCGTCAAACAAGACCCATCGTGGGATTTTTACGGAATTTAAAGCTGGCAATGTCTCTATAAAAGAGAGCCAATTGGCTTTTGTTTGCTCTGAGACTACATCGTCCCAGCCTGACTTATCAATCCAAAGTTTTTGCATGATAAGCTTAGCCTCTACTATACAAGGCCCTACAAGTCCTAGCGGGTCAAAAATTTTACTGATTACAGACAATATGTGGCGTTTGGTGACTTTAGTTTGGTGCTCGATATCTATGGAGAAGGATAGAGTATCTTTGTTGCTACTCCAGTTTAAGCCTAAAGTCTTCGAAGGCACGCTTTTATGTTCATCTGAAATATCTAAGATGTTACTATTTGTAATTGAGTCATTACTGTTTGTGATAACCGCTAAGATTTTAGAATTATTTGATTTCAATTTTCTCAGATTGAATTTGGCAGATTCTAGGATGGAAATGACTTCCTTACAATTATTTATGACGTCTTCTTCAGAATTTCCGCCGCTTAGAAAATCGTCAACATAAAAGTCATGTTGAATCGAGCGTTTGACTTCATCATTAGAAGACTCAGATGCTAAAGATACTAAGCATTTTATTGCTAAATATGGCGCTGAAGCCGTGCCGTAAGTGACGGTGTTTAAAGTATAGCGCTTTATGGGATCACTGGGGATCACTTACAACGAAAGAGAATTTGTTGTAGATGTCTTTGTGAGGTGTGAACATTGATTGCTCGGTACATTTTCTCCATATCACCCGAAACAACATATTTATGTGTACGGTAGCGCAACAGGATAGAAAGCAAGTCATCCTGTACAGTTGGACCTACCATTTGTATGTCGTATGTCGTTGAGCGAGTACCCTGAAGACGTAACAGCTGATGCATCGAAGACTGTTCGCAATTTTGTCGTAGTACTCGACTCACGAATGACAATGTGGTAAATAGTAGTTTACCTTCTCACCATGTAAATAATCTTCGTTTTCGGTCATGTGGCCTAAGTCTTCATATCCAGCTCGAAGGACCAGTGTGAAGGTACCTACTTAGGTACGGGATAGTAGTGAACTTTAACAAAAAACCAAAATATCAAATAATCAGCAAAGGTTTAATATCTATTTTAAAATCACTTCTAGTTTCGTATAGAAAGTTTCATTCAGTTATCCTCCTGGCCCTAGAGTTTGTTACTAGTACAATGACAATTACACAAACATGGTGATTTCATTTCATTGCTGATTTAAGTCTAAGTACGCACCTGTATCCAACCTTCAACCTTCTAAGCGCCAATGGTATAAAAAACAATGATATGAAAGTTTTTCTTCAAAGTAGCGCAGAAACTGTGGCTTAATGAAGGTTACAAGTCAAACCAGGTGTTCATAACAAAATCTAGATTATAAAAATCTATTTAGAGGCTAAAAGTTCCACCCATGCCGGGAATCGAACCTGCGACCTCTGGTTATCCGTGCCAGCGCTCTTTCCAACTGAAATAATGGGTGACTTACCGGCATCAGTGAAATTTCGAACCTCTTTACAATATTCTCTGTACTACGTACAAATCTAGATTAATTTGGAGAAAAAACTCCAATCTTAGTCTTTTTAAAGTCCTTAATTAACACAGTTTACACAATTACGTGATACGTCCTTTTATCTGTCATGTTAGTATAATGCACTAACAGGATTAAGGCCCAGGAGCCCGCAATCTTGACAAAGCTGGATTATTTCCCGGGGAGATTCTGCCACATGCACTGTGGAGCTTCAAGGCACGCACGAATGTGCGATGTTGTTTGTCGGCCCGTTGTTTGTTTGGTATCGGCATGAGATATCTGTCTTCAGGCAAATTAAAGAGGTACCCACCTCTTTAATTTGCTCATATAACAATATAACATAACCTCACATATGTTTCCCAGAGGGGTACCAGGGCCTGCCACTTGCCACAATTAGCGCTTGTCGCCTAGTGAAACCGACTGATTGGAATCAATCACTTGGGTTATTTAAGCTCGTTATTTAAGCTAGCTCGCCTTTGTAGGAGAAAATCCCACCAATATGAACAAAAATTGCGTCGATTTCCACAGATACATGCTGACTCTGCCGTATATTTAAAATAAATAGATACACAAATACATAGGCCGCATCGGGTATCGCAGTTTGGGCCTATGACAAGTGATCGTGTCCCTTCGTCCCGTCCATTGGGTGGAATTTATTTATGATCTAGAAACGCTGTTTCTCCCATATTACTAACACTACGACCTATTCTCAAAATAAATATAAAAAATATATAAAAAAAACATAACAACCGGTGTTGCCGTTTTAGAGGAGCTGGATAATAAACACTACGACACGAGATTGTTATAATAATATATTAGATAATCAAAGACAAAAATAGACGGATGATGAGGTTATCATTTACATCGTTAACGTAATTTTGAGCCAACTTGGACAGGCAGCATAACAAAATTAATCGAATTAGTAACGATTTCACAAGCACTCATGTTGATTCAATATGTACCAGTTCATATTATATTGACGACTCATTCACACAAATTGCGTTGGGAGCTTTATCAAGCTACCGCGAATCGTACGGATAAATTTATCGACTGTTGTTCGTGTTAACCTTAGAAAAAACTATACAAATATGCCTAAGCGTAGTGCAAAAGATAAAATCGAGCTATGTCGGAAAAAGTGCAACACAGTACTTGTCGTGTAAACCGAGACTCATCATCAGAGTCAGATAGTGAGCGTTCGGGTGAGTACACAATAATAAAATAAAAAGTTTTTTCATGAGTTCTCCGCTGCTTTTTACACACTTATTTGCACCTGGATTCGATAGTCGAATAGGACCTACCTGGGGGTTGGCCGTGAGTCAACACGACGGTAATTTACTGAAAACAAATGTACCTACATATTTTGAGCTGCACATAAAGCTTTTGCTAATAAAATACAAACCTGGGGGTTGGCCGCGAGTCAACACGAAGGTATAATACTTTCCAGAAAACTAATGTAACTAATTATTTTGAGTACTACATAAAGTTTCTGGTAATAAAACACAAACCTGGGGGTTGGCCGTGAGTCAACACGATGGTAAATAGTGACAAATATGTTGTACTATATCAGTATAATTAAAAATACGGGGTAATAAAATTTATGATCTTGTCGATAGACGCACGTCACGTCGAAGCATCTAGAGTACCTAAAGAATCGGAGCTAGACAGCAGCATCCCGTCATTATCTGGGCCAGAGTTACCAGAACTCATCGTAGAGTCTCAAAAGGCTCCAGAGTTAGATCCTGAGATCTTATTGGCTTTGGGTGAATCAGTCGAGGAAGCGCCTAAATTCGGCCCGCCTATTCATATGAATTTGGCCAAAATTTGGCAACACATATTAAAAAAGGGCATGCCTAAGGAGGCAAAAGAAAAATTGGTAAAATAATATTCTATACCAGTCCTCTACTGTCCTCTACTTCAGGCACCTAAGCTGAATGCGGAGATAGCAGCGGCTATAACGGATGTCGAGAAATCGTGATAAGAAGATGGAATCTGCTCAACAACAGCAAGGGGTTGGCTTGACAGCCATTAACCGAGCCCTATCATTACTGTTAACCAGTGATGATAAAGTACAAGCTATAAAGTTGATTAGCGATGGATGTCTTATTCTTAGCGACCTCCACTCTACGAAAACACGGGTCCGTACCAAAGTTTTAGTACCTGGTTTATATAAGTCGTTTCTTAACATCATTAAGGACGCCGAAAGAGATGATACTTTGTTTGGATCGAAACTTTCAGACCAAATAAAAGCCTTAAGAGGTATTGAAAAACAAGGACTCCAAATAAAAAAGACAGTGACCGCTCCGAAGACTCCAGCGCCCACAATTCAGTCGACGATTTTGAGGCCCCCGTACCAGGAAAACTGGAAGGGCCCTCCACGCTACGCGTCATCGAACAGGGGGGCGCAGAGGGTACGAAAAGACCAACCCGGGTCATCGTCGACCACCACTGCCACCTCAGAACAAACCATCCAACCAGGGTAAGGCTCGTGCTCCAGCACAGCAATAGACCAGGTACACGCAGGTAGAATTCGTAATTTCTACAACTGCTGGCTTCATATTACAGAGAATAAAGTCATCTTAGATTGGATTTTAAATGGATTTTTAATACCATTTAACGAGAAACCGTTTCAACAGTTTATGCCAAGAAATTTATTTTCTGTTACTGAAAAAAAAAGACATGTCAATAGCTGTAGCAAAACCATGTAGGTATACCGCTGAGTAATCAGTTTATTTCCAAAATCTTTCTTGCCCCGAAGCCGAATGGTGGGCAACGATTCATACTGAACTTGAAACCTCTTAATGAATTTATGATAAAATGCCACTTAAAATGGAAGACTACCGTACAGCCTCTAAGTTAATTCCATTTCATGGCTATATGGCCAATATCGACCTCAAGGAGGCTTATTTACTCATTCTCATTGCAGACGCCTATCATAAATATCGACGTTTTTAATTTGAAAACGAAAATTCACAAGTAATTACTTACGAGTTTAGTTCCATGCCTTACGGATTGTCAATAAATTGCGCCTAGAACCTTTTGAAAAAATTATGAAAGAAGTCATGACGTATTTAAGAGGCCGCGGTTATATATCAGTGCAATATCTTGACGATATACTTTGTATGGCGAAATATATCAGCTTTACCATCAGAATGTAAAAGAGACCTTAAGCTCGTATCTTAGAGTGTTTAGGTTTTGTAATAAACCGTGATAAGAGTTGTCTAAAGCCTAGCCAAAAGTGCAAATTCTTGGGATTCCTTCACGATTCCATTAATCTAAGACTCTCTTTACTGGAGGGAAAACGTATTACTACCGCACGTTAAGTAGACAAGTTCTTATTGCTTCCTATTAGTTGAACAAATTCTATTAGAGAATTTGTTCAACTAATCGGAGTTTTAACAGCCGCTTGTCCGGCAGCTAGATACGGGTGGCTTTATACTTAGCTTTTAGAAAGGCAAAAATTTCTTTTCTTTCAATCAGAAACCAATAATTATGAGACAAAAATTCAGTTATCTGATGTTATACTAGATGACCTCAACTAGTGGGAACAAAATATTTTTACAACCTTCGCTCCTTTAGGCGATTCAAAATTTAGTAAAGAAATATTTACGGATGCCTCTAGAACAGGTTGAGGTGCTTATTGCAATGATACCCGAGTCGGTGGAGGTTGGAAAGACAACGAAATGAAATTCCATATTAATTATCTTGAATTACTGGCCGTGTTTTTAGCATTAAAATGCTTTGTTCGTGAAGCTACAGACTGTGCGATATTATTACGAGTAGATAATATGACTGCAATTAGCTACGTGAATCGGATGTGTGGCATTCAATTCCCTCACCTAAATATGCTATCTCGAGACATATGGCAATGGTGCGAGAAGCGAAGAATCTGGCTGTACGGATTCTATATCAATACTAAAGATAATGTTGAGGCTGACGAAGAATCGAGAAGGATACTTCTGACACAGAATAAAAACTAGCCGGATAGCCAGAGGTTGCGGGTTCGAATCCCGGCATGGGTGAAATTTTTAGCCTCTAAATAGGTTTTTAAATTTGTCTTTAGCACGGGTTAGTGCATTAAAAATAAAAATAGTAGAATAAAAACTGTCAAAAAGTGCATATGAGCTAATAACTCAAAGGCTTGGACAGCCAGATATCGACTTGTTCGCCTCCCGGACCAATGCTAAATGTCATCATTATATATTCTGGAAACAAGATCCCGATGCATTGGCTATCGACGCATTTAAAGAAGACTGGCAGAATTTTTTTTTTATGCGTTTCCTCCATTATCTCTTATTCTAAAATGTTTGCATAAAATCATGATTGACAAAGCCTCAGGCATCATTATTTTTCTAATTTAGTCTTCACAGGCTTGGTATCCTCAGCTACAAACTATGCTTGCATCAGAAATTATATTTTTTCAACCTGTGTTTGTTAGGTCAGGCTTTTGTGTTCCAATTTTAGGACACACCACCCTCTTCACAAAAAGCTTACCCTGGGTGCCGTGGTGCTCTCCAGCTTGCGTTCATCCGGCGTCACATGCCAACCAATAGTTCGACCTTAATGCTAGCTTCTCTGTCCCAAATTACTATTAAACAATATAGCGTCACCTATAAGCTTTGGTGGGAGTTTTGCAGACAAAATAATATTGATACATTCAGCACTTCTATTCCATCACTCATTTCGTTTCTCTTAGAGTAATATGACCATGGTTCATCATACAGTACATTAAATACTCATTGATCTGCCCTCTCACTACTTTTAGAATGTAATTTAGGGTCAGACGACTGCGTGAAGCGACTGTTAAAAGGCGTCTTTAAATTAAGACCATGCCCATGTATACAAGTACATGGGATTCACAAACAGTTCTTTATGAAATAGGTACATGGTATCCGAATAAACAACTTATACTTGAAAAAATTACAAAGAAACATGCAATTCTTCTGGCTTTTTGTACAGCCGACAGAGTTCAAACAATTTCATTGATTAAGACGCCGCATTCAGCTTAGGTGCCTGAAGTAGAGGACAGTAGAGGACTGGTATAGAATATTATTTTACCAATTTTTCTTTTGCCACTTTAGGCATGCCCTTTTTTAGTGTTGCCAAATAATGGGCAAATTCATATGAATAGGCGGGCCGAATTTAGGCGCTTCCTCGACTGATTCACCCAAAGCCAATAAGATCTCAGGATCTAACTCTGGAGCCTTTTGAGGCTCTACGATGAGTTCAGGTTGGAACGTTTTATAACTTTAATAATTAATAAATAAACTCTGGAACGACTTTAGGTGTGGTTTTATTTGTAGAATTGTAGTAATATTAACAGAAAACTGGATAAAAACGGATAAAGTCAGATCTGGTCAAAGCGTAAAGTAGTAGTGTCAAAAATGAGTGAAATCGAAGAATGTGTGACGTACATAATTTAAATATTTGAAAATGATAGATGGAAAAAGAAATAAAAATGGTGTGAAGAGGTTTGCACTGTCACATTACCCGGGGGCACCGATAAAAAAAATATTTTTTAGATATATTTATTTAAAAAAAATATCAAAAAAAAAATTTTTTTTATAAAAAATATAGTCAAGTTAACTTATATAATTTAAAATTTAAAGTCAAGGTCGAGAGTAAAGTCGATGAAGGTCGGGGATGTGGTATGGGTAAGTAAATATAGTTATTCTTAAATATTAAAATAAAATAAAATATAAAAGATGGGCGATGAAAAAAAATTTAGAGTGTGTGGGTGATATTTACAATGAATATTTACATTAGGCAGTTCCACTTTTATTCATCATCTATCATTCATCCCTAGCATGCATCATCTAGCATTGTCTTCATCTAAAGTGAAGGTGATGACGTTCATTCAGTATAGACAAAATCTATTTTTATTAATTAGATTTATCCAGAAACTGGCCTAAATTAGTAATAGGCTTATTTAGCCAGTTACCACCCGCTGGTATTCGGTAGTGGTAAGGCTTATTTATTGAGTCACAATCCGCTCTATGAAAGTTATTTACATTTTAACAATATTAATAATATTGGGTACATAGTACCCGACGGGGTAGAATCCGTCGTAGTAGTGCTCTCAAGAGCTATGGTGGGGTAAACACCGTAATGCGTTAGGTAAGTAACGATAAGTAAATTAATTGACCTAGGCTTATTTAACGTGTTGTCGCCGCACCTGATTGAATGTTTGGATTGTTATAAAAAAAATTGGTTAGCAAATGTCCTGGAGGATAGTGGTGTAAGTGTATAGTTAATAAATAAATAGACAAATAGTATGACGCAAATGTGTCCGAAAAGGTAATGTGGTGATTATATTTACAGAAAATTAAAACTATAAAAAGGTGGCGTTGGTAGGTTTTGTACCAGTTGTCAGTTAAATATTTAAAAAGAGTACGGATACTATAAAAAAGAGGTTAAAAAATTATTTTAGTAATGAGGTAAGGATGGGGTGAGGGTGAGAGTTTTTATTTTATTGCCAAAGAGTTCCTTGTAGGTTTAACCTGTGGAGGTTTTGTTTTGAATTTTGAAAAATTTTATGACAATGAATGGTGTCAGAATTACTGACGTCTAGAAATTTGGTTTGCAAAGATTTTGTAAATAATTATAATTTAAATTTTAATAATATAATATTGTTATCAATAGACTGTATGAGTGCAGCTTCGCCTTACCTTCGAGTCGGCCTCGAAGACCTAGAGGGTAAAGCTAGGCTGTCTACGTGTAATTACCCAGGATACTCTCCTGAGGCAACGTAAGTTAGTAACCAGTCCCACCTGGAATTATAAATTCCAGGTTACCGAGGTCTATGGAACTGCTAGTGAGCAGCCTGTGGTTGTGTAACTGTCTGATAAATGCGTGTAGAAGTTATTGATTGTATACTGTTGGTGTATACTAACTGTGGTATGTTTCGGTTAGGTGGGGTGCAGATAGATAGAATAGGACTTTTATTAGGGCCGAAAAAATTTGTTACTATGGGTGAATCTAGTTAGTGAAGAATGGTCAATGAGTAGTTATGATGAATTACCTTGTGGTCCAGAAGTCAAGTCGCACTTTAAAATTAATTTAATATTTTATTTATAAAACACTCAACAACACTTAACAAAAAAAAAATCTTGCAGGTCTTGTGGGTAAAGTTGGGGGCGGCGGAGAAGTCCGACAGAACCCTTGAGCAACGCTGGGGAGCTCCAAGGGATGCGTCTGTGATGTATGAGGTCGTGGGTCGTGGGTATGAAACAGCAGCAGCAGTTCGACGATTGTGCACACGTATAATCGTGGTAATCGTACTCGTATTTGCCTTCGCACTCGCAGCGTAGTCGCGGTGGGTGGGCTTTGTCGCCTCGGCGTATCAAGCCGTGGGGTGACGTTGGTTTTCGTTATTATCGTTGGGCGCCAGTGGAACGTTTTATAACTTTAATAATTAATAAATAAACTCTGGAACGACTTTAGGTGTGGTTTTATTTGTAGAATTGTAGTAATATTAACAGAAAACTGGATAAAAACGGATAAACGGAGAAGCAGGTAAAAAGTCAGATCTGGTCAAAGCGTAAAGTAGTAGTGTCAAAAATGAGTGAAATCGAAGAATGTGTGACGTACATAATTTAAATATTTGAAAATGATAGATGGAAAAAGAAATAAAAATGGTGTGAAGAGGTTTGCACTGTCACAAGGTAACTCTGGCCCGGATAATGGCGGGATGTTGCTGTCTAGCTCCGATTCTTTAGGTACTCTAGATGCTTCGACGTGATGTGCGTCTATCGACAACATTATAAATTTTATTACCCCGTATTTTGAATTATACTGATATAGTACAACATATTTGTCACTATTTACCATCGTGTTGACTCACGGCCAACCCCCAGGTTTGTGTTTTATTACCAGAAACTTTATGTAGTACTCAAAATAAGTAGTTACATTTGTTTTCTGAAAGTATTATACCTTCGTGTTGACTCAAGGCCAATCCCCAGGTTTGTATTTTATTAGCAAAAGCTTTATGTGCAGCTCAAAATAAGTAGGTACATTTGTTTTCAGTAAATTACCGTCGTGTTGACTCACGGCCAACCCCCAGGTAGGTCCTATTCGACTATCGAATCCAGGTGCAAATAAGTGTGTAAAAAGCAGCGGAGAACCCATGAAAAAACTTTTTATTATTATTATTGTGTACTCACCCGAACGCTCACTAACTGACTCTGATGAGTCTTGGTTTACACGACAAGTACTGTGTTGCACTTTTTCTTTTAGTTTGCGCAACTTTTTCCGACATAGCTCGAGTTTATCTTTTGCACTACGCTTAGGCATATTTGTATAGTTTTTACTAAGGTTAACACGAACAACAGTCGATAAATTTATCCGTACGATTCGCGGCGCGTGCGCTTGTTGCCTCGCACGAAAAAAGAATGACATTGACACGGAAGGCGAGTTGTGGTGATAAAAAAAAGACGGTAAACCTAAAATCATTAAATAATGCGACGTTGCTTTGTAGGTTAGGGAAACTCGTTGTGAATGTTTTTATATCTTCGAATGAAGCGACTCATATAATTATGATCGAACTTCGCTTGGTAAGTTCGTTTAATTATAAATTGTATGCTACATTGATTTATTCGTCCGTAAAGTAATAGTTTTTATTTTTTATTTTATTTATTTACAAAACCCACAGCACAAGTTAATAAATATTCACTGTTACAAATATAATTTATCTTTGGCCAATTACGGGCTTATTTTATATTGACATAACTTGGAGACAGGCATTTTTATTAATTACAAACTTTAGAGTCTTTAGAGACAGCAAGTTGCTTGGTATTCTTAGCAGGCTACAAACCGGTGTTATGAAATACCCAGCTCCTTCTTTTAACAGTATTTTAAAAATAAATGTGGGTAGGTGGTCGCACTCACAAACGATAAACTTGAGGCAAGAATCTTTTAGCCAAGTCAATCTTGAATCGAAGACAATAAAATAACTAAACTACTTAAACTAAGAACCTAAGTAAACATTTTTGAGAGCAATGAGTTTTTATTTTACAACTATTAAAATACTAGCTTTAACGCTTTGACTTAAACGTCAATCATCCCATTGGGCGGCTTGATACTTCTGGCATTAAGGCCCGCCACTGCCTTACAATCCTCCACCAACCCGGACTTGGCCGCCACGGTAGGCTGAGAATCACGTTTCAAAGACATAGGAACTTGAGTTTTCAAGTGTCACTTTTTTCTCTCGAAATAGGTTTTATTACTCATTACTATACTAAACAATGTGATGAGAGACAATTTAGAGAGCAAACGGACGTGTAAGAATTTTTCCAAGAAAAATTTGTATGGAGCTGACATGAAAAGTGGCTATAACTCTAGAATCGCAAGTTTGGCCGTAATATCCTTGCAGATGTAAGTAGTGCTACTTATTTGTAATTTTTCAGCATACTTTTTATAGCGGTACCTTTTGCGATTTTTTAAAAAATAATAATAATGTGTACTTTGTACTAAAATGAGTAGTTCTAATGCTTTTGTGTCCTGATTATGCGTAGTTAGATATTCCTGTACCCTAGTCTATGAAATTAAAACTGAGCATATACATTGTGTTTAATAAGACTTGTTTTACGAATTATTAATTAAAGTGATATTACCGTTTTTGGGAATTCATGATAAAGAAACGGTCTTTATATTTAATGTGCAATCAATCAGCCTGTATTTGTCCACTGCTGCATATAGGCCTCTCCCAGGGCAAGCCACATTACTCTATCCTCAGCAATCCTCATCCAGCCACCACCAGCGATGTTTTTGGGATCATCGGTCGAGCGAACTGGTGGGTGTCCTACTTGGCGTCTGCCAGTTCGTGGTCAGTGAATGTGCAAATAGTAAAAATATATTTTGAAAAATTGGTATTTTATTTTATTAAAACCTTTCTTACTTTGGTGAATGTCGTCTAATGTACATATTATCCCTTTACTAAAATAAAGGGATAATATGTACATTATATATAAAACGCCTAATTTTAATTTCATAGGCTAGGGCATATGGTATAGGGTATATCTAAAGTTGGTCTAACTAGTCATTTAAGTATAAAATACACATTATTAATTTAAAAAAAAATCGCAAAGTGCACTGCTTTAAAAATTATGCCGAAAAATCACAAATAAATAGCACTACTTACGTCTCCAAGGATATTACGGCCAAACTTGCGATTCCAGACTTATAGCCACTTTTCATGTCAGCTCCATACAATTTTTTCTTGAAAAAATTCTTACACATCCGTTTGCTCTCTAAATAGTCTCTCATCACATTGTTTAGTTTAGTAATGAGTACTAAAACCTATTTCGAGAGAAAAAAGTGGCACTTGAAACCTCAAGTTCCTATGTCTTTGAAACGTGATTCTCAGCCCACCGTGGAGTATAGCTTAACCATCCTGCGATGCAGGAAGAGACCCGTGCCCCATCAGTGGGGACATACAGGAGTTGATATCTATCTCATTTGAATTTTTAGCTTACGCTGGTTCGAGTCCCAGCATGGGTGGAATTTTCAGCCTCTAAATAGGTTTTTAAAAGCTTACGATAGTTAAGGTTTTAAATGTAGTTAAGAAAAAAAGAAGAAAGTAATAAACCAGTTGAATTGGTGTACTTATTTAATAATTTGAAGTTATAAACAACAAAATTCTTGTCAACTTGTGACAAAAGCGTCGTAAACAAGCTTTTTACTTCCAAAAACATTATAACTTTTTACACTCGTGATGGGACATGAATTTTATCGCCAAAGACGCCTCCTGTTGATAAACTTTTACTGCAGTGCATAGACCCTTTTTATTTCATACTCGTCCTTATAACTAGCGTGATAAGACTCACCATGAAGTAGCCGGCTCGAAGGTCTAACTTACTCTGTTCATTACTTTCTTTAGAGCCTAAAATTTTATTTTAACACAAGGTTTTTTCCATGTTTATTTTATATCTTACTGATGCTTGCAGGTTCTTTCGCGTCACGTAGAAAAAGGGATGGCAATTTAATGTTATATTTTGAATGCATCGCCTAGCTTAGTTAGGGATCTACTAAGAACTAAACATAACGTAACGATTTCCTTAAAATAATTCAAATTTTGACTAGAATAGTCAGATATTTTAATTTAGAGAAGTGTTACAGTACACATAACAGGTTAATGATTTTACTTTTTTTATTTTTAATGTACTAACCCGTGCTAAGGACCATTTTAAAAACCTATTTAGAGGCTAAACATTCCACCCATGCCGGGACTCGAACCCGCGACCTCTGGCTATCCATGCCAGAATAGGTAAATAGGTTTTTAAAAAAGTTTAATGATTTTTTGTTTTGTATAATACTCGTAGAAAACGTACAATCAATCAACCAACCAACCAATCCTGCTGAAGCGTATTAAGGTAAGAAGTGCCTTTAGTATGAAGCCAATAACAATTTATGTAACGGCGTAAAACGTGTCATGCATGTGCTTATTTGATAAATTATCTTCTTGATGTTCTATACGAATAGCACTTCGTCTAATGGATGAACATGTGTGAAATTAGATTCGATGTTGGATTCAATTTGCCTCCCGACTTTCATGAAAAATTAGATTTGTAAAAGCGATCCACATGTGTAAAGGAATATGGGGAAATTAGGCCAATTTCTTCATTATTCGTCCGATATTTCACGAGACATCGCGCGTTGACGTATTGATGGTGAATATATCAAGAGAAAAAAACTTGAAATAAACTGTGGGAATTTTTACATACGTACTGTTTGTTTGAGTAGCAATTAAGAGAGACTACAAACATACACAATACCACAACTTTAAAATGTCATTTTGCATAAAAATTCGCCAAACAAAATAAAACTGTAAAAATATGAGCATTTCAAAATTAAATTCGTCTTAAAACAACACTACAATACAACACTAAGTTATGTTATTTAGAAATAAAGGATTAATTTTAACACATGGTGAATTTCCTATTTGCATCCTCTAAAATACACTTTTGGCTAGCAGTGTTAATTCTGTAGATATATTAAAAAAACTATTTAGAGGCTAAAAATTCCACCCATGTCGGGATTCGAACCCGCGACCTCTGCCGCGACCGCGGTCGTTGCCTGTATGTAATACAGAGAATATTGTAAAGAGGTTAGAAATTTCACTGATGCCGCCCATGTGAGTCGCCCATTAGCTCATTCGGGAGAACGCTGGCACGGTTAGCCAGAGGTCGCGTGTTCGAATCCCGGCATGGGTGGAATTTTCAACTTCTAAATAGGTTTTTAAAATTGACCTTAAAAAAAAAGAATATAATTGATTCCGGATTCCCATACTTGATTTTTGTCGGAAGAGTCCGAAGTAATTGAATCCAGAATTAAGTTTATAATAAAGCTAATTGACGGGTTTTCGGTTTGCATTATTTTTACCCGACTGCGGTGAAACCCATGGTAATGTGTTTAGCTCGTATATATGTATGTATGTAAGTATGTCCAATTCTATGTTCCTTCATATTAAAAAGAAATATTTAAAAAAACCAAAGAACCCGACTGTAGTGGTAAATCAACTGAAAAGGCAAAAAACAAGATAATTTTATTCTAAAATGCTAACCTCGAATCATAAGAGATGATCCTGCTTTACTTGAGTGACCAAATGATATAACTTTATGAGCATCATTTCTTCAAACTGTGGCATGTATAACTTTGAAAATCTTGCAGTCGGGTTCTTTTGTTTAATAAAAACATTTTTTTTTTCGAAGAGCCATCGCAAGCTCGTTTTCCGTGCATTGCTTTTGATTCGCCACCAATTTAATTTTAAAACCATTTCTCTATTCCAAAGTTGTCTGCCGGCCATAATTGCTACTACAGACCCAACTATTTCGACCATCGCTTCCGTAACTAGTTTCCGTCGATCATTATTTGGAAACATGCAGCTCGGTGCGCCTCTTCCGATTCACAGGTATTTAGAATAGCACTACTAAAGCCACGTTATGTACCTGTATGTAGAAAACCTATTTAGAGGCTAAAAATTCCACCCATGCTGGGATTCGAACCCGCGACCTCAGGCTATCCGTGCCAGCGCTCTCCCGACTGAGCTAATGGGCGACTCAATAGGTTTTTAAAATCCGGAATTAAGTCAACAATGTCCTTTGCACGGGTTAGTGCATTAAAAATAAAAATAGTATAACCTGTATGTAGATTAGGTTATTTTTTTTATATCAACCTTTTGTTGTAGATTACGTATTTTTTTTAATCAACCCTCTATATGTCTCCACTGCCGGGGTACGGGTGTTTTACGGCATCGCAGGAAGGTCAGGCCATACTCCCCCACAGGGGCCAAGTCCGCGTCGGTGGAGGATTGTCAGACAGTGGCGGGCTTTACTGTCAAAAGTTATCGAACCGCCCATAAGGCCTCTGACGTGGCTTAACGACTGCTATTACATGACAGCCGGCGCCAACGGCTTAACGTGACTTATTAAGCACGGAAGCGAATATTTTTTTTTCAACTAATCAAAATAACTCCCCAATCATTTAACTCATACAATGACATGCTCTTTCCCTCGGCATTCCCATGAAAAGCATTTATCTTGTCAAGTCTGGTGCCCTATTCAGGAGCGTGAATAGAGCCCCCATTGTGATTGGCTAACTGATTACTACAGGTAATAGAACTGAAAATTCTGAGTACAATGGCTCGCTCACGGCAACACGGTCGATTTAATGCGTTATCAGGTAGGACCGTTGCGGGAATAGCCCCCGACACTGGCACTAAGTGAAGTGGTCGATTCCAATTTACGCCGGGCCGATGAAATAAGTACAATGGAGTTTAAAAGTGCCTTACGGCTGCTGCAACCCCTGGCGTCTCGAGATGAGATTAAATTAAATTATGTATTTACTGCATTACCTATGTTATTGTCACAGTTTCTTATGTAATTCCTGATATAAATACAATAAAAAATACGCTATCTATTAATCCATTTCTTTTCTTTTGTTTATTAATAGTAAAAAACACCATTACTTTTTTGGATTTACAAATGTCGCCAAACTGCGGTGTGGTTTGTTGGCGTTACGCACTTATAACTCAAAGTTTTATTTAACTTTATTACATCAATATTACAATCAGAGCTTTTTAAAAAACGATAGACTACAGTACCATTGGCGATCTTATTACTAAAAGTGATTATTTTCAGACAACCATCTCATAGTTATCAATCTGATAGTAATTTTTTGCTGATTTTTTATTTAGTAAACTTATATTATTTTTATATTATTCTCTATTCTTTTTTAATGCACTAACCCGTGCTAAGGACAATTTTACTAATTTAATTTAATTTTAATCACTGATGCCGGTGAGTCGCCCATTTGGTCAGTTGGAAGAGCGCTGGCACGGATAGCCAGAGGTCGCGGGTTCGAATCCTGGCATGGGTGGAATTTTTAGCCTCTAAATAGGTTTTTATATTATTGTACTACACTGTCTGAGAGGGCTTAAACACTTTCTAAATGCGTTGTCTTCGCAATAACATGGGAGGGTAGGGTTACAAACGAGAGAATCCTAGAGCTAACACAGCTGCCAGGTCTCACAGCCTTGCCTAAGGCACGTTTCTAACTAGCGCCACCAATGGAAAAAAACAGTCGACAATATCAGAAAAAAACAGTCGACAATATCGACAAATAACAACAATATCGGACGCAAAATTATGATGAAAATAAAACTCTTTTTCATTTGATTGTACCGGTCAGGAGGCTATTCTTGGGCTAGATCAAAAAAGGAATGAAGATCAATGACTTACTATGAGCTAGCAATTTGTAGCTACTTTTGACCTATTCTTATCTGCGCGCCCAGAATAAAGAAAATTGTTTTTTCTTGGTATTTCACATATCATGGTCCTAAAGTCGTCGTCAGGCTATACTAGTCCACTGCTGGACATAGCCCTCCCCTAAAGAGCGCCCGCCACGTTTTGGTATCATAGGGGTTAATGCCCATAATCCCCACGCTGGGCATGCGGGTTGGGGATCGCAGTTCGGTGGAATTGTACTGCAGGGGGCGCTGCTGCCCACCCCCTGGTTTGTCCCTTAGTCGCCTTTTACGACACCCGCGCGGGAAGAATTGGGTTGGTGCTATTTTCTAGGCCGACACCACACAGCTTAAAGTATTCAAGTTTTATACGGTATTACAATATCTAGATAGATAGAAACTGCGGCTTAATGAAAGTTATAAGTCAAACTAAGTGTCCATTTCTAAAGCTAGATGATTTTTAAAAAAAATGGCCAAAAAAACTCTAATCTTAGTGTTTTCAAAGTCCTAAATTAACAGAGTTTACGTTATTATTATAAATCTCATAGATTGTAGTGGCTTTATTTCCAGAAATCATTGTCATCTAAATAATCCTTTATGTTAAAGTAGGTTTTTTAGCATAAACCGCGTTACAGGCAAGCTTAATATATCTTTAGGGATTTTATTATAGAAACGTACACAATGCCCTATAAATAAGAAAAAAACTATACTTTTTTAAATTAAAACTTTCGTATGTACTGCATATTATTGTATTGTTACCAGACGAACTCCGTCTCTTCTCACCATAATTAAGCTCTGCAAATCATACCGAAACCTAGTCGGACTCTTCCAACAAAAGGCCTAGTAAGTTTATCGAGTAACAATACAATAACTACAACATTCATATTCAACAACTAGCTGACCTAGCAAGCTTCGTACGGCCTAGCAGTCGATTCTTAATTTTTTTTTCTCTCCGTAAGAACCATCCTCGTTCTTCAAGGAATATTCTAAAAAAAGAATTAGCGAAATCGGTTCAGCTGCTCTCGAGATTTGCGCTTACCAACACATTCCGCGATTAATTTTTATATGATAGACTAGCTGACCCAACGAACTTCGTACCGCCTAACAGTAGATTCTTTTTTCTCTCCGTAAGAACCATCCGCGTACTTCAAGGAATATTCTAGAAACAGAATTAGCGAAATCGGTTCAGCTCTCAAGATTTGCGCTTACCAACACATTCAGGGATTCCTTTTTATATGATAGACTAGCTGACCCAACGAATTTCGTACCGCCTAACAGTCGATTCAATATTTTTTTTTTCTCTCCGTAAGAACCATCCGCGTACTTCAAGGAATATTCTAGAAACAGAATTAGCGAAATCGGTTCAGCTGCTCTCGAGATTTGCGCTTACCAACACATTCAGGGATTCATTTTTATATGATAGACTAGCTGACCCAACGAACTTCGTACCGCCTAACAGTCGATTCAATTTTTTTTTCTCTCCGTAAGATCCATCCGCGTACTTCAAGGAATATTCTAAAAAAAGAATTAGCGTAATCGGTTCAGCTGCTCTCGAGACTTGCGCTTACCAACACATTCAGGGATTCTTTTTTATATTATAGAAGAAGTTCATCAAGAAATCATGGTTGTAACTTTTATTGTTGTGGTAGTGCAATAAAGTGCTCTCTATAGGTGATAGATCTATCAATATCCAGTCAAAGTACTGCGTTTGAATATATCAGTGATACTATTATGTTATATTATTACATAGCCTTTTAGTAGCTTAATGATGCACTAAATAGAACAATCCCGACAAGCCATGACTTAAGTCTATTTAATCAACTATCCAGATTAATGAATATTCGTAATGTGCTTGGTCGAGAAGTCAGCTTTGAGAATTTCTACACATCACAAAACGTGGGTTTGAAACGAGAACATAGATGTCGATATTATATGTCGACTTGGATTACGATACAACTTACGATATCAACCCTTGTATGTCCCCACTGCTGGGGCACGGGTCTCTTCCTGCATCGCAGGAAGGTTAGGCCATACTCCACCACAGACTTGGATTATCAAAATTAAATTAACCATCATGAGGAATTCAGAATTTACCGTTGGAGTAAACGTGTTCTTGAGTGGAGACCGCGACTCGGCAAACGTAGTTTAGGACGCCCTCCGACCAGGTGGGATGGCCATCTGGGAAAAACTGCCGGCAGATGCTGGATGCAGCAAGTTGAAGACAGGGCACTATGCCACTAATTAGGGGAGAGCTATGACCAGCAGTGGACTACATAATATAGCCTGAAGAAAAAGAGGAATTCAGACAGATACCGGTGCATGAAAGATGCCTCCCCGTACGACGTACTCACTAAGCCCGCACGTCTGGCGCACCCTGGGTAACAATCAGCGAGTCCCTAACGCTGATTGGCAAATCCTTTCACCATGATGTTAGTAGGCAAATGAAACCGGGCACCTGCGAAACATAGTCCCTAGCATTCGCAAGCACATTCCAACATTTTTATTATTGAAAAAAAAAAATATTTAAAAAAATAAAAGAACCCGACTGCAGTGATAAATCAACTGAAAGGGAAAAAATAAGATAACTTTATTTTCAAATGCTAATGTCGAATCAGAAGAGTTCATGCTGCTTTACTTGAGGGACCAAATAATATAACTTTATAAGCATTATTTGCTCAAACTGTTGCATTTATTATTTTATATAAAATGTTGCAGTCGGGACCCATTACTGTTTGTTTAAAGTCCTCTAATGGTTCCCGACTGCAACATTTTATATAAAATAATAAATGCAACAGTTTGAGCAAATAATGCTTATAAAGTTATATTATTTGGTCCCTCAAGTAAAGCAGCATGAACTCTTCTGATTCGACATTAGCATTTGAAAATAAAGTTATCTTATTTTTTCCCTTTCAGTTGATTTATCACTGCAGTCGGGTTCTTTTATTTTTTTAAATATTTTTTTTATTTTTGACCTTTTAGTGACTCAGTAAAACGATAAAATTTAAAGGTCCATCTGTTCTGCTTACATGCTTTAAATCGTTATATTATTTTATTTCCTAAATTAATTTTAGTTTATTGCTTTATTTTCTTTTGTTCGACAATGGACATGTCTCGGCAAATCATAAATATTTTTACTGATATACTTGTTTGATATAGTCATAGGTACCACCTGCCTGCATTAAAAATTTATATCGTACGATATTTTTAGCTAGTATAATGAATATGGTTTAATGGTGTTAAACTATCTAGAATATTTGCAAAGGAAACGACAGATTTTTTTCTTTATTATCCTTACATAAATTGTCTGTTTTTTATATAGCCTAAAAACGCTCCACTGCACCTAGTCTTTTAATGTTAACGATTGTAGGTGGGGACTGGAATAGTCACGAATTATCTCTTCGACCTGAACGGCGCTCAGCTTTCGACATCTCCAGAGCAGAGTTCTTCGTGCTTGCATTGCTGGGCCCAGTCTTCGGTCTCGCTAATTACTGCGAATAAGGACTTTTAAATGGGAACATAAATGGTCTGAGCCTTCAGCCGCGGCCTGTACAAAGGCACGACAGGTTTCCTCCTAACAGCAACTTTAAGTAACTGTCGCGGCCTTCGGCCGCGCTAATAGTCTCTCCATTGGCATCAGCGTAAATAGAGCTCAGCATTTGGAATCGCCGTGGGAGTATTCCTCTAGCCGCTTCACAGCCTTCGGCCGTGCCGCGACCTGTATTGAGCTCGGCCTTCAACCTCGTCGCGGCAAGTTTCTTCGCACCCGCATGATGGGGCTCGGCCTTCGGCCTGGCGTACTTATTTAGAGTTGTGGCATGGGCGTGGAGACATACAAAATCTTGGTTTTCTGAATGCCAAAATATTACCGGTATTAAAATGAAACTATAACAAATTCATCTTGAGGTGGCCCCCTAAAGCATTGAAAATTTTTACTGAATATTTAGGTGTAGATAAGCAATCTTTGGTCTCACAAGTGAACAGGAAACCTAACACAAAATCATAATCTTATTTTCGAAGGAAACGAGATAAAATTCGTTAAGATGAATAGAGCTAGAATTTTTTAAAATTTCATGGGTCCTACGATACGAGGTCACGGAGGATCCGTCTTCGGTTACCAGTGAGAGCGTTCAAATATTTTTTATCATTTATTGTTTCTTCTTTGAACCCAGCTTGTCTGACTATGACCGCACAGGGGAAAAGGAGATACATGCTACACTTTATATATTTTGTTCAGTTAGTTTTGGTCTAAGTGTCAGTAGGATATTAATATCAGTGTTAAGAAATTAATTATTTTTTCTCAAACATGCTCGGAAATGTTTGTGTTATTACCATGAAATAAAGCCACAAAGTTTCTCTTTTATGGCTCCCGCCTCACTTTACTGGCCTAAGCCAGTAAAGTAAGTATGAAAATCCATTACCGTCCGCTGCTCTAACTTTTCAAATTTACTTACTAAAATTAAACTGACCAAGGAAAAATTACATACAGCCAACCACCTACTAAGTTATGTAAGCATACTTAGATTAACAAAAAAAACAATCTATGGTATTGGTTTTTGTGCGGTTAAACATGGTGCTCAAATATGTTAGTGTATTTAAAAAATAAAAAAGGCGGCAAACTAAACTATTATTTCTTAATTACCTACTAATTATTTTAATATTTATATTTCCTCGCATTGTTTGAGAAAAGCATTATACAATCCTCGGCCGGAACAGGGATTGCAGGACTCGTTCTAGACGGCTTCGTCTACGACTCGGCCGTCTATCCCAAACTCGTCCAGCAATCCTTTACTTCTCGGCCTCTGCAGTAATGTATTATTATTATTACCCCCTATGAGGTTGATATTTCTTAAATTAATGAGATAAATGGCGTAGAAAGAAAAAACACTTTATAGGCATTATTTCTTTCAGCACTTATACCGTTTCTATAGACGGTTTGTTTACATGTAGAGCAAAGCTGATATTATGTAAATTTATACATGTACTAGAATAAATATATGCCAGCGCCATCTAGTGGCTAAAAGTGGTACTGTAGGACAGGGTTTCAGCAGACAAGAAGAGAAACGTTGTTTCAGCACGACAGCACGTACTTAGGGATCTATTTATTGAAGCAATATGAAACTTACTAAGGATTACGGATTAGAGATACAGTTATGTACTACTCGCACCACAGCGTAAATCGAGGTATATTACCTACGTCACTAGTCGTGCCAATTATTAGTGGACAGTCAGTATTGGTCGAAGTGATTCGCAAGCGCTCAAATACTATCCAATTTTGTTTAATATTATGTAGGGCCTTCGAATAAAACCATACCGCAATTTAGAACACAAACAGCGCCATATGTGGTTGGGTAGAGGAACTAATGCTACAGTACTTTGATTACTTAGAAGTGAATATTATTTGTGTTGCGTTTGTTCTCTATTAATGCTGCTTTAATGTAATCAACGACACCCGCAAAATTCTCTTTTAAATACTTTGCACGTGTTAGGCGTAGTTAAACAAAATTATATTTTTTAATTAAATGAATGATCTAGAAGGATCAAACCACTTTATAGGAATTATTTCTTTCCGCATTTGTACCGATTCTATAAATGGTTTGTTTACATGTAGACCAAAGCCGAAATTATGTATACACATGTATTAGAATAAATAAAATATAGCAGCGCCATCAAGTGGCTAAAAGTGGTACTTTAATTGCTTAGAAGTAAATGTTATTTTATGTTCCGTTGGTTCTCTATTAATGCTGATTTTATTTAACCTACGTCATCCGCAAAATTCTGTTTTAAATATTTCACACCTGTTAGGGGTAGTTCAATATAATTATTAGTATTCGAATTCAATAAACTAAATATAACAGCGCCATCTAGTGGCTCCTAGCTGTACTTTAACGCAGCTTCTTAACGAATTTTATTTTTCGTCACGGTTCTGATCGCATAATTATGATTTTATATAGCCTATGACACCCGTGCAAGGATGCCGAATCGAATGACACCTTGTTTAACAAAATCTGACTATTGGTTAAGGAGTTATGAGGGAACATAGAATCGGACATACTTACATACATACATACATACGCACTAAACACATTACCCTCCTTTTGGGCTTCGCTGCAGTCGGGTAAAAAGTAGTGTGTATTGCGACCAATAAAAAAGCAAAATTGTCAAATGTAAGGTTTACAACTAAAGAATGTACAGTGGACAACACAAACTGCGTGCTCAGCATGCGCCGCTAGAGACAGGACTTGTTGACTGCGCAGTTAATTTTTCAGCAGATTTAATTTGATCAATATAAAAAGATCAATATAAACTCTTCCTGCATCGCAAGAAGGTTAGGCTAAACAACAGCACCAGCACAAGTCCAGGTGGTGGAGGTGGAGGATTGGAGTGGAGGATTATAAGACAGTGGCGGGCCCTACTGTTTCACAATCAAGAAGTTATCAAGCCACCCATAAGGCCTCTCACACATGGCTTAACGACTGCTATTCCACGGCAGTCGGCACCAACGGCTTAACATGCCTTGCGAAGCACGGAAGTGCTCGGAAAAAATGGTAGTCGCTGGTTGTTGCTTAATCCATGTGATTGATTCCAATCACACGGTTCCTTTATGAGACGTATAAAGGCTACATAAGAAAAATTATGCGCGAGCGAGACAGCATGTAAAGTGTAAAAGCCTTCTCACCAACAAAGAACCTACATTTGAACCACCGACCAATGTTTCACCCATTATTGTGTCAGAAATAAACCCCGTCTCTCAATGGTGAACCCATTAGCCCACGTGACCATGTCGGTCTCTATTTGCCCGGCGTTTGCAAAAGGATTCGTCGTTCATCAACAGCATAATTATTGCGGACTATCATTAATCTGATTTCACATACGCACGTCTGTCTGGGAGGTACAGGGTGTTGTGTTACGAGCTACGTGCGATTAGGAGACACCCGAGATTATTCTCGGAGGCGGGAATTCAATTTACTAAGGATATTCTTAATTCGGAGAATATTCTCAGCTCGCATTTCCGACGGTAAGAATAAACTCGGAAATCGCTGATCGCTAAGTTCATATTTGTGCTTATGAGCAATTTCCTTGCAAACGTAGTTCGATCTTTATTTACAAACGACAAGCCGGACCGCAATGCCACTTTTCCAATATGTTTAGAGGGCACAAATTTGGGTTTGATCGTGCTTAGAATCGGAAATGAATGTCTTAGAACTCATCAAAAAATAATTATAGGCCCATCAGAATTTCATAGAAACTAAGCTCCCCGCTCGTGACCTTGAGTTAAGGTACAACAGTGACCGTCCCATGACTACCGCTGGTGCCATTTTTCCGAGCGCTTCCATGCTTCGCAAGGCACTTTAAGCAATTAGTGCCGGCTGTCATGTAATGGCAGTCAATAAGCCATATCAGAGACCTTATGATCGGCTTAATAGCGTCTGACAGTAGGGCCCGCCACTGCCTTAGTCCTATTCCAGACTTGGCCCCCGTCGTGGAGTATGGCCTAAACTTCCTGTGATGCATGAAGAGACCCGTGCCCTAGCAGTGGGGATATACAGGGGTTGATATGGTGAGTTTATTTCCAATTCTAAACATGATCAAACCTCAATGTATAATCTCTTAACGTATTGCTACCATAACGATAGGAAAGAAATGAGAAAAAGCAATTCTCCTCCTTCCAGATTAGGAGGTTTTGTTCCCTGCAGTGGGATGCATTATATTAGTTAGATAGAATATTATTTATTTTATTCTTAGTATTCTGGATATTCTTTTTATTTTAGTGCAGTGGACGAACACGAGCGGATTGACAGAAATAACAGTAATAGAAATTATATAAAAATGTAGTATAATTGGCCCCCTTAGTACAGACGTCTGTAATAAAACTTGATAAGATACCCTTTTAAAAAATATAAAGCGCAAAAGCACTAATAAAATTCCAAATGTAAATGATCACACTCTACATGAGTTTGTCCAGCGAAAAGCGATGTATTTCGACCTCTAAGTAGCGTTACTCTCAATAGGGATAAAGGAGAAATATATTATGGCTATTAATTCGCCGATCCCAACATTTCAATGGGCCGCGAGTGTAAGCGGAGTCACGTACGAATTTACGACCGCAATGATTGGGTATACAATCACATGGATGTACGTACTCATATTATGCTATCAAATAGGCCTTTTATAGAAAAATCATTTTATTATCCTCCTTAAATCTTCCTCCTCCTCTGGTTCTCCTTCTCCTCTCGAGGTTAAAATCCACCAATTTTTTTTGGAACTACGGTTGGTCTGCTGTAAGTTTTGCAGATCTCTACCTTAATTGGGTGGGTGTGAATTAAGAAACCAACCCCGACTAGGCCCCCGTGGTGGAGTATGGCCTAACCTTCCTGCGATGCAGGAAAAGACCCGTATTCCAGCAGTGGGGACATGCAAGGGTTGATATCGATCGATAAAGAAAGTAATATATAAAGTTCTATAAATAGGACGCCAACACCATTATCTATTCAGATAAATTAGGTTTAGGTTTAGGCAGTAGACTACAAAATAACTTAAAACAACATGTTGAAAATATATGTATGCCCTATGCATCTTACATGCAAATAGTTAACTGCATGCTTAGTGAGGAGTATGATAATAATACTACTGTTGTGTTTTTAATAGGGGACAGCACAGGAATACAGCAAGAAGATTTGACAAATTATTTTGATTCTATAGTTGATCTTCAAGCAAGAAAAATTGTAATTTGCGCTTTCCCTTACTCAAAAACTCTGTCAGAGACACAAAATGCCCGGTTAGATAAGTTAAATCGGCTATTGTTTAATATGACCTTTGGCCATCGAGACAAAGTATTATATTTTGATACGAATAATTTTATTCGAAACTTTATATTGACTAGGGACACAATGCATGTACCTCTTTCTTCGAAACGACAGATTGCCAAATTATTGGCATTCAATATTTATGACCCCATTATTGTTGAGACAATAAAACAGGGACCAACTAAAGTTGCTAACTGTAGAAGTTCTACACTCAAACCTCTGTATTCTGAGGTTTTAAAAAAACCTAGTATAAGTAGGTTAAGCGTGACTGCTGATTTAAACTATCAGCGCAGACAACAGAAAAGCCCCCCTTAAAAAAACTTATCTTAGCTAATCAAAATTTACAGGGCGGTTTTTCTGGTAAATTACTAGAATTAGAGTTATTTTTAGAAGAACATAGAGTAGATGTACTCTGTGTCACTGACAGAGTAATTGCACTGGCTACTAGAGTCCCAAATGATTTTTTCTGTAAATAATTATGAAATAGTCAGTTGCTTTAATAGAAAGTCTGCATTGCATGGTGGATCTTTAATAATAGTAAATAGTAGTTTGAAGTATATAGAACGAAAAGATATTAGCAGACTTTCTGTTGAAAAAGTTGTAGAACTATCATGTGTTGAACTGGCTAAGCATATTGTAGTAAGCGTATACAGGCCCCCCGCCAGTGACTACAGTTTATTTGAATCCGTACTAGAGGATGTTTTAAAGGTAGCTTCAAGTAGTAGCAAGAAAGTTATAGTATGTGGAGATTTTATTATAGACTTGCTGGTAGACTGCGTTTTAAATAACAAATTAAAACTTATTTTCAAGTCTTTTAATTTAGTTAATATTTTCTTAGAGCCTTCTAGGATTACCGAAAACACAGCCACCTGTCTTGACAATGTATTCTGCGACTGTGAATTTTCGCATTGTTCTACAGTACCTAACTTGCTTAAAGTCAGACCACAATGGTCAAATTGTCCACTTTGAAGCAGATTTTAAAAAAAAGGAGCAAGATATAATTTATCGGCCCATGACAGCAAAAAAGATGGAATTATTTAGAAATTACATACAAAGTAGCTTACCTACACAAAATAATAAGACCCTTAATGCAAATGCTCATTATGGAGATTTATTCAAAGTTGTTTCAGGTAGTTTTGAAAAAGTTTTTAAATGAGCCTTTAGTGAATGGGCTACTGCCGGCATCCGAAAAAGCAGGGACCCACTATATGCGCTATATGAGAAAAAAACATACACATATGACCCCAGTTTTATACAGTATGTTAAACTATATTCAAAATTATTTAAGGCCGTCTGCCACAAAGCAAAATGTGAGCATATAAAATCAAAAATCCTTCAATCGTCTAATAAATCCAGAACAATTTTGGCTATTATAAATAAGGAAACCGGTAAATCCAAATCAGGAGATCGCGAACTTTCACTTAAAATAGATGATAAATTAATAACCTCAAATGAAGACATTGCTACGGCTTTTGAACAGTTCTTTACAAATGTTCCAATTGTAACGACAGCTCCTTTAGACTCTTCTCCAGCTCTTGCTGAAAGTATTTTGAAAAACAATGTCCCCCCATGCCATCACGATTTTTCGTTCGACTATATTGAAGCCCATACCGTGATTAAATCGTTTAAAAAGCTAAAGCTTAAAAAAACTGAGGACTTATGGGGTATGTCAGTAACAGTAGTTAGCTCAGTAATCGATACCCTAGCACCCCATTTAGCCAAAATCTTTAACAAATGTTTAGATGAGGGTATATTCCCTGATCTAATGAAATATAGTAGGCTCGTTCCTTTATTTAAAAGTGGTGATAAGCAAGATCCCACAAATTTCAGACCAGTCTCAGTTTTACCCGTTTTGAGTAAAATATTCGAGAAGATACTTCTAGGTCAGCTGCTTACACATTTCAATGACTATCAACTTCTCCATGGTCAGCAATTCGGCTTTACGCAAGGGCGCTCTACAACGGACGCCGGCGTCATGTTAGTTAAACATATATTTAGTGCATGGGAAGAGCGCAAGGATGCTATAGGCGTATTCTGTGACTTGTCGAAAGCATTTGATTGCGTTGACCATAAAACACTTCTTTTAAAATTAAAGTACTATGGTATAAACGGGAATAGCCTAAAACTTATAACATCATATTTAGAAGGGAGAGTTCAAAGAGCTGATATAAATAGAACTAAATCTTCAGGGTCAGAGGTCAGGATAGGAGTGCCACAGAGATCGATTTTCGGGCCGTTCCTCTTCCTCGTATATGTAAATGATTTGCCGTTCATGGTTCAAAATATGTCAGAGATAGTATTATTTGCAGATGACACGTCTCTTATTTTTAAAATTAAGAGACAAGAAAATGACCTTGACAATACAAATAATGCTCTCTCTCGGGTACTAAATTGATTTACTTCTAATAACTTATTGTTAAATTCAAAAAAGACGAAATGTATAAAGTTCACTCTTCCAAATGTCAAAACTTTAGACAGCAATGTTTTACTGGGGAATGACAAATTAGACCTTGTGAATGAAACTGTATTTCTAGGTATCACAATTGATGCAAAGCTTCAATGGGGTCCTCATATAGAAAAATTAGCAAATAGGCTTAGTTCAGCAGCATATGCAGTCAAAAGAATTAGGGAACTAACTGACGTCGCAACTGCTAGGCTTGTTTATTTTAGTTACTTCCATAGTCTTATGTCCTATGGCATACTAATGTGGGGACGGGCAGCAGACATTGAGACCATCTTCGTCTTGCAGAAGCGAGCGATCAGATTCATTTATAGGCTGGGTAGTAGAGATTCGTTAAGAGTTTTTTTTAAAGAAACTAACATCCTGACAGTTGCCAGTCAGTATATATATATGAAAACATTATGTACGTTAGGAAAAATATCAGTAACTTTAAAACTTTAGGTAGCCAACACAATGTAAATACTAGAAATAGACATAAACTTTTGTTCCCACTGTTTAGGCTGGCAAAGGTTAATACATCCTTCATGGGGCATTGTATACGCTTCTATAATAAAATCCCTGAAGATATATTAAGCTTGCCTGAATCGCGGTTCAAAAAATATGTTAAGCACACTTTTTGCCAAAAGGGCTACTATAACATAAAGGATTATTTAGATGACAATGAGGTCTGGAATGAAAGCCAGTACAATGTATGAGTTCTATGTTCAAAATAATTATGTAAACTATGTTAATTAAGGACTTTTGAAAAGACTAAGTTAGGAGTTTTTTTGTCCATTTTTTCTCCTAAATGATCTAGATTTTGAAATGGACACCTAGTTTGAATTGTAACGTTCATTAAGCCGCAGTTTCTGTGCTACTTTGAATAAAACCTTTTCATTTCATTTCATTTAATTTCAAAGCTTCAGAGGTTATAGCAGTGTGTCTACTCACAGTATCATTTGCTGTAAGGCAGTTCAATGGTTGGCACTGTTGCAATCGTAAGGGAAACCATAATTGAAGTGTTTATGGTTTCCCTACTCCAAGGCTACTCATTCAAAAAAACAATGTCCTAGACAATGCAGCGCTCGAGTCCGCTGTATAAATCACCTCATTTTCTAGGTGTTGTGTTTCTGCACCTCATTCTGTTATATATTATATTCGTTATCAACCCTTATATGTCCCCACTGCTTGGGCACGGGTCTCTTCCTGCATTGCAGGAAGGTTAGGCCATACTCCACCACGGGGGCCAAGTCCGGGTTGGTGGAGGATTGTGAGACAGTGGCGGGCCTCACTGTCAGAAGTTATCAAGCCGCCCATAAGGCCTCTGACATGGCTTAACGACTGCCATTATATGACAGCCAGCACCAACGGCTTAACGTGCCTTGCGAAGCACGGTAGCGCTCGGAAAAATGCCACTAGCGGTAGTCACGGGACGCTCACCCATCCCGTACCTGACCGCGCCTGTTGTTGCTTAACCAAGTGATTGATTCCAATCACTCGGTTCGCCTAGGCCACGAGCGCCTCATTCTGTGATATTACTGAACATTTATATTTTTTATTTTGTATTTCAACGTACATGCATAAGTTTTAATGGTTTATCTTTATGTAACCGCGATTTGAATATAGCCATTTTTGAAAGAGAAATATCATTTTTACAGTAGGAAATAATGTAAGACCAATTAATATCTAAGTACAAAACTATATTTACAACATTACGCAATTGATATGAGTTTTGCTACCTTTGCTCGCTGTACCGACGTCCTGAGACAGAGTACTGCCTACAGAATGAGGATGGAAAAGAACTGAAAGAAGTAGCGTTCCTTAGCGGAGTTCCATGTCTAGCAGTGGTGGATTTATTTGTTACCAATCAGACCAAAACTTTACAAAACAAATATTCATGAATATTTGAGCCAACAAAAGCGAAGTAAAATGCCATTCCAAATGAGATCATTTGCAATATTAAATACGGCTAAAGAAAAATAAAGTACAGTTATACAAGCAAGTTATCACTAGCTAGTAGGCATTAGGCTTCTTTTTTCACACTCTTACTAATCTTCCTCTTAATACGCTCGGTATAGGCAGCCACAATGTTCGACAACAGTGGCAGAGCCGCCGACTTGTCATCATCCTTGACACCAACGTTCGCACAGAGGTCTGCCCTCGCCCGTTTCTCCGCGGACATGCCGGCCTCTGACGTCATCACGGAGGCTGTATACAAATAGCCATTCCACTCGAGGTATTCCCTGACGAGCTCGTTGACTAGCAAGACCTCTTCGCTTAGAGGCGGGGGACCGGTGTAGGTGGCGTCTGCCTTCAGGCACTCTTGGCGCGTACGCAGTGCCTCAGTCACTTTGGCTCGCATCTGAGACATAATGAGGCTCATTATTGACCAAAACATAACGTAGTAACTTTTGTACAACAAAATCGCTTGTCCTGGTCGTATACAAGAAAACGTTTGCTTTGTTAACGAGAAAAAATGCCTTATTGACGGCTGATAAATGAGTATGTTTTGGTTAAAAAGTTATAGTTTTTTTTTTCATTAATAAGTAGAGTGGAAGCGTTTATATGTGTGTACACTCCTCTTTTTGTTAAATATATACCAAGTATTACAATAAAAGCTAAGTAAAATGCAAGCTTATTAAAAAGAATGGGGTACAGGCAGAGACAGACAAGGAAGAAATCGGATTATTTTAAGTACAAAATACTAAAAATAACTTTATTTATTCTTCTTTTTGTGCCTTCTGCCTTCATCTTCTTCTTCAGACTATATTATGTAGTCCACTGCTGGACATAGCCCCCCCCCCTAATGAGAGCCATAGCGCCCTGTCTTCAGCTTGCCGCATCCAGCAAGCAGCAGTCCATTATTTTTAAACAGTTTGCATACACAACTTAAGACATGTTTGTCGTCCTTGCAAAATACATAGTTTACATAACTTAATCATTATAATCTTAAGACATTTTTGAACATTTCAATTTTTTATTGGTATTCTGATTTTGGTATCTCCAATTCAATCTATTTTAGGTAGTGAATATACCCTTATTGCCCGCTACATTTGTAATGTCGTCCTTCCATCTCATTGGTGGTTTTCCGGCTGATATTTTTCGCACCATGGCCTCCATTATTACTTTGCCATCACTACGAGTCAGTCTTTTGAGATAAAATTATATCCTACGAAGTAAGTAGCTTCCATGTGACTGTAATCGAACTATTCCAGATATTTAAATCAAAAATTAATATAGTAACTCCCCAACTCTAACTACCAGCTTAATTGTAAGTTACAGGCTACTTGTGTAAAAAAATATACATCTTCAATTGCTACATAAAAAAAGCCTATATATGAGACGGAAATGTAGTTCTAACTAATTGTCCTCAAGTGTACAAGTTTTCTTCTTAGTTCTGTATTTATATTAACCTAGAAAACTGTTCATGACTAAACGCTAGTGGCATTTTTCCGAGCGATTCCGTGCTTCGCAAGACACGTTAAGCAGTTAGTGCCGGCTGTTGTCGATTGATGGCAGTCGTTAAGTCAAGTCAGAGGCTTTAAGGCGGCTTGAAAACTTCTGACATTAAGACCAGCCAATAGTGTTGCAATTCTCCACCAATCCGAATTTGGCCCCCGTGGTGGAGTATGGCCTACAATACCTTCATCAGGGAAGGGACCCGTGCCCCTCGGGAGGGACTTAATAGGTTGATGATGATGATGATGATAGAAAACAATGAACACTTTCATCCAGAAATCTTAAAATTGTGATAATATACCTCAGCCTGCAATATATTCAAGTGGCCACTGGACTTTAGGAGCTCTTTTATAGCCGATATCAGCTCTTTTTCAGAGTCTTTGTCGACTTCGTTCATATCTTTGTGTTTTGTTGAAAATCTTCCGCAAGCAGACGGTAACTTTTTTGGTATATGTCACAGACTACATAAAGATACTGTATATGACAAGAAATGACAATCACAGACAAAAAAGACAAAATGACAACCGAAACATCAGTGTTCATTTTTTTTATTCAACTAAGCAGGCCAGTAATTTTACTGTATATAAATAGTTTATAACTGGCACACTGATTTCAGAACTCGATGGTACTCGTCATTGAGTTTACACCACAGATTAAAATGACAACTAGTCTAAAGCAGGCGTCCGTCACTCGCTCAAGGTCACGCGTTATATACCTGCCGCCCGGCGTATCGTCCACGATACAACCGACAAAGGGCCGCTACGCCCGCCTGAGCGCTCGCACCGCACGTTTCCCGCGCTTACTACTCGAAATGCCGAAACGAAATTTGTGCAGTGGATGGGTGTAAAAGTAAAAAAACAAATGAAGAATTATCATTTTTTTTCACTGCCGAGAGACGAAGAAAGGTAAGTAGTATTTTAAATCTTATATTTATTTCTTTAAACAGGTAGGTAGGTACTATAAATGTAAAATAAATACATAAAGGTAACTGCTTTTTTTCGTGGACTTGTTAATTTTGATTCTAAATAACCACATCAGTTCTAACATTATTATGCGTAAGTGTCTCTGTCTGTCACGTTTTCACTGCTGTACTGTGGCTATACCGGAAATTTAAAAAAATGCATAGTCGTAAATTGATGGAAAATGACAAAAACAATTTTATAATAGTTCGCTCCACGACTTAGCAGTTGCTAAAAGTCGTGGAGTTGTGAAAAACAAATACATACACGACAAAGATGGGTAGTTGCCATCGATAAAATATATCTACTTTAGTAATATTTTATCTATGGTAGTTACCCATCTTTGTCGTGCATGCATTTGTTTTTAATGTTAATTTAATTTAGGATCAACTAAAGTGGCTTTTTAGTGTTTCGTAGTAAACATTAGAAACATGGATGTCAAATATTTAGGTATTTGTCGAATTCAAACCAATATAATGTGGTCGATTCTGTCCGCCACGCCCAATCCAAAAACTAAAATCAATTCTGTCTCTCCCCTTCTTCTTAAATATTTGTCTAGGAATAGAGAGGGACAAATAGAACCCATTCCAATTTCAGGATTAAACGTGGCGGTCAAAATCACCCATAATGACGAAAAAATTTAGTTTATAATAATAATAAATAAATAAATATTCATAGACATATTACACAGATCTCGTTAGCCCTATACTAAGTACAACTAAATGACTTGTGTTATAGGTGCTAATTCGACGATAGATTTAATACAATAAATACATAGATAACATCCAAGACCCGAGACAAACTAGAAAAGTTCGTTTCCTAGTTTGAGCCGGCCGGGGATCGAACCCGAGACCTTTGGTTTTACAGCAGCGTGCCAAACCGCTGCGCCACCGAGGCCGTCCGAGGAGTTTGATACCTTAATGTTTGATTTTCAGATGCCGCAATTGGCTTGAGATAATATTGAGGCCTGATCTAATAACAACTCAAACAAAGCCAGCTTGTCATTTTATATTACATATTTTTGACAAATAAATAAATATGGTTATTTCACAACATTCGTTTTATTACAGTAATAATCATCATAGGTACAACCCTTGCGCATTCGTGCGACGACGCGCTTGCACGTGAGTCGCACGGTGGGCAACACAATCTCGACTCTTTGAGCGGGTACTTACGGTATATTTCTCCTCGCTGTGAACAGTAGTTATTATTATTAAAATTTTGTAGGCTATTATAGCGTAGGTATTTTCGCTTTAGTATGGGAGTGATGTATCTGTTACGTAGTAACTATTATCTAATCTGTGTCTAAAGCCAGTCACCGTCACAGAAAAATTAAACTAAGTCCAACGTCTTCAAAAATCTTTATGTAGTTTGTGGTCACGGATGTAAAATTTACGTAGATAGAGTAGAACTATTTACATCCGTGTTTGTGGTCTTCATAAAGATATAAGAAAGAAAGGATGGAAAAATAAAACAAGTAAAAAATACCCATAATATTTTTTTAAAACTAATTTGTGAAATTTGCTTACTAATAAGCAAATTAATAAGCAATTGACAAATTATATTTTAAAAAAAATTATGGGTATTTTTTATTTGTTTACATTATATTAAGGCCAAAACTTATTAATGAATGTAGGATAATTTTTGAAACTCAGTTTTTTCATTAGGTATATAGTTTTACGAGTAGGTATACCTATTTTCTTTACTACTTTGTTGTATATTTTCCTACTTTTTGGTGGATTCAGTTAGAATACAACATTTTTTCGAAACTATTTTACTGAATTAGATTGTGATTTATCTCACCTAATAAAATATCATATTAAATTTTTAATTTTTAACCTAGCTCAAAAAAGGTTGAAGTACTTAACATAACAAAACCATGCATGTTGGTTTTGTTATGTTCTTTCACATTTTCTAGCAGAATAATGCTGCTTACTAATATAACACTGCAAAATTATTAATACTGATTTATCACAAAGAAACACAATGTAAAAAAAAATATTGGCTTTCTCATAGCTGTCTTTCATTCTATTCAAAATAAACGCATATTATTTGATAACGTGACTTGAAAATTTAACTATTCCGACACAATTTCGAAAGAGTTATTATTTGAGTAAGCTCTACAATTTTTACGCACGAACTACGCAAAGCACAACGACAATTTGCTACGGCGTAGCAGCTACGAACACTCTCTGAGCATACAAAAGAACTTTATTTAATAGTGATTCTTTGGCTACAATAAAAGTTAAGATTGTTTCAGAATAGCGTATCAAACGCTTGCGTGTCTTGCGGAGCGATTCAAGTAAATTGTCATTTCTACATAATGTTATAAAACGCCAACCCCGCCTTCACTTCAAAACACAACTGCACTACCTAGTATATCATTATATCTAAGTCTGAAAATAATATGAAAGTTAAATTACCAATATTGACGACCTCTGTGGCGTAGCGGTAGCGCGTCTGCCTACCATGCATGAGGTCCCGGGTTCGAATCCAGGCTGGGAACAAAAAAAAAACCCAGGTCTTGGATGTTTACATGTTTGTGATGTCGTTGTTTCTGGTTCCCACGACACAGGGTATCCTAGTGTGGAGCCAGGAGCAATGTATGTGCCAGTATGTAAATGTTATGTTGTTAATATATTATAGTATTTTAAGCGGTATAGTATATGTAAGTATCACTGCAGTGTAATTGATATTATATGCAGTATGGAGTTGTTGTTATACTTGACGACCGTGGATTATTTTTTTTAATGTATCCTCGACTGTGTCCCACGCTTTCCTCTCCTCTCCGTTCATGGTCACCCTCTGGATTCTATATCAGTATTGTTATTATCTTTTATAAATAACTACAATTATATAGCTAATTTATACGTAGGGCCCAGGCCTGCTCTCAGGAAGAGAACGTTCTATTGGCAATCGCTGAAGTACGAGGACACTTCAGGCTCTCAGATCTCTTCAGGATGTTTAGAGTCATCGAGTGGTATTGCCAATCTAAATTCATAAATGTACAAAACTTAGAAAACCAATTCGGGATTCGAACTCAAAACATCTCAAATGTGAGGCAAGTATTCTACCCTGACAAACGCACTACCATCGCTTCGATCGATTACAATCACTTTTAAATCGTTTATTCTGTTTAAAGCCCTTTAATTACATTTTATGTCAGACTCGATTCTACTCTTTTAACAATAAAGGAAAGCATAGTGACGAAACCTGAGTGTCTGAGGTGTTCAAATCAGAGCTTGAAATTTCCAATCCGCGGTGGGCACGTTTGGTAATTAAGCCCATATTCTCTCTCTCTGAGAGAAGGCCAGTGACCTGCAGTAGAACGTGTGAATGCTACATCGATATCAACCCTCGTATGTCCCCACTGCCGGGGCATGAGTCTCTTCCTGCATCGCAGGAAGTTTAGGCTATACTCCACCTATTTTTTAATGCACTAATCCGTGCTATGGACAATTTTAAAAACCTATCTAGAGGCTAAAAATTCTACCCATGCCGGGATTAAATAGGTTTTTAAGGCAGTTTTGAACAAAATGTAATGGTTGATGTGCTACCGACTGTAGGGAACTTATAACTTCTGTGAAATTTCGTTTGCATCCCATCGGCGTTGGCAGTTCAAAACCAAATCGGTCCCAAACGCCGCCGCCGATTTAAAGTAATAAATTGCCTTGAATCGATGCTCGTATACAAGCTGACACAACCCCTCCTCTTTATCACTCTTTCTTATGTATTATAAAATGGATCTTGTTTGAAGATCATCGGTTCAAGGTTCTATTCAATCGTTTCTCGTTACTTTCTTCAGTAAAAATCTACTCCAGGTTTTTGGAAGCGTTCGTGGCCCAGTGGAACCGAGAACCAATCATTTGAGTTAAGCAACAACAGGCGCGGTCAGGTGCAAGATGGGTGTCTGTCCCATGACTGCCACTAGTGGCATTTTTCCGAGATCTTCCGTGCTTCGCAAGGCACGCTAAGCCGTTGGTGCCAGCTGTCATATAATGGTAGTCGTTAAGCCATGTCCGAGGCATTATGGACGGCTTGATTACTTCTAACAGTAAGGCTCGCCACTGTCTTACAATCCTCCACCAACCCGGATTTCGCCCTTGTGGTGGAGAATGGCCTAACCTACCTGCGATGCAGGAAGAGACCCGTGCCCCAGCAGTGGGGACATACAAGGTTTGATATCAATATCGATCGTTTTTGAGATATCATAGATCACAGCAGCACAAATACTTGTTTCGGTCCCAAACTAAGATACAAGGTTCCATAACAACCAGGCAATTAAAAGTTACATTTTCAATCACGTTCAACGTAACATTTAACGGTTAACGTTACAGATAACTTTCAACGTTTCATTTATTTGAACGTGATTGAAAATGTAATGTTTAATTGTCTGGTTGCTATAGAACAGTGTACTTTAAAATCTTATTTAGAGGCTAAAATTCCACTCACGCCGTGGCTCGAACCTGCAACCTCTGGCTAATCTGGGTAGTCGCCGCGCCGTGCCAGCGCGGCGACTACCGGCATTCGTGAAATTTTGAACCTCTTTACCAACACATTCAGCGATTTATTTTTATATTATAGAATTACACGATCGATCGATAGAACGATAGAATTAAATTCATAATTTATTTATACGTTATGACATAATTATACGTTTGTTTCAAAAAGTCATTATCATAAATATTAACAACGGTGACAATATTTTTTGGACTGCAATCTATTACCTAGAATTAACAACCTAGAACTTTATTCGATTTCCGCTAACAACGGCCGTTTTGTCAAAACTAAAAAAAAATCTTTGTTTATTAACATTTATAATTTTCACTTTTTTCAAAGGCTTTTTCCTCTTTAGATATGATTTTTCCGATTGGTGGCGCTAGTTATCACTGTGAAAGACCTTGATTTGCAAAAACTACAGCCTTAAAATCAACATTTAAATAGGTATTTAAGGATGTACAAAGTTATTACGTCGGTTATGAAGTTACTTCCCGCGGGAGTAATAAAAAGTTATGTTCATTTGACGTGAGTTTTAACAACGACCTAAAACTAACGTAGCAATTCTGACACAGCAATAGACTATATTTTAATTAAAAACTATATCTGCCTGTGTATTCGTGGAATCTCGGATTAAAAGTATTTCTTTCCTGAATCTGAGCTTAACATATAACATTAACATACAGGCACATACATTGCTTCTGGCCCCAGACTAGGATACCCTGTGTCGTGGGATCCAGAAAAAACGACATCACAAACATGTAAACATCCAAGACTGGGGATTTTTTTTGTCCTCAGCCGGGGTTCAAACCCGGAACATCTTGAATGGTAGGCATAGGCGCTACCACTGCGCCACAGAGATCGTCAATATGTGGTTTTAGTTTACAAAGACACATAACGGACACACCTTTCATTATCCATTACGTAAATTCATCCGACATAAACGAGATTGCATATTTGTCGATGTACAAAGATGTTTTTTATTAAATATTACAAAAAACTTTAACAGTGAAAAAGTTCGAGCAAACACTTCTAAGACAAATGTTTTTTAGTACGAAGCCTAATTAAACCAGTCATGCCTAAAAGATTGCTAAAGATAACAATAAAAAAGATACATTGTTTATGATAGTCTCTACATCAAAGGAAGCGTTTAAATAGGAAAAGTTAAACAAAGCTCAAAAGAGCAAATTTGGATCAAAAGGCTCTTGAATATTACCGAACAGGCACTTCAGCCCTTAATAATGTACTCGAAGGTACGGGATTGTGTTTTTTCATGATAAATCGGGAGATTCATAATGTTCCAGAAACTAAGATTTTCCTTTTTAGAGGCACTTGCTTTGTCTGAAAAATCTCGATCAAGGGCGCGTTGGACAGGCTTTAAGAGGCTGCTAAAAAAGATTTTAACTTTCTACGTTAAATTTTAGGGTTGACAAAATTAAAAAAAAATATGAAATCAGGCGTTACTTTGCGGAAATCCATAATAGCATTAAAATGTGACATAATACCATTAAAATATCATGAAACCGACACCAATACTTGTGTGAGTGGTGATGTGTTCGTGTCTTGCTTCTGCTTGAAAAAGCGGGAAGGAGGGCGGTGCATTAACTAACCGCATGGTGCTTGTGGGATTTTTGGTGGAATTTCGCAAAATAACCGAATTAAACATTTTATTGAGCCGAAGAGGAGAGCCGAAGATCGACAGTCTGCCACGAGATAAGATATATAAATATATAAATAGAAAATATCTTATTGTAAACTATTATATTCTTTTTATGCACTAACCCGTGCTAAGGACAATTTTAAAAACCTATTTAGGGGCTAAAAAATCCACCGCAGTTTCGAAGTTTCACTGATGCCGAAACTTGCCCATTAGCTCAGTTAGGAGAGCGCTGGCACGTTTAGCCAGAGGTCGCGGGTTCAAGTCCCGGCACGGGTGGAACTATTAACCTCTAAATAAGTTTTTTTTTATTATTATACTATTTTATTTTTAATGCACTAACCCGTGCTAAGGAACAAATTTAAAAACCTATTTAGAGGCTAAAAATTTCACCCATGCTGGGATTCGAACCCGCAACTTCTGGCTATCCTAAAATGTAAAACCTAACTGCAAATTAGGTAGTCGGGGCTGTAAGTGATGCAATTTGCTTAAGTTAGATGTCACTGCCTGTACGTAATACAGAGAATAGTGTAAAGAGGTTCGGAATTTCACTGATGCCGTGAGTCGCCCATTGGCTCAATTGGTAGAGCGCTGGCACGGATAGCCAGAAGTTGCGGGTTCGAATCCCAGCATGGGTGAAATGTTTAGCCTCTAAATAGGTTTTTAAATTTGTTCCTTAGCACGGGTTAGTGCATTAAAAATAAAATAGTATAAAATACGCTTATTGTGGAGACCACAAATCGGCAAACGCAGCGTAGGACGCCAGGTGGAGCGACGATATTCGCAAAGCGGTGTGCAGATGACTGGAAGAGGAGAACCGAAGATCGGGCTCAGTGGCGTGTCTTGGGAGAGGCCTAGTTAGTTAGTTAGACCTAAGATTTCCGCACTTAGCCTCATAGTTGGGCCATTGTACGTAGCAAACGCTGAGGTGCGCTAACACCTCAGACACTAGGGTTTCCTTACGATGTTTTCCTTCACCGTCAGCGAGTAGTATTGCTTCTATAATTTCACAAATGTACATAACTTAAAGAACAAAGTCATTGGTACATGCCGGGATTCGAACCCACGACCTCCCGATTGAGAAGCCGGCGTTCTACACCGCTCCGCTACCACCGCTCTTTTTGGGAGAGGCCTATGTCCAGCAGTGGACTGATTATGATGATGATGATGGGACATTTTATTCATTGCTGTGCAGAAACTGTAACATATTGACCAAAACGATATGAACATCACATGAAGTTTGCTATCGAGAAAAAAAGGCAGAGACACTTCAGTTGTCAGTTGTCTGAAAGACATTGCTGTAAGTAATAATCAATAAACGTAAATATTGTAACTTTTATTTTTTTCTGGCGTAAAATAAAGAATACTCTTTTCTTATACCACGGTTGTAGGATGATCATATCTGGCTGGAATATGCACAGTTCTTAATCGCGTCTGTAATACTCGTAAATGTTCCATCATTCCCGGTACATAGTCGGGCGTCAAATGTAACAAAATAGTAGAAAATAACATTTTGATACAATCAGGAAAGCTACAACAATTGTATTAATATCCTTTAAAGGCTCTATTTTGAAACAGAACGAAAGTCATGTGCTGTCATACACTAACTTAAATTACATACATTTGTGGGTTTGAAGTCACAATACAACTCCCTAATTGTGGAGATTGACTTCGTGAGGCAACCTTAGTGTCAGAGGTGGTAACACACTCAACTTTCTCTAAGATAAAGTCTATGCTATGCAGTAGGTCATATATACATACATACATACATAACCTCACGCCTGTATTTCAGAGGGGTAGGCCGAGACCAGGGGACTGCCACTTGCCACGATCCTGACAGATCACCTTCGTTTCATCAACGTTCATAAGTCGTTGCATGCACGCATGCCGGTCCCGGGTACTTTTTATCTTCCCCTTTGCTAATACATCCCCTATTTGCTCGATGTATGTACGTCTGGGACGTCTCTTACCAGCCCTTCCACTTACATTCGCAATATATATTTGTTTCGTCAATGTTTCTTCCTTCATCCTCTCCACATGTCCAAACCAACGCAACATTCCTGTCTCAATTCTAGTCACTATATCCTCTTTCAATCCACAGCTTCTTCTCTAATCAGACTATTGCGTATCCTGTCATTCAAAGTAACACTACACATACTTCTCAAGGACCTCATTTCTACTGCATTAATTCTACTACTTTACTAAGCAATAAAGTAGAATTATTTTTTGCCATACCCAAGTCTATCTACCATACATAAGGTCATATATAAGCTGCGAATATCAGGGGAATTTACGAAATGATTGTTCGACTTGGCCTCGCTTGGAAAACCCTGGAAATCATAAAAAATAAACAATTTTCCACCTACTTTTATATTGATTCCTCATACCGCTAATAGCAGACAATAACTCTTGTTTGGACAGGTAATGGAACGGCAACTTGCTACTATTTATAGAGAAAACGCTGGAAAAGGTACCTGTAGGCATTTTCCTCGCTTCGGACTTTTAAGGAAACTGTTTTTGGCGTATTTTTTACGGCTTCTCCGCTCCATTATAATAATACTACATAATATAATATAGTAAAGGTTATTTTTGATCAAATCGTGATTTGCTTGTTTCACCAATTTTAACAGAAAATACAGTGAAATTTCCCAAATACATTGATAGATTTCCTTAGCCCTTCGCCGCTTATCTAATTTAATATGGGAGCGTCGGCCCAATTAAAATCTTTCCTTGCCAATAAGCGTACCAAAAACATCTAAATCGCTGCTTTAAGAAAGCGTTGCTAAGCGATGCCCGAATGAATTCTGTACAAGTATGCACATAAATACTTGTATGTATGTACATAATATATATGACCAACGAGCAATGGGTTGAAGGCAAGCGCCTGAAACTGCGGAGTCTATGCTTCAGTCTTACCCCGACTGCCGTGGAGGACGGACGCGCTTCCTCGGGTCGCACTAGTGTCAACACTTACGCGATTCCATGAGTGAGTTGTAGTGGTGAGCGAGTGATAGTGTTGTGTGATAAGAACCATAGAATGGTTTGAGGATTTAGTGTAATTACGTGTTGCGAGACTTCAGGTAAGTTTCATGTTCGTTTCCGCGTTTCCTTTTAGGTTTTTTAGTTAGATTGGTGATCGGTTTGGCAAAGGTTTTTTTTCTTCATTTAGTCGTATTTTAAATACCCATTAGGTTCAAATTTGCTCAATGTCTCCCATCGACTTTTTTATAAAAGTGTTTGTTCCAGTTCTAAAAGTAATGACTCCAATCGACTTTTTTGAATTAGTGTCTGTGCCAGTTCTAAAAGTATCATATGTGCATGTAATGTAAAATGTAGGCCACATGATTTATAACGTAGGCCCTACATAAAAGCGCTGAAGAAAAAATATTACGATGTTGTTTTATGGTTATTTACATGTCACGTTAACCCCTGAGGTGATCAATCAATCGATTTACAATTAAGCCCAACTCCTCAAAGGAGTGGTAATGTAAATGAACAGAAATATAAAACAAAACCATAAGTGATTACCTACGGGGTGAAAGAAAAAATGTTGATCACTTTTGAATACGTCAATGGAAAATCTGTATTGATTGTTGAATTAGTAATTAATGATTTCAAATCTATGATTTTTTTGCAAAAGATACTCGATTGACAATCTCACTTAAACAGCGTTATTGCGAGTATTGCCGAAAGCACGTCGACTTTTTCTATTACGTTACGGTTGACTTTTCAAGGAAATTGCAATGGTTGACAATCTGCCAAATAAAAACGGTAAATACATAATTTAATAATGTTTCAATTTAAAAAAACAATTAACATACTTAAAATACTTAATGTTTTGTTTAATGTACACCAAAAACATAACATTATTTTAACTTTAAAAAATTATACTCACTTTTTCTAATATAAATAGTTCAATAATGCACTTGGGCCTTTGCATGTACGTATTGAGATGATTTATACAGCGTCTAGTGGTACTTTCACTCACTGGATGGGTGAAAAGACTACTCGCATGCTGCAGTACCGGGACATTGTTTTGGAGTTGGCTTCCACAGCACCTCTACCATCCTGACAGCTTATTCGGCCTAGCCCTCAGGAAATATAAGTCAATAAGTGCGGTGCCAACTAAGCCGCGGGTTTCCCCATGGCGGGGACATTGTTTTTGAGATGCAGTTGGCTTGCATAGTGCCTGTACCATCCTGACAGCTTATTCGGCCTAGCCCTCAGGAAAGATAAGTCAATAAGTGCGGTGCCAACTAAGCCGCGGATTTCCCCATGGACGTTGTTTTTGAAGCAAAAATGTAAATAAAAAAATGTCTTGATCGGAATTTTGAATATTTTTATCGCATTTATTTTTGCCACGTTGTACTGCCTTGTTAGATATGTTTTTATATGATGACCTGGATAAACGTCAAACCTATTTCATTTTACCACAATAACCCTAACCAAGGGCTCTCAACCCTTATTTTGTGGTTTCACCTATACCCTTTGATGCCCCCAAAGATTAAATATTAAAACTTTGTATGTAACTTGATCACAGAACGTATATACATATACTGGATTACCGGAGGCGTATTTTTGTTTTAGATACTGACGTATATTTAAATGTACTATGAAGTAAAGAAGTTTTAGCTTCAAATAACAATCTTTAAAATAAATGGTTTGCACGAAAATTCTACGCATAGAAACTATAGTTAGTGCGTTATTAAAATAGATATTTTAAATTGAAAGTTTATTCCAGTAACTTCGATAGATTATTACAGATCAAAAATTTACCTTTTTACACAAATTTGATTAGATTAAGATCGGCTTGTGCATAAACCTAGATAAACTTTGTTAATTTTTTTTATGTCGCCTATAAGCGTCCTACGGTAGGGCATATGCTTTCTTACCTGGCTGCTGGGCTTAATTACCACGCGTGCCCACCGTGGATTGGCAGTCTCAAGCGCAGAGGTAGTTAAATACCTCAGACATACAAGTTTCCTCACGACGTTTTTCTTCACAGTTGGTGACCAGTATAAGTTAACAAACACCCACTATTGCTATTATAACTTAACAACCGTACATAACTCAGAAAAAAAGGAAGTAATATAACAAATATAAACGTTAGGTACTCAGTATTATTATAAGTACCCTCTATAAGTTAAACTGCAACGCGCAGGCTTTCCCTCTGCGAGACTAGGGGCTCAATCGTAACGCGTGCCCCCTGAAGATTGGCGATTTTAAGCTCTTCTCTTAAACTCACCAAATTTTCTTAAACACACTTAGGTACATTCAGGTAGAACTTAAAGAAATTTACTTTTCATGGATTAAAGTCGTTAAAAATCGGCGGATACTGCACAATGCTGAGCCTATACGCTTTATGCTTCAAATAATAATAATAATGTAGCTTATATATATATGTCCTAATGTAAAGCACGGGCCTTCTTTCAAAGAGAGACTATGGGCTTAATCACCACGCGTGCCTACCGTGGATTGAAATTGATATTGCTGAAGTAATTGAACACCTTACCTTTTCGGCTTATACAGTATATTGTTTTCTTTTTGTACATATCTTGTTTTAAGTAACGGGCATACTTAAATTCATGTCCTATTGCCCCCATCCGTCACACTGCCTGTGACCCCCGGGATGCAATGTTGAGCACCACTGACGAGTCGTCCGATGGGTATTCTGTTTCGTT
Organism: Yponomeuta sedellus; assembly: GCA_934045075.1. NCBI lineage: Eukaryota > Metazoa > Arthropoda > Insecta > Lepidoptera > Yponomeutidae > Yponomeuta > Yponomeuta sedellus. The sequence continues at coordinate 18,622,397 of OW203727.1, read as the reverse complement.
GTTTTCTTAATTGCTTTGCCGCGTGAGCAAAGCCCACAGTTTGACTCTCGTTTTAATTACGACGTAATTATTTCAAACCCGTGCGGCATTGAGTCTTTCTGAATTTTACTACGACGTTATGTTATAATAATACGGTGATGGCTTTTAATTAAATATGGACAATAATCGATACGATTCAAGACACATGTTGAAATATACAATAATAATACACACACATACATATACATACACACACACACACATAGGAATACAGTGTTACGAGAATACGCAGCACAACTTCAAGACAATTCATCATTCGAATATATATGACATACATTTATTATTATCTTCAGGCATGACTTATGTGAAGTCACATGAGGGAACGTCGACAAAGAAGCGAGACTAAAGTTTCGTAGGCGTAGACAAAAGACAAGTCGAGTGGGAGGTGTAGCAACGCAAATATTTCTACGCAGTTAATACTACGCGTGCGTCGGCGCCGCCCTTACGCGGCTATCTCCGACGTTACAGCATCGAGTAGGATACAATTGATAGGTTTACATCACTGTGCACTGCCGCTCAGTCTTTTTAACCCCCTTCCCCACCTCGTCTTCTTCCTCTCCTTGTGCGTTGCATCGCCGTCGGTAATTTCAAGGTATCGCGGCATGTCGTTCAGATTTATTTGCAGAACGACGGCGGGTTACCGCTCAGTCAACGCAGCGCTATCGCTAATCACAGACAACGCCCGTGTGGCACCTCTCTTAGCTCGGCTGAGCTGAAAGGAGCAGCCCATTCTCTCTTCATTAGGTACGATCCTCCACCCACCTTAGCCGTCCTCTAAAGAAAATAGGGTAACTTTTCCGAAAGACCTCCCTAATTGGTGTACTTTTACACTTTATCAAATTGCCTTCATTATCAGGCAGCCCTTCATTACACAAAGCTCTTATAATTAATCTTTTGTACAGTCGCCACTGAAACTTTTGCCGTCACTATAGTTACCTACAGGAAAATTAGCGCCTTGGTGCTTGGAAAGTTTGAAGAACTGGGATAAACTACGAAGGTCTTTTGAATCATGGGAACGCTAGAAACAATGTGCCCCGAAAAATCTTCGGAAATACCGAATCCACCTAATATTTTACCCCCTTCGTTTACAAGCAGGCGTGATTGGGGTCAAATACAACCAGTCTTTCTCAAATATATATAAATATGAAGAAGGAAAAAAATATTCACAAGATCCATTTATTACCAGCTTTGTCTAAACGTTAATTTTCTTGGATATTTTAGAAATAATAGTCAATACCTATTTTTTGCGATTATTAGTATTTCTTAATGATTCGCGATATTCATACATAGTTAGGTATTAAACGGATCTAACCGCGATTATTTATTTGGTAAAACGTAATTACCCTATTTTTCGACGTTTCGGCAGCGTTACAGTTGCCGTGGTCTCGGCTAGTCAGAAGTGGCGGGTACAGTCAAGTATTGTGGGTAGTCACTTCTAATTTTATCGCAGCTTAATAAATAATCGTTATTAGACCCGTTTAATATATAACTTTGCGCTTATTATATGCCTATCCAGACGGGATAGGTATTCTATTAGGTCAAAGACCTTACGCAGGTTAAGACGGTCGAAGACGAAAGAATATTAGCAAATTAAGCGATTTTCCTTCATCCTTTACAGGTTATAAACGCGGAAATCTATTAAAGGATAATAACCTGCTCCCTTTTGTATAAACAACAAAACAAAAGAGAACTTAATCCCGTAAGCAGTTGAGTTAAGTTCGCATTCATTCAATTTCCTCCATCAGTCAATATTGTTATGGACACGCATGATCAAGTTACAAAAGAACTCGATTTCTTTAGTAAGGGTTCAGTAATAAAAGTAATGTTCATTACTTTAGGCTACTTGTCACTCATTGTATTACTGATATGTTTGTTCAGAAAGGATACATACCTTCTGGAAAAAGGAGCCACCTAGGAAGGTTTTCCACAAATTTCTTAGGAAAACTAGTAGGTACGTTGTTTCAATGACCCAAACAAGCAAAAATACATCGAAACAGATAGATAGAGAACACTTTATTGTACATAAAAAAGGAAATTACACAGGTATAAAATATCCTAACCCAAGAGTGCAGACAGTGAATACAATAATAACATATGCTGATTGCAGTTTGTTGTACAAAAAATGGGAATGGAACATATTGGTAGCGAGAATTGGGTGTTGCAAAAAAATCAAGAAAGTTGGATTATAATTTAGCATGTCTCTATTTTTGTAAGACATTTAACTATTGATGCCAATCCTGAAATCTTATCATGCGTATAGGTGGCAACTAATGTATTTGGTATGACTTGAGAAAAATCAGAGTTTTTTTCCTGCCTTTTTTCCACTACAATACGGCCCGAAGGCAGTGGTTTACGTCTTACATTTAACATTGTACGTTGATATTGAGCAAACAGAATCTAAATTGTTTACATTGAAATAACATGAATTGAATGAGGGCTTTTCAATGACAGCTGTAAGTTGATTGCATTAAAAAGAACTAGATGGCGCTGCAAGGAGAACAAATGTCACCATCATACGTTTTATCGCGTTTTATGTTGTACGCACAGATTATTATTTTTGATAAACTAAACATCCCTTTGTAGTCTATGATCTAAGCTAAACTATGTTTTGAAACTGTTGAAATTTGAAAGTTTTGAAGTATTTTTACTTTGTTCATTACATACGTACGTGAATTGTGTCTTAACTAATGGCTAGCCCGTGCATTGAGCATTTTTGTAAAAACATAGGCACTCACCGTTTTCCTAAATGATGTAAATTTTGACATATTATATGACGTCAGCACCATCTATCGGTAACTTGCGGTACTGTTTTTTGTTTTTAATGGCGCTTTGAAAAGCCCTCATTCTTAATGCAGTAGAAATGTGGTCATTGAGAAGTATCTTTATTATTACATTAAGTAGAGTGATTAGAGAATGTTGTGGACTGAATGACGTTATAGTGACCAAAATTAAGGCAGAAATGTGGTGACCACACTGCACGCGGCGTGTACGCCGACATTCAAGCTAGAAAAGTGTTACACATGACATACCTACGGTAGACATAACGTCCGACGAATTACAGTCGAACCGGCCGTCTCCAGGCGTAGGGTCTGCCCGGCGAGAAATTTCCCGATATAGCGGAAATGCATGATCACCCGCTCTGCTCTATAGAATGTTACGTTGGCTTAGAAATATGGAGAGGATGAAGCAAGAAATATAGACGAAGTAAATATTGCCACATAATGTGGTTGGAAGTAATAGACTTGTGAATGTTATAGATATGGTACAGACATTGTATAAATTATTGGTAATTAAATGGAAACGTTTGTCGCATTCATATTATAAGCATGTGAAAATTGAACGAGAAATGAGTAAAGATACTTTTAGATTGCCTAGGCTCGGGATCAATCCTCAATGTTTGTATCTGTGTACACATAATTCGCCTTTTTTTAGTTACCTTATTTTGAAAAAATAATATATTCAGGAAACCTGAATAAATGAGCTAAGTGTTTATTAGAATAGTTATTTTTCCAGAAAAAATTAAATATCCTCAGTAGTAATACTGCCTTCTAATTTTGAACCCTTCACATTGCATAATTTATTTTATCAAAAAGAGAGCTCCGTTCACATAAATATGAAATAATTACAATTTACTGTGCTAAAACTGCAACTAAGAATAATTCCTCATATTAATTAACTTGACTTTACCCTTCTAATGCATAATCTATAATATAAAAATTAATCGCTGAAAGTGTTGGTAAGCGCAAATCTCGAAAGCAGCTGAACCGATTTTGGTAATTCTTTTTTTAGAATATTCCTTGAAGTGCAAGGATTGTTCTTACGGAGGAAAAAAATAAATAAATAAAGAATCTACTGTTAAGCGGTACGAAGTTTGCTTATAGGGGTCAGCTAGTACATATTAAAGTTGAATTAGTTTTGACGCTTCAGTCTGCCAAAGCTTAATTTCCAAGAATATTTTCTTTAAATTTTTAACACTGCCAATGCGTATACTCTCTCTCTCTCTTTCTGTATAACAGCAAACCCGTGCACTGCAAAAGCTTGGGTAAATTTTCTATCTCCTTTCCGCACCTCTAATATAACTGAAGAATTATCGGAATCCGATAGTCATTTAGGTGAAACTTTTTAATTGTAACCGAGTGGCGTCGGGATTGATTTATGAAGAGTCATTGTTTTCCACTTACGGGTGACGGCTGTGAACGTAGGTAGTTGTTTTTAGGGTTCCGTACCAATTGCGTCGAAAAAATCCTATTCGTCTGTATGTCTGTCTAAACTCGAAGGTCCGTATCGTACGAACTGTTATATATAGCTAGTTGAATGATTACAGGGTGTGTGTTTGTGTTATTAAATCAAATCAAAGTATTTTATTCATACATACATAACCTCACGCATGTATCCCAGAGGGGTAGGCAGAGACCAGGGACTGCCACTTGCCACGATCCTGACAGATTACCTTCGCTTCATCAACGTTCATAAGTCGTTTCATGGTTCCGGGTACTTTTTATCTTTCCTTTTGCTAATACAACCCCTATTTGGTCGATGTATGTCCACCTGGGACGTCCCTTACCAGCCCTATTTATTAGTATTTAATTCAAAATTATACAAAATCTGAAACTATTGAACTTATACATATTCATGTTTGTTCAGTTTGTTTGTACGTTATGTTGTATTTGTTCGAAATAAAGTTATTTTATAAAACAAATTTACTGTATTTCGCTGTATCGCTTACAATATTTTTACACTCAGTATAACTTTTTACTGTTATAGCTTTGTTTATCGCATTTGTATTGAAATAAAGCAAGCGGGCGAACTATCAAGGCTGCTTTTCATTAAAATACAATTCATAGTTTAATGTGAAGTTTCGACGTAAATTACCCGGACGATTAGTACTATTAGTCTTCTTAGTTCTGAATGTATGAGTTAATCGGCTATTTTATTTTATTGTATTTATTTATATATTTAAACAGTAGTAAGTACCTGTTTTTGTATAAATCAGACTTAATTAAACATTGCATATTATTATATACTATAGATCTACCATCCACGGATAACTTATAATAATTAGTTGCTTTATGAAAGTGGAAAACATAATAATAATAATTAAGATGACAAAAAGGAGCAATTCAATGTACATCGCATTGTCATAGTATAAACCGTAATCTGTTATAAAAACAGTTTTAAAATAGATTATAATTGAAATAATTAGAAAACTCGTTTTGTGTGTGAATCAAAGCATTGTTTGACAATAAATTAATTATTAAAGTGTAGCATAATGAGGTTTCCATCACATCTATTATGTTTGTAAAATCATAAAAGTTTTATTTGAGTTACTGGTTTTGACAAAATGTATTGATTGCTAACAGTCTCAAAAATAGAATAGCTCTATTGACCCTGTGCTATAAATAGAGGTGACGCCATTGTACGCCCTCTCTTACCTCTGTGAATTTTAAACAAATTGTTACACTGTTATGTTGCTGATTGTATCCTGATTTTTCTCTCCATGGACCCCTACAACCACGGCCCTGGCCTTGCGCCGACAAATCCTATGCCTCAATCCGTATTAAGATACGGATTGAGGCATAGGATATGTCGGTAGACTAAGGTCTACCTGCATACCAAGTTTCATGTAACTCCGTTCAGCCTGATTGAGTAACAAACGAGCAAAAATCTTCACAAAATTTCACTTTTGTAATATTAAGCAGGATATAGTAGGATGAATTGCTCTAAGCAATAAGGCCGCCAATTATACTGTATCTTTGTAATTATTTCATGTTTGTTTTTTCCTGGTGTACAAGAAAGAATATTTTTATCTTATTCATTCTGTCATTGCCTTTATTTAAAAGCCAAAATAAATTCCTTAAATATCTTTAACCGCATAATTCAATGTGTTAAATAACACAAAAACTTACCATCAAAATGCCCACAGCTTTATTACAAGATTAAAGAGTGACCCAAACCTACGAGCCGTATAATGAAAAGCGATAAAAAAGGGCGCAAAAACCAATCGATCCATTAAAAGTTGCCTCAGAAAATGGCTTTATTAAATCGCGAGCGGTTATACTCATTACCATGGCGCGGCTGTAAAACTTTGATGGTTCAGTAATGCATTGCCATTTATCAAGCGGGGTGGCGCTGAGCCTGGTAGAAACACTACGGGTATACTCTTGACTAAACTGTGAAGCGTGCTATGGAACATGTCCGTATACCCAGAAAGTAGCCTTTGGTAACTCAAGAGCCAGATATGAGTGGACACACAACTCTCTCGCCGTCAAGTGTGTCGCATTCATATCCCAGAGATGTCAACTATATCTGGCTCCCTCACACATACTCTCAACTCAGTACGGTAGTCATCTCCTGCTACTTTATCCAGCTCACACACAATGCGCGAGAGCGAGATTAACATCGTCTGACATCGGTTACATTCGGCCGCATTTTTCGTCTTAACCAAAGAGCGATGAGAGAAAGTTGAAAAAAAAGTGTAATCTGGATAAAGTAGTGATAGGTAGACTAGACTGACTCACCAGTTGTGTCTCTTGTTTCCACACGCACTTAGTTGATTGGACGTCGTGTGAGCTAGGACACAAGTGGTGAGTGAGATATGATAGAGATATAGTGTGTCTCGGTGAGCAAAGATATGAGATATAAGAACTCCCTCTAAGGACACACTTTGCCCAAGTCTACCAGCAAGACCCTTCGTCTAATACGATTAACTACCAGAGTTTCACTTACGTATTAATTAATACCTTCTGAATAGTATAAGTAAATTAATAGTACCTTAGCAGTTAGCCAAAAAACTTAGATTATTTTCCAGCAGGACCCTCCGTTGTTAGAAGGTCTTCAGACCAGTAGTATAATAATATGTCCCTGTAAAACGGTAAATTAGTAGATTTACATTTTCTTCGTTTTCTTAAAAAAAAGTTATTAGTTTATAAGAAATAAACCTACAGAAGTTTTATACTGCCAGCCGGAGCCTTTTTTGTTTAAGGGATTTCAGTCCAGAATGAGTAATAATAACTAAAAATCAGAAAAAATATTCTCAAACATATAACATTTCTCCAATTCCCCGATTAATTATTATTATTATTTATTTGTCTCAACTTCGCGACTCGGCAAACCTAGTGTAGGACGTCCTCCGACCAGGTGGGATGACGATCTGCGAAAAACTGCCGGCAGATGCTGGATGCGGCAAGCTGAAGATAGGGCGCTATGGCGCTCATTATAGGAGGGCTATGTCCAGCAGTGGACTACATAATATAGCCTGAAGAAGAAGAAGAAGAAGATTTATTTGTCCGAAAAAGGACATAAAAAACCTCATTTTATACAATTTGCTAATGCAGTTTATTGGCAAGCTCTAGGTCACATTTTTTTATATATAAACTTACACAATCTACAAAACCAACACTATCGATAGTACTTTCTGTATCTCAAGCATAGGACAAGAAGACAAATCCCTTAAGCATTCTTTTTTTAAACTTAACTTTTTCGAGACTTTTATTACAAATATATATTGTGAATGTGAGTGGAAGGGCTGGTAAGGAACGTCCCAGGCGGACGTACATCGACTAAATAGGGGATTTATTAGCAAAGGGGAAGATAAAATGTACCCGGAACCGGCGGGCGTGCATGCAACGACTTATGAACGTTGATGAAGCGAAGGTGATCTGTTAGGATCGTGGTAAGTGGTAGTCCCTACCCCAGCTTAACCTACCCCTCTGAGATACAGGCATGAGGTTATGTATGTATGTATTACATAGTTCCTTAGGTGGACTTTTATAAATAGCAGGAACCAAACAATTAACCAGCCTAGATCCATAGTAATTAGAGTGTTTACTGTTGATCACTACTCAGAAGGCAAGTGACAAATGGTCATCACTTAGAAAACACCCGATTTATTTAGCCAAGTGATTTAAGCCCAAGTGGCACCCGTTCTCTGTATCGCACTTTCACTGGGCGTCAGAAACTTCCGCCCCTACATATTTATGGAGTAAAGATTGCGCCAAGTTTCAAACTATTGGAAATCGCGTTCGGATTTGTATGTCTCTAGAAAGATTAAGTATGCAAAGTACAAACGCGTAGCCACTTGAGACCTATGAAGTACATTCATTGTTACATTATTTATAAGGTAGGTACTAGCTGACCCAGCAAACGCTGTTTTGCCATATTAATTATTTTACGACTTATTCTCAGTGCCATGATTATGTAACTTTTAACGTATTGATCTGTGTGAAAAACTAAATATCTATTGGACTTTGTCATAGAATTATGTGTCTCAATATTACGGTCATGTCTCAGATATCCACTGTAATGCGGGTTTCCTCTACGTGTGTTATATATTAACCCTATACCAGGCAATGGTATAATAGTTTCCATCATAAATTGCACCCTATCTCTTTGAAATGAAGCCCAAACCCAATGAAAATTCATACAAGCACTGCTTGTTTAAGGGTTAAGCTTCATATCTATGCGTCAAAGCTAAGTAACCATTCCGCCTTCGCACACAGATATAGACGTTAAAAGTTATATATTCAAGGCGCTGTCCCACCGAATATGTACAAAAAAGTTGATAAATATCGATGAAGCCGTTTCTATGGAGTTCGATAACAAACACTACTACCTAGTACCAAAGTAGGTACTCGGGGCCGTAAGTGATGCAATTTACTTCACCCAGATGTCGCTGCCTGTACGTAATACAGAGAATAGTGTAAAGAGGTTCGAAATTTCACTGATGCCGGTGAGTCGCCCATAAGCTCAGTTGGAAAGAGCGCTGGCATGGATAGCCAGAGGTCGCGGGTTCGAATCCCGGCATGGGTGGAATGTTTAGCCTATAAATAGGTTTTTAAAATTGTCCTTAGCACGGGTTAGTGCATTAAAAATTAAAAATAGTATAAACACTACGACACAAGGTTTTTATATATTTAGATGTCACTTTTTACACTACCCCACTTTCCTTCAGTAGTGTAACGCAGAGTTGCATGTTACTAAGTGTAAAATGCATTTAAACATTACGGTTTTATTCTAGGTACACAAAAAAGAGCTTGCTTGTTTTGTGGTAAAAGGAATTCATGCCTCATTAGGAAAGTAATTAAAACTATATTCCCCTGGCTCTAAGTTGTACAACCCTCGCTCGTATGTGAATTAATCCGTGAAGCGAAATGCTCTAGACCTCTTTAGAGTGGGTTTTCTCTAACAAACTAACTTCATAGACGAGACCCAGTTTATCTGTAATAAAATAATTATCATTAGCGTTGTACTACCGACTAATAGGATAATATAAGAATATTGTTTATTGTGCACCAGGAAAAGTCAAACATACAGCACGAAACCAACCCTTATATGTCCCCACTGCTGGAGCGCCGCCGGTCTCTTTCTGGATCGCAGGAAGTTTAGGCAATACTCCACCACGGGGGCCAAGTCCGGGTTGGTAGAGATTTGTAAGACAGCGGCGGGTATTAATGTCAGAAGATATCAAGCCGCCCTTATGGCCTCTGACATGGCTTAACGACTGCCATTACATGACAGCCAGCACCAATGGCTTAACGGGCCTTGAGAAGCACGGAAGCACTCGGAGAAATGTCACTAGCGGTTGTCACGGGACGGTCACCCATCGTCAGGTCAGACCGCGCCTGTTGTTGCTTAACTCAAGTGATTGATTCTAATCACTCGGTTCGACTAAGCCACGAGTGCTTCATACATCAACATACATCATAATTGGTAAGGATGTGCAGCCTTGTCATACTTTTACTATGTAAAATTTCTTTTTTAATATAGAGCAACCTCTGGAAGCATTATAATCTTATATGAAAGATTTTTAGCCTCCATGTGTACTTTTTTACTATGAAATAAACAGTTAACATTTTAATTTTTTACTACACGTTTACTCCAACTGTTGTCGGTTCTTTGCGAGATATGGCCAGCCCACTGCCACTTCAGCTCACTATTCTCCGAGCTATGTCGATAACTTTGGTTCTCTGTCGGATGCATTCCTTACGAATCCTATCCTTCAGAGAAACTCCGAGCATAGCTCTCCCCAGAGCTCGCTGAGCGACTTTGAACTGGTGGACCAGCCATTTAGTGAGTGTAGTTTCAATCAGGACGCACTGATTGAAAACCTTCGTTTTCAAACATTGCGGTATGGATGACGAGAAGACTTTGCGTAGTTTCCAAAACGCCCAGCCCAGCTGGATCCTCCTCTTGGCCTCCTGACGCTGACTGGCAAATTCTTCTACCACGATTGATTGCCATCGACGCGCTAAGAAGAAGTAGATAAAATATTCTTTATTGTGCACCAGGATATAATTTAATTACAGTGACAACTACAAAAGGAGAGGTATAATTAGCGGCCTTATTGTTAAAAGCAATATAGCTTATGAAGCAGCGGCGTAGTACATAAAGATAATTAAGGTGTTGAAATTTATTTCTGAGTTAAGTATCAGATTATTCGTTTTCTGCCTTGTTGAGCTCAGAGAAATTTCCTTTGAAAATATACACCTATTCTGTTACAAGTGGTTACTCGACTTGTTAGAATAATCGCAACATGATCTAGTGGGGGCTTCGACGGCTGATTCGAAGTCTTCCTGAACAAGTACTCAAGTAAGTAATCTGAGTGTCAGTACTGCAAAACAAAACAAAACATTGAAGAGTAAAAAAAACACTAATACAAAAAACCACTCCGGGACATACCATACCCTGATATACTTAAATTTTAAATATTATGTCGGACTACATGTCTTGATCAAAGGTAATTTGATGAAGTGGTAGTGGGCGGGCCATATTGGGCCGCGAAGAACAGACAACCGTTGGAGTAAACGTGTTCTTGAGTGGAGACCATGACTCGGCAAACGTAGTGTAGGACGCCCTCCGACCAGGTGGGATGACGATCTGCGAAAAACTGCCGGCAGATGCTGGATGCGGCAAGCTGAAGACAGGGCACTATGGCGCTCATTAGGGGAGGGCAATGTTCAGCAGTGGACTAATATAGCCAGCAGTAGAAGAAAGGTAATTTTAAATCGGTGGACCAGACAATATACAAAATAATAATACGCTTTGAACCGCTTCTTTATGGTATTAATAGTGGGATTAGCGCACATGTTCTGTGGCAATGCGTTCCACAGCCTAACCAACTGGACCGTAAAGAAGCCACTCTAAGCACCTCGGTAATGATTTATTTGATACTTTTTTGTGACCCATACGTACTTACAACTTGTAGCATATAATCATGTGGGTACAGCGATATCATTCCGATGTAAAACTTAACTGCAAAGTAGGTACTCGGAGCTGCAAGTGATGGAAATTACTTCAGCCAGATGTTGCTGTCTATACGTAATACAGAGAGTGTTGTAAAGAGGTTCAAAATTTCACTGATGCCGGTGAGTCGCCTATTGGCTCAGTTGGGAGAGCGCTGGCACGGTTAGCCAGAGGTCTCGGGTTCAAGTCCCGGCATGGGTGGAATTTTTAGCCTCTAAATAGGTTTTTTAAAACTTGTATATCTCTATGTGGCGATAAATAAATGTATTTTTTCTTCTTCTTGTTCAGTACGACAGCTGGTATGTGCCATTTTTTCCGTAATGTCATATAGCCAGTGATGCATCTCATATTGTATAATTATTTGACACCTCATTTGACAAAATCGGTCTTAAAGGCAGATCCAGACACAGTAACACAGGTACTACTTACATTTTTTATTCCGTAGAATTCTGACAGCTATTATTTCTTGACTTTTGTAGGTAAAACATAAAAATATATCTAGCATTTTATTTCTCATTTTATGGCCTCGAATGGGTCAAATATTTTTCATTTTTGTTGGAGAGCCTTTTTAATAATAATATTAATAACTTCTACACAACTTCACACAACGCAATCACTTAGCACTAGTAACACTAATGAAATGTCAGAATTCTACGAAATAAAAAATCAGAGTTTGGAACGTTTTATAATTAATAAATAAACTTTGGAACGACTTCAGGTGTGGTTTTATTTACAGATTTAGTATAATATTTTAATAAAAAATCACGTAAAAAGTCAGATCTGGTCAAAGCGTAAAGTAGTAGTCGTGTAAAATGAGGGAAATCGAAGAATGAGTGACAAAATTTAAATATTTGAAAATGATAAATAGAAAAAGAAATAAAAATGGTGTAAAGAGGTTTGCACCGTTACACTACCCGGGGCAACCGGTAAAAAAAAAATTTTATATATATTTATTTAAAAAAATATATTAAATAATTTTTTTTTTATAAAAAAATTGTAAAGTAAAATGAGGGAAATTGAAGAAAGAGTGACAAAATTTAAATATTTGAAAATGATAGATAGAGAAAGAAATAAAAATGGTGTAAAGAGGTTTGCACCGTTACAAGTTTAGCGAAAAACTTGCTTTACTCGTCTGATACAAACTAGTTTGCCTCTAAACCCGAATGTGATTTGCTTTAATCTTCCCAAAAACCTAGGCTCAGACTCTTGGCAAAAAAATACGAGGCCGCCACGAGAGAACTCTTACTCAGCGACTCTATGCAAAACGGCTGGTCAATACGGCATTCTATTCGATTTAGCCCCTCGCCGTACCGCGGGTTTTTACAAAGGAAATTGAATTCTTCCACTTTTACGTCGTCGCATACATAAATCAGCTGGCTTTCGTTTGGCCGCTGCTTCACATAAATGATTTTCCCTCTGACGTTTTTTGAAAGAGTCGGGATATTTATTACGTGTATGTGAAGAGATAAACTTAGTGGTCTTTCAATGAAAGCGGCCTATCGTACGGTACTTCCTTGAATGTAGAATATGTTGTACAGTATAATTTGTTCAATGCTTAATGATTGCTTTAAAAAACCTTGTTAGAATATGGCTCAGGGGTTCTTGTGGCCTGTAGATTGAAAGTCGCAGCACTGTATGAAACAGATAATAATTCACAACGAGCACAACACGCCATGGTAATTCGGTGACACACATAAAGAGGAAGCAGTGTAGCCAACTTAATTAAAAAATAAAATAGGAAATATGACAATATTGGCATTCACTTGTTTTGTCATAAACAAACCTAAGACGCTAAAACGGACTGGTGGTTATTACCCATGGAGTTAGTTGCCTATTTAAGCTGTGTGAATATGCACTGAAGCTCGAAAAGCGCGCACTTGGAGTTAGATTTTTTTTTATTTTATTCACACGCACGAGGTTACAAGCAATGTCCCGCATAGGCGTTTAGTCCCTTAAGAATACAAGGTGATAGATCCTACATTACACATTTGAAAACACATTTTTTTTTTCAGTTCTATCCATGCCAAAGTTGTGTGGAAGAGATCGCTTTTAGCGCTAAGACAGCCAAATGTATACGGCAAACTTAGATATGTAAGCCTTTTATGTATTTTTTTTTCTGGTACAATAAAGAACTCTAATTTAATCTTAGGCAGAGCCCAAAGAAAAATGTCGTCCCAGAAACGATTACTTACTTGTTTTAGAAAGACGTCGGTTTTCCCGATATTTTACGACGTAACTAGAAAATTCTAAGAAAATATAAGCACTCAACTACCGCATGGAATTCCAGCAAGTTTGATTCACGTCAGAAACGTGCCTAGCACCTCTGCTAGTCCAACGTGCAGCGAACCTGGCTACGGCACGCCCTCAATCTTTGTACGTTACGAGAAAATGATACTCGGTACACTCGACACCAAAATTCACTTAAAAACCTTTGGAGATACACTTATGCTTAGAATGTTTAAGATTTACTTTGATAGAACCTTGTTATTTTTTATTGAAATCATAAAAAAATCGCTATTATTTATTAGGTAAAACGTTAATCGCGATCATGGCCAAAATATCGGGAATTAACTGAATTGCCGACGTTTTGGCCATGATGGCAATATTAATTACTATTAAACCCGGTTAATATATGACTATGACTAAAACTTAAATGCGAATCTGGAATAAAGGTGAGTTATTTGTAATAATTTTAACAGTAACGGTATTTAAACAGCAGCTAGTGGTTAGCAGATAACATAAAATTGAGCTGCAGAATAATAAAATTAAATAGCTAGAGACCTCTTTAGTGTACCTACACAAAGAAATATATTACTTAACCTAAGAGTATAAGTGGCGGAAATTCCAACTTGATCAGCTTCCAAATTGTCGTAGTAAATTTAAACTTATTAATTTGCAGTCAATATTTGATTTATCTACTAATCACTTTTTAGCAAAATAATTTATTTATATCGTTACCATAACATTGAGGAAACAGACCAAAAACAACGTGTTTGGTTTGCTGATGAAAATAGTTACCTCTTATGACTTTTTGAATAAGATTGGACCAAAGGGCTAATGAAAAGAGATGTATTGTATTTTGGAAGCACCTAATAGGCTAGTGTAGACTAGTCTCAATGAAAAAATCTGTTGGTGTGCAAAGTTTATAATCATCATCAATGCGATTAGTGAGTTTTGTACCCGATTGTACTCCACATAAATTGGAATGTTATTTCCCGTCTATTAAATTAGTTCTGGTGAGGTGGAATTCGAATTTGTAGACGCCACATTTAAATATAGGTGCACCTGTTTGATTATGTTGGGATTGTTTAGGTGGTTTCATTTGGTACCTATTTGGTAAACACCAATGAGCGTTAACGAAAAATAAGAACCAATTTAATTTTTTTTTATTTACTCTTATACAAAATTATATCGAGCTAATATGGGTGGAAGGACAAGTACGTCTCCGGTGGACATATTTCGATCAAATAGGAGATGTATTAATCCGCAAACGCATGGCATCCCTGACGTGCAGGGTAAGCGTTAGTACCAGCAGCCTCCTGAAGGCGATGGCTGATCGGATGGATAGCGCCATACAGCGCCACTGGGTGTCAATGCACCTTATGCTGACAAGCAGGGGGGCTGGCTGGGACTAGACTGTAATTCACGGTAAATAGATTACTAACATACAAGTCAAATTGTTACCAACACTATATGGGCTTTGCCTGAAATAAATGAATAATAATAATAATTAGCAAAGGGCAAGATAAAATATATTCAAAACAGGCGTGCATGCAACGACTAATGAACGTTGATGGAGCAAAGTTGATCTATCGGAATCGTGGCATGTGGCAGTCCTTGATCTCTGCCTACCCTCTGGGATACAGTAGTGTGTTTATGATATTTTCAGGCGTGGCTGAGATCAAGTGACAATTTTTTTACTTTTATACAAAAAAAGAAACAAGTACATTTATTGTTCCCAATAAATTAAGTGATCACAAGAGTGAAAAAGGATATTATTCATAGATACAAAAGAGGAAAAAAACAACTCACCGAAATAAATAGAATGGACAGGACAGAGTTAGCGTAAATCCCACGAGTATTTATACTTGTGGGATTTACGTGGGGTGTCTTATTGCATCGCAGATAGGTTCTTCATCTTCACTCCCACTAGATGGGTGAAGGGACCACTCCGATGCTGCAGTGCCTCGGACATGGTTTTGGATGGTGTAGGCATGCCCAGCAACTATACCTACTAGCCTGACAGCATAGTCGGTCTAGCCGACAGGAAAGATAACTCAATACGTAAGGACCCAACCAAAGCGCGGGTTTACAGGCGATTCCATTGTGATTAATTATGATGTATTGATCAGCCTGAAGAAGAAGAAGAGAAGGGTTCGTGGCTTAGCCGAACCAAGTGATTGGCATCAATCACTTGAGTTAAGCAACAACAGACGCGGTCGAGTGCTCGATGGATAACCATCCCGTGACTACCGCTAGTGGCATTTGTTCAGACCACTTCTGTGCTTCGGAAGGTACGTTAAGCGTTGTTACCAGCTGTCATGTAATGGTAGTTGTTAAGCCATCTCAGAGGCCTTATGGGCGGCTTGATAACTTCTGACCGTAACGCCCGCCACTGCCTTACAATCCGACACCAACCCGGACTCGGCCCCCTTGGTGAAGTATGGCCTAGACTCGTGACCCAGTAGTGGAGACATACAACGGGTTGATATCAGAATCGAACGGAACAGACTAGAACAGAACAGAATATAATAGTGTATTTTTAATAATTTGCATGCACCGTTACAAAAAGGTAGATGACTGAAACATCGGAGTGCTTAGTGCGAGTTTGACAGATCCAATCGAATAACTTTACTACCGCGTTAATCGAGCATTGAGTAGTGAGTATGAGTAAGTTAACCGTTCGAACTGGCAAAACGCTGTCACAGTACAACGCGCACTCGCGTTTATTCGTGTTTTGGCTAGTAAACGTGTTCACTTCTCAACGTAAACCATTACAACTCGCACTCAGCAATTTTAATTTCCATACTTGTCGCTAGGTGGCGCTTCCTCGATGCTATAGAAATATGAGTTTACGTTAACGCGATCGAGTAGTTAAAAAACTCGCACTAAGCACTCGGAGTGTTCCCCACACTAGGTCTAGTCTGTATCATGAGAATATGTAGAGTGATTTCCAATTAACTTATTATAACCAGTAGTAGCACCACTAACTAATATTAACATGTAAAAGACTCCCTTGACCGTTGCAGCAACATCCTATTTCTACACTTCCATGCAGACGTGTTCATTTCCGCTTGTCGCCGGCCATCTCCGTATGCCCGTCGCGTGGTATACTTCCTTAGCAAAGAGAGCTCTCTTTGTGCGTCAGTTGGCTGGTTGTTCGTGAACGGAATGAATAAACAGCGTTACAATAGGTCAACAGAGAGCGTCGATGGCACATCTGGCTCCCAATCGAAACGCTCCTGTAAAGGAACACTTGTAACATTTTCTTGTGATTTTTGTTTTTTTTTCGTTAGACTCACTGTTCGCACACACCCACACGAAGCAAGGAGATCGGGTTGTGGTAACGTGGAGAAATCTAAACTCTGATTTTTATTCCGTAGAATTCTGACATTTCATAAGTGTTGCTACTCTTTGATTGTGTTGTGTGAACTTGTGTGGAAGTTATTATTATTAAAAAAGCTCTCCACCGAGAAAGGGAAATTGATAAGGGCAATAAGATATAAAATGCTAGATATTATTTTATTTTTTACCTACAAAAGTCAAGAAATAGCTGTCAGAATTCGACGGAACAAAAAATCAAAGTAAGTATATGGTTATTTTTTCTGGTAGCCAATATTTTTGACATTAAGAAGCGTTGTACAAAACCAGTGGTTAAAAAACCTTAAAACATCTACTATTGCTATATTTATAAAGAAACCCCTAAGAAACGATCACTTGTAAATACAGGATATCTACTCATCGACGACATATTTTAGGGTCGGAATTTTCACTATTTGCAACAATTTAAAGGTTAACCTGCTCTCTTAATTTTTTATGAAAGTAACAAAAAGAATCAATAGGCGAGCCCATCGTGGATTGTCAATTTCAAATGCTGAGGGATGTGCCACTTATGTTTCATCACGATGTATTGGGTAATGACATAATAACATTTATAACATAATAACATAACATCTGGGTGACTATTATATTTTTTTCTTTTTTTTAATGCACTAACCCGTGCTAAGGACCATTTAAAAACCTATTTAGAGGCTAAAAATTTCACCCATGCCGGGATTCGAATCCGTGACCTCTGACTATCCGTGCCAGCGGTCTTTCCAACTGAGCTAATGGGTGACTCACCGGCATCAGGGAAATCTGGGTAACTGCTCGGCAAAGGCCTCCCCCAATTCAGTCCAGAGTTTTCTGTCCTGGGCCGGCAGACCACTCCGGCAGATGAATATCGAAATCATCTTTTCACCGTCTTCTGGGCTGGCCTGGATATCGATGTCCGTCGTACGGCACCCACTCGGTGGCGATTTTCGCCCACCCATTTGGGTACATTCGACTGACATGACCAGCCCATCTCCATTTCAGTTTCGCCGCCTGGACAACCAGATCGATTAAATATTTATTTACAACGTATTTATATGTCATATCGTATTTTTTTTTCTTAAGCTGATACCTACAGCAAAGCTAAAGGTAGGATTGTTACTCCTCGTGTCAAATCGTCCGTTTGTATATACCTGATAAGCCGTTAGTACCGTATTCTTTGAACTAGATCAATTTTCCCCAACTGTAAACAAAGTGTTGTTGGTTTTGCTGTGTTTTGTTCGTGTAAGCAGAAAGTCACAAAACCGTTCCTCTTAAATTCGATCTAAATCGTATTTAAGAGGAGTATGCTTATGACCACACGAAACTCGTAGGACTGAGTACTTTTTCTGAATATTTTTTCTAAATTTAGGTGACATTCCGATGTTTACTCGATCCAGGATCACCGACCGACTCAAGCCGAGTATATTAGATTCAACATCACCAATCCAAGTGAGAAAAATCAGTTGTAAAACGTGAAAGCCATGGGTACTCGAAATGTTGAAATAAATGAGATGAATTAGTGAGTTAATTATGTCAAGCAGATAACTCGAACTTCATTAAAAACTTTCCACATTTCAACAATTTTTAGGTTCTGTACCTTAATTCAATGAAAAAGTGGGTGCTATTTCATACAACTACAAGAGGTTATTTGACAGTGTGAAAAAAAGTATTAATTAAATCAATATGGATCATTTTTATGAGTTTCAAAACCGATTTAAGGCATTTTAACTAAAAATGGAACATTTATGCAAAAAAACTGATAAAACTGAACAGTTTTTTATCTGTAGAAATTGTATCGAAAAGGGCCAGAATTGGTTGAATCTGTAATGACGTCACAGCTCAGTAAATATAGCGATCCGAGAACCCGAGAGTTGACTTCACATTAAAATTTGTTTGTGTACTGACCAGTGTCGTCACTAACTAAAGTGTATCACTTACTCCTGTACGACGCCATATTGCTCAATACCGTTTGGCGGCTTATTTTACAAATACAAATAGTTTATTTCTTAAAAATAGTTTTCAATTAACAATTTTAGAAATGAATTACTGTTGGGTTTTTTTAAATACCCGAGGGTTTTATCACTTTCTCAGCACACATTAAATACCAACGAAAAATTTGAGTTCATTTTCAGAAACCTGTTAAATAGCCTATCAGCAATAAATTGCTAATTGTAGCTTTGATCGTTGGGTGATAATTGCTGACAATTTCAACAATTATCACACAACCCGACCCAACACCCAATAATGAGACTAGATTGAGCGAAATTACTGTCAATTTTGAGTTTATTTATAATTATAGCTTTATGAAACATCCCTGCCGTCTGTCATTCACCATTATCTCAGACTCCAGCAGACAAAATACACATACATTTTATGACTTTTATAATAGAATCGACAGAAAATATTTATTTGTCTTCAAACGAAATAAGGCCCAACAATCACTTATACTAGAGGCATTAATGACAATTTAAAGAGACATTTATTTAACAGTATATAAATTACAAATGAAGACAAAAAGGTCTGTGCCTCGGCTTGTAACTAATGTATACCAATATGCAACTAGTTGCCTATTTTCAGGCAAGGCCTTTTCTTAAACTAAACTATACCTATCTGGGTATAATTATACTAATACATAGTTATATATTAAACGGGTCAAATCGCGATTATTTATTAGGTAAAACGGCGTCACAGTTGCCGTGGTCTATGGTAGACTACCCCAGACCACGGCAACTGTAACGCTGCCGAAACGTCGGGAAATAAGGTAATTACGTTTTACCAGCTAATAAATAATCGCGATTTGACCCGTTTAATATAAACCTATGTATGAGTATCGTAAATTATTAAGAAATACTAATTACTAATTAAACCATGTCCCAGGCACTACAGCGCCGGAGTGGTCCTTTTAACCATCTAGTGTGAGTGAAGATACCACTGGACACGGTATAAATCATCTCATTAAGTAGATCCAAAAAAGGCCAATATTATCATTACTAATTATACTATTGTTATGAGGATAAAGAACACACGCGCATAATGGCATAATAATAATAATTTTAGGTAATAATTGCGATTTTTTATAGCCTATAAACGTACCACAGCGGGGCACAGACCTTCTATCAGAGAGGACAGTATAGGCTTAATTGCCATGCGTGCCCACCGCGAATTGGCAATTTCGAGCGCTGAGAAATCCAGAAAATTTATCATTTTTTTAATTAATAATAAAAGAGTTGTATTTTCATAAAAATCACGGGAATATTCACCCTGTTAGCTGTATACTGTTGAAGCCTGATGTTTGCGAGCGGGACACGTCGGTACACTGACGCAAAAAAAGCCGGCGGAGACCATAATAACGTGTCCATTTGCCGAGGGGAAATTGCTAAATCGCTGCCAAGCCCCGGGTCGCGACAAACAAAGGCTGCCACCGAAAATAAAAGAGAATAAAGGGTTGGGTTACAGCGTCACACAAAGGTGTCACGGGAGGCAGCGGGCGTTGTTTAAAAAATGGCGATATGCGAGCAACCTTTACCTAGTGTGTTCTAGTTTAAGAGAGCGCACTATAATAAGTGGGCGATTCTACCTGACAGTATTTGATCTCATCTTGGCCCCCGTGGTGGAGTATAACCAAACCCTCCCTCAGGGAAGAGACCCGTGCCTCTTGGTAGGGACGTAGTGGGTTAATGATGATACATAGATAGATATACAGAGAACACTTTGCCACTTCACATCACATGACATCCATCACACTAATATTTTAAAGGCGAAAGTTTGTGAGTGTGTATGTTTGTTACTTCTTCACGTCTAAACGGCTGGAGCGATTTTAATAAAATTTAATATAAAGTTAGCTGATACCCTGGATTAACACATGGATTACGTTTTACTGCGGGAAAATATCTTATTCCCGTGAGGAAATGAATAAGCTCCGGATACAACTAGTTGTACATAAATAAGGAAATTACACAGATATATTTTAGATATATCTTAGTACAGACGGCTGCCTTATTACTAAAAGAAAATAGATAGATAGAATACTCTTTATTGTATGTACACCCGCGACCCGTGCCCCAGCAGTTGGGACATACAAAAGGTTGATATCATCATCAGGAATTACCTAAAACATAAACAGTCTCATTTTCTTTCTTCGTTTTCTTCTCCGGCTCGTAGTCACTCAGTGCTGAGCGTAGACAACCTGCATTGTACAAAGAAACGAGCCAAGGATAATGTTCTTGCATCACAGTAAAAAATCACAACATTTGCATGCAGGCACATACATTGCTTCTGGCCCCACACTAGGATACTCTGTGTCGTGGGAACAAGAAACAGCGACATCACAAACATCCAAGACCTGGAGTTATTTGTCCCCAGCCAGGGTTTGAACTCGGACCTCTCGTATGGTAGGCAGATGCACTACCGCTGCGCTACAGAAACCGTCGAAAACTCGTCATTCATAATCCAAACAGTGAAGACAAAAAACAGGCTTTGCCCTACAAAAGAAGGTGTAAAAAATATTTTAATTCTTATTGCCTCTGTCATGAAATATTGACTGAGGCAATACACATTAACTATACTATTTTTATTTTTAATGCACTAACCCGTGCTAAGAACAATTTTAAAAACCTATTTAGAGGCTAAAAATTCCACCCATGCCGGGATTCAAACCCGCGACCTCTGGCTATCCGTGTCAGCGCTCTTTTCAACTGAGCTAATGGGCGACTCACGGGCATCAGTGAAATTTCGAACCTCTTTACACTATTCTCTGTATTACGTACAGGCAATTTATAATGGAATTTTTTGCCTCTAAATAGATTTTTAACACATTAATTATCAATTAATTCGTGTAATCCAGAAATTTACTAAGTATTTCAATAAAGAAAACTGTAGGGTGTGGACGGCCAAGTCTAGGCGAACATACTCGTACTTCGATCAAAAAGAGGTTGTATCAACGAAGTGCAAGATAATAAATACCCGATACCTTTGTGCGTACATGCAAAGACTAATGAATGTTGATAAAGCAAAAGAGGTATGTCAGAAGTAGGTCGGTTTTCGATATCAACCCTGGTATGTCCCCACTGCTGGGGCATGGGTCTCTTACTTACACCGCAGGAAGGTAAGGCCATACTCCAACACGGAGGCCAATTCCGAGTTGGTGGGAAAAAATAGTCGTTAACTGGATGAAGACAATTTTGTTTTTCAAACAAATATTACATATTATACTATTTTTATTTTTAATGCACTAACCCGTGCTAAAGACAATTTTAAAAACTGGCACGGATAGCCAGAGGTCGCGGGTTCGAATCCCGGCATGGGTGGATTTTTTAGCCTCTAAATAGCTATTTAAAATATTACATATTTAGGAAAACGTCATAGCTCTTTATAGTCAATACGGAGCCCTCGCTGCTCAAGTCCAACTCACACGAGATCGGTCGTTGCTGGCACGTCACCTATCTGGTGAATATTACCTAATATGTATAATTATAGTGCTGGGGCGACCGTTACCGGCTCTTGAGCCCTCTCCTGTGCATATCTGCTTTAGATCATCAAACCAGTGAGCATACAAGCATTTCACGCTGCGTTGGTGATTCAGAGTCTCCACTCAAGAATAGACACCGTCAAATCTAGGCAAAATACACTGAAAAAAAATTTCAACCATGAAAGATTTTAATAACTATAATTTATAATTATATTATTTTTTAATGCACTAACCCGTGCTAAGGACAATTTAAAAACCTATTTAGAGGCTAAAAATTCCACCCATGCCGGGATCCGAACCCGCGACCTCTGGCTATCCGTGCCAGCGCTCTTTCCAACTGAGCTAATGGGCGACTCACCGGCATCAGTGAAATTTCGAACCTCTTTACAATATTCTCTGTATTACGTACAGGCAGCGACATCTGGCTGAAGTAATATGCATCACTTGCAGCCCCGAGTACCTACTTTGAGGCTCTAAATAGGTTTTTATATTATTTATAAGTTTTAGCCTCTAAATAGGTTTTAAAAGTTTACTCTCATTCCCAATCAACTTCAAATTAGTAAGTACTTAAAACACAGTATGTTACATATTCATAACTAGTTTAGTAAAGCAAAGGAAAATAACTGAGCTGATGTTCTGAAGGTTTTTAAAGTTCTCTTCTCTTAGAGTTGTGTGGGAGTGTCTGTTGTTAAGACACGTCTGTACTTTGACGCAAGATCTTTTGCGTTAGTTCTAAGAATAGATATTTTCATTATTAGCTTTCAGACATTTAGTTACATGGTTACATTATAAGTCTAAGCTAACAATTCTTCTTACTAAATAAATAAAATTAATTAGTGACGTTTATAGGAGGCAACTTTTGTGTTAGATTTAATTTGACTTGAGAAAAGATGGTCAGAGAGGAGTTTTTTTTCCCGCTGCCTTCTTCTCTACTACATGGCCCGAAGGCAGCGACTTCCAATTTACATTGTACATTGACATTCAGCTGACAGAATGTAAATTCTTAACGTTAAAATAAAACTTTTCTCAAAAACATATAATAAAAGAAGACATGTTTTCTTTTTTAATTTTTGGCGTCGAAAACGTGAATATCTTGTAGGACTCTTTTAATCTGTCCTCTGCTTAGTATTTTCTAAGGTTAACACGAGTACTAGACATAATTAAAACTGTTTCAATACGGATTTTACTCGTTTATTATATTTTTACAATTTTCCGACGTTTCGGCACTTTTACAGGTGCCGTGGTCTCGGATGACTGAGGTGAAATTGTAAAAAATATAATAAATGAGTGAAATCCGTATTAAAACAGTTTTAATTCTGTCTTTTGCATGTTTTCCAATGACATTGTCCCATTTTTAAAAATTAGACAATAATATAAAACGCTATCAAAAAGTCAAATACTTAAAAAGGTTGATTGGCCGGTCGGCAACAGGTGTAAAGGGCCACCCTGTACTAAAATACCCAATTACGATTGGGTGACTTTACAACGACAGTATTTATTTTATTAGACAGTAAGTTTACCTGTCAACTATACCTACAAGAAGCAACTTCAGCGAGCTAGGTACCGAACCGAAACTGATTATTTGGTATTTCCTCTAACCGGTTTATGGTAGAGCTACGTATGAAGAACCCATTTTGGTTATTCATGACCGCTGCGCTTTAAAATATGAAAATCTTCAACGATGCGATTACCGTCGAAGGCAGAGATAATAACAACGTTATAGTACCAACGCTACTAAAGAATGCTTGTGTTCACCGCTACAGTGCTTATACGTCGGGTAGAATGATTTATACAGCAGCTCCCGCATTATGTATGCTAGATGATGCAGACGCTACTCAAAGGAATCTTTTTGGAGAAACAATCATATACCCTGTATCCGTTTTCAATGTCAATCCAACTGGCCCTAGAGTTTAATACATACATACATAAATACATACATACATACATACATACATACAAACATACATACATACATACATACATACATACATACATACATACATACATACATACATACATACATACATACATACATACATACATACATACATACATACATACATACATACATACATACATACATACATACATACATACATAATATATAAATAACCGCACGCTTGTATCGCACAGGGGTAGGCAGAGACCAGGGACTGCCACTTGACAATCTTGACAGATCATCAACGTTCATAAGTCGTTGCAAGCACGCACGGCGGTTCGGGGTCCTTTTGCCCTTTGCTAATATAGAGATTAATACTTACATAGTTTTACAATAAAACGGTATAAGCACGACATTGGCTGTCATTTGCCTCAATTTGGTAGTCTACAAAGAAATAGCAGTACAATGACATTCCAGGGGTATAACGCGGGCAAATTGAATAGCCATCTTTCGCGTGAATCGCGCGAGATGCCGAGTTAAGTAACACGGGTTATACCATTGCAATGCGATTGTTTACTAGATTACCTATAGTGTAAATTACCATTACTTATAGGACTCTATGGAACAACCACGCACTTTAGAGATTTGCCCCCCCTTGAATCCAACATTATGAAGGAGCAACCGTTTCTAGATTAGATAGTCGTTAAATCGTTAAATGAACTTTAATCTTTGTCAATATTAATATAGTTTTAATGAAAACATGAAAAATAGGGAAACTTTAATTCAATCAATCAGCCTGTGAAATGTTGTATATCTTTTATTAATAATAAGAACTGGAACGACTTCAGGTGTTGTCTTATTTGTAGATAGTTATTTTATAATAAAGCAGAAAAACTGGATAAAAACGGATACGCAGGTAATATAGTCAGATCTGGTCGAAGGGTAAAGTTGTGATGATGAAAAATAAGGGAAATCGAAAAATGTGTGACGTAAGTTAAATATTTGAAAATGATAGATAGAAAAAGAAATAAAAATGGTGCAAAGAGGTTTGCACCGTTACACCTGTACTCTTCTTCTGCTGCACGCCATTTCTATACGTTTATCACATAAGTAAAACATAACATTTCCATCTTAATATTTTTTATGTTGCCTATATATCGTAAGTCCTGCAGTGGGACTAGGGCACATTTCTCAGAAAAAGAGAGTATGAGCTCCATTACCACGTATGCCCACCGCGGATTGCTAATTTCAAGTGCTGAGGTAGTTGAACACCTTAAATACTCAGGTTTCCTCACGATGTTAACAAAAAAAATTAGATTTTATAACAAAATTAACGAAAAGACTAAGAGCCTTTTGCACAGTTTCCTTAAATCTATAATTAGTACAATTTTGATAGTTTTTTGTACGGAGAATTCGGTTTAAATGATTTTAAATCAGGTTTTACGGGCTTGTGCAAGTGGATCTTAGTATTTAAATAACATCATTGTCACTTTATTGCCCTAACTCGCACAGTAGCATTCCCTGTGTCGTGCAATAATTTTAAAATAGATTAAATTTAGACCAACGATGGCGGTCCGTTGCTTTTCTACGCCTGAACAGTGAATGGTCACGTGGGCGGGTGTTTCCTCTTCTTTGAGGCATCCCCGGCAAAGTCGGCTGTCCTTTAGTCCCTAACATAGTTTTTTTTCTTTTCAGATAGTCTACGCGAGTGTGTGCCAGTGTTCTCTAAAATGCGAGTGACTTAAGTGACCACCATGAGGACTGCCGATCTAGTACTGACGGTCACCTGTGCCATAACCATCACATGTACACACGCAAAAATAGGTAAGTAATCACACTGAAAACATTTACGTTACGTTACCTTAATGCGAACGCTACACGTCAATATATATTGTGATAATTATCACGATATTTAATCAAGTATCTTGAGCCGGATCACAGCACACCCTACACCAGAGATACGGATCGCGTCAGTTTTGAAGCGTTTTTATATGAAGCAGACGTGATGGACCCTAGACACAGCAAAATAAGAGCTTGTGTGGTGATAATTATATCCCAATCAATAAAAAAACGCGTAAAAAGAAAGCGCTGAATGAAAAATTGGCTACAAAAGAGAGCAATGTTTACACATTTAAATTTATTGGATGAAATTTGCCTTCACAATGAAATGGACGGGATTGTTGAAACTTTTGGAAGGGATTTTATGTTCATTTTAAGCTCTTTTAAGACAATCTTGTCGCCTGTCAATGATTCAGAAACAAAAGCGGTGTCATAGACGACGTCCGTTGCTGCCGTCTCGCTCGCAACACTACACGCAAGATAAATATCACGATCCAGGATCTTGGATCAGATCACAGGGTTTTTCGGAAATCCAGCGATAAATATTGTGATCCTCAATACACTATCCTATACGTCAATAAATATCTTCATCCGACAGTTTATATTGACGGATCACGATATAATATCTTGCGTGCAGTATTCGCCTAGGCGCCTCGCCTTAGGGAGCGACAGTACGCAGCGAGACGGCGGCAATGGAGGACGTCGGTGACACCGCTTCTGCTTCTGAATCATTAACAGGCTACAACATTGTTTTGAATGAGCTTATACTGAACTTAGAATCCTTGCCAGAAGTTTATCCCTCCCGTCCATTTCATTGTGAAGGGAATTTCGTCCAATAAATTCAAATGTCTAAACGTTGCTCTCTTTTGTAGCCAATTTTTCATCAATCGCCTTCTTTTTACACCATTTTTATAGATCGAGCTATAATTATTGACACACAAGCTCTAATTTTGCTCTGTCTAGGGTCCATCACGTCTGCTTCATACAAAAACGCTTCAATACTGACGCGATCCTTATTTTTGGTGTAGGGTGTGCTGTGATCCGGCTCAAGATACTTTATTAAATATCATGATAATTACCACAATATTTATTGACATGTAGCATTTGCATTACGATACGTTAAAAACATTGACAAAATGTGAAATATAATTCTCAGGCTCCTATTACGGTTTACATTGTTATTTTTAGAATTTTCTGAAACGTGTAATTTGTTATTATTTGCGCTTCACAGGCTCTACCAAACATATCGCAAGATCCACTAAATCATGGTCTACCCTTGAGCAATGTTTGTTACAGTATTTCTTAATGGTTTGCGATACTCATACAAAATTTTATATATATATATATATATATATATATATATATATATATATATATAGTGTATATATTAAACGGGTCTAATTGCGGTTATTGTGCGATATTATGTGATGTATATGTATTGTTTGAAGTATATTGTGTGATGAGTGTACGGGTTTCCCCACACATCAGTAGATGATTCGATTGCTTGATTAATAGAAATGATAGATCTTCATATTGAAAGCACTATAGAGTTTATTCGATATTGATAACATAAGAAAAACACTGACAATAACAGTTGGCAGATCTTATTTTGATACGTGTTTACGCTATGATATAGTGAACTGAATTTAGGTCGATAAAGTGTACTAAACATTGCGGGCGCGCAAAGTGCTGATGCCACGTATTCGTCGCATCAGCACTTTGCGCAATGAGTGTGGTGTGTCGGTCCGCAGCGTAAAACTATAAGTGACTTTTTTTGAACTAAAACTTTCGTAAGTACTATAAGTGACTACCCGCAATCATTGACTTTACTCGCCACTTCAGTCTAACTATGACCACGGCAACTGCAACGCTGCCAAAATGTTGGGAATTAGGGTAATTTTGGTTCACCAAATAAATAATCGCTATTAGGCCTGTTTAATATAAAACAATGTTATTTTTATTAGCACAGAATGTTTGGTTTAGAATGGAAACGCTGAATTTCACATATTAGTATTTATTATAAATTAAAACTTCAGCTTCAGCTACAAAACCTGAAAATAACTATGCTTTGTTGGGTTGCCAACAATAATACAAGCGTTTGCTTATCAAAAGCGCTACAATAAATTAAAGCAACCGTAAAAGTACGTTTCCGGCAACGCGCAGTGTAAGGTTTCGTAGATTGCTGCTTTAAAAAGTAATTTTTAATTGAATTTTTACAAAGTTTTCCTTTTGTAAATTGATTAACTAATATTACGCGTTAACTCTTAAAAGTTAACTAAGTGTAAACATTTTGCCTTTAACCTAATTCTACGTGCTATTTATTAAATTTTTTTTACGTTTCCATAAACTACATTTTAACCGAGAGAGGGAGGAGGGACGCTCTACTCTATCCAAAATTTGCGCTTTAAAGCGTAATCTTTTATCACAAACGGATCCCTAAATAAAAAAGGTGTTCCTACAATAACTCAAGCCAAGTCTTAAGGCGGCTTGAAAACTTCTGACAGTAAGACCAGCCACTAGTCTTGCAAGCCTCCATCAATCCGGACTTAGCCATCCTCAAAGAAGAGACCCGTGCCCCTCAAAGGGGATATAATGGGTTGATGATGATGGTGATGATGTTTATGATTATAACAATATTTTAAGTGATAATTCAACAATACCCTTAAAAGTTGACGATAAAAAATTGCCCTCATTTAGGTGTACAGTCTATTTATTCTTACTTGTCCATTTTAGTAAACAACATTCTACCCGTAAATTATGATTTTTTAGTCGGAAACTGCCATACTCCCATAAATGAAGCAATCGGGGATACAATTTTAGACAACACGCTGCTGATTTTATAAAGAAAGTTTATGAACTCGCGAGAAAATAATATGTAGTTTTGGCATCAAATATCAATTTTGAGGTTAGACTCTTGTTTACTACATTGGACAAGTAAGGATAAATAGACTATAGAGGAATTATTCGAGAGAGAGGTTCCAGATTCGTGAAACTCTTCTAAGAGACACTTTAAATAATCTGTAGAAAGTAAAGAGAGTAACGTAACTACAGATTAGACAAACTTCATCTGATGTGTGTTTAAGACGAATCGTGTTATTCTAAATGAAACCATTTTAAATTTTATTATAACTTGATCAACTTGCGACGCGATTGCCCATAAACAGTCCCACTCGTATGGTATAAAAAATCACCCTTTTTATTTCAGCTATTAAAATCCACTGCAAAATATCTTGAAGTAATTTTGGACAAGATAGAACATTTTTTATACACAAAAAATTCAGAAAGTAATCTCTGAAACGGTTATGACTGGCGTATTATGTCATGATCAGATTTTTTATCAATTTTGCTGGTAAAAATCAAATAAATAAACAAAAGATCGAAAAAAGTCATTTGTAAAACATCGCTAAGTTGATTTTAAGGTTCATGTCTAGGAGACATTACTTCACTGCCTTGTAAACGTTACTTCATTTACTTAGTCTGTACCTAGACAGAAATCACACAAGAAACACAGGTATTGTTTAATCTACTGGGTCCATCTTACCCGAAATCCACATTCAACTACGGCACAATACATTTGGGGACTAAGTAAATACCCTATTCCAAAGTCAGCAAATACTTATATTTAGAGAACGTAGGGGTGTTTGCCGTGCTGTTCACCGATTCATATCCCCAAGTATAATTCACATGAACCTTTGGAAAATACGTAGTAGTTGACTCACGTCATTTGTTTTCACGTAGCCTTTATACGTTCCCCTGCAGGGCACAGGCTAGCTCTGAAAGAGAGTTTGGGCGTAATCAGCACGCGGGCCCACCGCGTATTCGGAATTTAACCACCCGCGTGAACATGTGAGCATTTCGAATACTCAGGTATCCTCACGGTATTTTTTAGCGTTCTCATGGCACTGACCATAAGTATAAACCTGTTTCGAGGTTTGTTGTTGTTGTTTTTAATACTTAGACTAATCAATTATACCCTTTCCATTAAGATATAATCGACCCGCTGGGGCACGGGTCTCTTCGCAAAACAGGTTTGCATCACAGGAAGGTTAGGCCATACTCCACCACGGTGGCCAAGTACGGGTTGGTGGGGGATTGTAAGACAGTGGCGGGCCTTACTGTCAGAAGTTATCAAGCCTCCCATAAGGCCTCTGACATGGCTTAACGACTGCCATTGCATGTAAGATATAATATCATATTATGAAATAAGACTTTATGATCTTTTGATGTGAGTATAGAAAATTACCAATCTGTGAATAATTCAGACACATATAAGAACTTAGTGCCATTAAACTTGAATCTAGTCAGCATTAAAAAAATCATAGATTATAAAACGAACTCGAAGATCCCAGGACGACAGAGAAATAATTTTGTTAATTCTCTCTTTTCCTTCCAATCTCTAATATCCTATGATATTATGATATCCTATATGAAATTTGTTAAGTCCCGCATTATTAAAAGTCCTACAGCATGAATGTACATGACTGTTATCGATGTATGTACATTGCATCCTTTCAATTTTATTATTTACACTTAGGATACGTTATTTATCTGACGAAGCATGAAGTTCATACTTCTTATTTACCGATATAGTTACCTTATATCTATAGACGAGAACCTGTTATTAGCTCGTAGTTACCGATTTTTATTCTACTAGTATAATTTGTAAGAAACATTTAAAAAACAAAGCGCCTTCGAATATTTTGTACAATTATGTAAATGGAGTCCTCACATGTGGCACCTGTCTTCGGACGTTTACGTTTCATGTGAGGACGCACCAGTAACACATTACAGAATTGGTCGCCGTTGCCGAAATCGGCATGGAAGGCATCATTCATTCATAATTTGTAAGTTGATGGTTCTCAAATTTAAATAAATCAATTAAATGAATATAATAGACGCATGGATATCAAGAAAATACTTTTGTTTCATGAACGCAATGTATAAATGAACACAATTCAAGTTGCTAGATTATGTCGTGTTAAGCACCAATAAAACGGTCATTAAGCCCTTGTTGCCATATTGTTTAATGATGAATTATTAGGGCTTTGTATTTTTGTGTACTCAAATATGGCTTAGAATTATTTGCCAACGAGTAGGTACGATTTTTACTGTTTTTAATGTTTTACTGTTGTCGGTCAGGGCTAACTAGCTATATCGCAGATTTTCTCGGTGTACCGATACAGTGAAAACTACTCTGTTCAAAGCATTTTGTACTTCACTGTACTCGGGAGGTTTATGGTTTACGTACACTCAAAAAGCCTACAAACGCTCTGCGTATCCAATTTAACAATACGTTCAGGATTCTGATGCGGTTACCGCGCTTCTGCAGCGCTTCGACAATGTTTGCCGAGGCCCGAGTAGATGGTTTTGACGCCATCTGGCGAAAAAAGTCAGCATCATTACTGAGCAGAATGTGCGGGAGCGGCAAAAGCATTCTGAACGCGATTGCATCATGGCTGGATAATCCACTGATTTGGATTTTAATTAAACGCACCAAGTCACTGTTACATATTAAATACTAACCCTAGGCTAAGTTCTATATTTATTGCTACTAATATAACACTGGACCATGTGGTCTGTAAATTAATTGAAATAAATAAATAAATAAATAGTCCTGCCGGCTATAAGTTTTCCCCAGAGTGACAGACTTAGCGCATATTGGTACACATGCCTTCAGTCTGTCTATATTTCCATGTTTGTGATATCCTTACCTGGTTGCCACAGCACCCAGTTTGGGATCTACGTCTTCATTAAGTTATTTTTCACGTATACATTTGTGTGCAAAAACGAATTATCTATTGCTCTTTTTTCGTACAATCATGTGGCTCAATACAACAGGCACGTGTCAGATACCCATTGAAATGCGGTATCCACTATGTGTGAAACATATTGCACCTCATATTCAGGAGCTAAGTAAACATTCCGCTTTCGCACACAGACGTATACGTAAACAGTTACGTAATCAAGGGAGAGACAAGATATTGTGTTATTCAGAAGTCATTGTTGTTAATTACCACGCTTACCCACCGTGGATTGGTTATTTTATGCACGCATGCACAATAACATCTCCAAAGCCATATTTTTCGTGTTCGCACAAAAAATGGGTAAAATGTTGGTTATTCGTTTTACTTCAATCGAAATTCATAAGAGAATAATTTTTACTCGTACGATTCATTAGAACCAATCATAATTGTGGACGTTAGAGTACCCACCCTTCAATTGTGTTCAAAGTCAAAGCAACGTAGAGGTAGATAGAGGTAACATTTTTCGTTAGGTTAGTTGTATCATGAAATGTACCATGAAATCTTATTAGACCTATAGGTGGCTTCTGATGTATTAAGTTTAAGATAACTTGAGAAATTATGGTCAAAGTGGAGTTTCTTGTCTTGCTGTCTTTGTCTCTACTACACTACGGTCGGAAGACAGCGGCTTAAATATCACATTGTACATTGACATTCATACATTGACATTTTTAGTGTCGATGTTATTTGCATTTTTATAGTTGTGTTACTCTTAATTTTATTAATGTAATTGGTGAATTAGATACAATTTGTTTTAGAGATTTCCTGGTAAAGAAGTGAAATATGACGGGGCACAGACATGTGGGGGCAAGTCCGTCAATGCCACTCAAACGGAAGCCAAATTGCTATCATTCAGGCCATGCCAAAGAACAATTTGGGCGCAAATAACAATTCGTGCTCTACAATAATAAACACTGGGGCAATTTATACCTGACATAAGTCAACTCTAAGCTTAAATCATTTAACGAATGCCACAGTCAGGGGTTTAAACGTACGACCGTAAATTTTGCCGATAAATTGATTTTACTAGGTCATAACTTCACCGGCGGTTTATTTAATATTTAATAACTAAAATATATAGGTGGCACAAGGTTTTAAATTGGCAAGCCGCACTGGGTCGAGTCTCGCACGCGTGGGTGATGATTTATCCCCACTATCTTTAGAGACAAGTATCCGACAAAAAATAGTCTCACTAGTCTTAGTGAGAGGCCTACCATGTCCTGCAAAGGATCTTGCATATCATCAGATTATCAACTACCACCAACAATAATAAATATATTTTTTTACGTAGCCTATAAACGGCACGGGTCTCTTCCCTAAGGAAGGTATAGGCCATACTCCACCAAGGGGACCAAGTCCGAATTGGTGGAGGCTTGTAAGACTAGTGGCTGGTCTTACTGTCAGAAGTTTTCAAGCCGCCCTAAGGCTTCCGACATGGCATAACGTCTGCCATCTATAGACGGTAGCCAACATCAACTTTGTTAAGATAGATAGAGAACACTTTATTGTACATAAAAATGGAAATTACACATATATTTCTTAACCTAAGAATACAAACGGCGGCCTTATCACTAAAAGTGATCTCTTCCAGACAACCTTTGGATGGACTGGACTTATATATAAGCACGGAACCACTCGAAAAAATGCCACTTGCGTTAGTCATAGACGGTCACCCACCCATGCAATGAACATGCCCTGTTTTGCGTAGCCTTCGTGATCGCTTAAGATTACTCAGGCAACCAGGGCTACGAGCGATTCGAGAGTGAGCACGGGCTTTATCACCACGCGTACCCACCGCGGATTGGCAATTTCAAGCGCTGAGGTGTTTGAACACCTCAGACACTCAGGTTTCTCACGATGTTTTCCTTTACAGTTAGCGTGCGGTATTGCTACTATACTCCACAAAAGTACATAACTTAGAAAACAAAGTCATCGGTACATATCCCGCACTGGGAAACGAACCAGGATCCTTCGCAGATAGTGAGCTCATCACATTTTTCAAACCGCGCCGTTGGCAATATTAATATATCTAGGGGAATCTTAAAAACCTATTTAGAGGCTTAAAATTCCACCCATGCCGGGATTCGAACCCGCGACAACTGGCTACCCGTGCCAGCGCTCTTTCCAACTGAGCTAATGGGCGACTCAAAATTTTTTTTAAATTGTCCTATGCACGGGTTAGTGCATTAAAAATAGTATTATCATAGAGGAATCTTGTTGCAGAAGAGAGAGCAAATTCTTTTTTTTCGTAATTACTTTGAGATTATTAAAGCACCTATTATTTGGTCGTTTTTCACAATATTTGGGACTTTTTACTTTTGATTACACACATAAAGCTACTATTAAAAAACATTAAACGACAAATTAGTTTTTTTAAATACCTAATTAACTCACGCTTAGTTTATTAAATATTTTAGGATGAGTAGCAATGCTGCTTTCAATTCATTTCGAGCGTTTTAAACTTTAACGATGGTATTAAAATACATTCTGCTCTCTGTCGTGTTTGTTGGATGGTTGTTTGCTAAAAAGTTATCAATGGCAAATGAACTTTTTGGTGTTAATATTCCAGCTCGTGTTCAGAGTTTAAATTATATTTGTTGCCAAATAAAAAATATTAATAGTTAATATGAACGGATGTATAGCGGTGGTAGCGGAGCGGTGTAGAATGCCGGCTTCTCAATCGGATGTCGTGGGTTCGAATCGTATTATGTACAGTTACAAGCACTACCATGTATGAAATTCAGTACTGTGTAAAAGTCAAAATAGTCAATTTCTTCTACATCAGGTTAGAAGAGGTTAAAGTGCCAAGGTTCTAAGGTGTTTACATGTTAGTGCACGTGACTGTAGCAATTACTTTGTTTTCTAAGTTATGTACATTTGTAAAGTTAAAGTAGCAATACCACTCGCTGACGCATAAGAAAAACATTGTTAGGGAGCCGCTTTGTATAATTGCTCAAAAGAGTACATTATGTTAGTTGGAACAGCTATCCCGGATAACATAAAGGACAATTTTTAATAACCTATTTTAGAGGCTAAATATTCCACCCATGCCGGGATTCGAACCGAAATTTCGAACCTCTTTACAATATTCTCTGTATTATGTAGCAAGCGCTGAGGTAAGTTAACACTTCAGACACTGGGGTTTCCTCACGATGTTTTCCTGTACCGTTAGTGACTGGTATTGCTACTACGTATAAATTCACAAATGGACCTATATAACTTAGAAAAAAATGTCATACTCATAGGTACATGCTGGGATTTGACCTCCCAATTGTGAAACCAGCAATCTACCGTTCCACTACCAATCTTTGATTGATTAGTAAGCACGACTTAAATGGAATCGGTTTAGTTAGTAGTAGCGTTTTCAAGCAATATCAAGTTATGGGGTGACACTTTCATGCTGCTGTTTTCGTGATAAATAGTATAAGAGTCGATATCAACCCTTGTATGTCCCCATTGTTGGGGCACGGGTCTCTTCCTGCATCGCAGGAAGGTTAGGCCATACTCCACCACGGGGGCCAAGTCCGGGTTAGTGGAGGGATGTAAGACAGTGGCTGCTCTTACTCTCAGAAGTTATCAAGCCGCCCATGAGGCCTCTGACACGGCTTAACAACTGCCATTACATGACAGCCGGCACCAACGGCTTATCGTGCCTTGCGAAGCACGGAAGCGGAAAAATGCCACTAGCGGTAGTCACAGGACGGTCACCCATCCTGCACCATACCGCGCCTCTTGTTGCTTAACTCAAGTGATTGATTCCAATCACTCGGTTCGACTAGGCCACGAGCGCTTCTAGAGTACAAGAGTATCTATGCCAAAATGCAGCTTTCTTGTATATGTAGTCTCTGTGCTAAGCCGTGGACAGACAGACGGTCAGGAAGAAACTATAAGGGTTTATTGCTGACTACGGAACAAATTCGTGTCACTGAGCATTTTCATAAATCACTCTCTGCTGACAGTAATTGTGAAACGGTTACGAACTGTAAAAAAGGTGTGAGTAATAATAAAGAAAAAGAAACGAGAAAAGAAAAGAGAAGAAACGCCACAAATGGATTCAATTCAATTGTTTTTAATTATTTTCATTCATCGTAAAAACAAAATGTTTACTTTTTGAAAGTCAAAGTTTCTTGTTTCATAGTTAAGTTTCATAACTAACAAAGAAACTACACAAACAACACAAACAAAATAAGACAAAGAAACTCAAAATTGACTCAACTCAAACTAGAAAAAAATGTTTTACTTTTTAAACATTTTTTTCAAAAGAATAAATGTGGATCAGCAGTATTAACTTTTGAAGTATAAATCTTGGAAATGACAGTTTATATTTATTTGTAGAGGTTAAATTACTATGGCAACCAATATTGTCGAAGTCTTTGATATTTTTTCTAGTGTTTTCATAAATGACTTCAGTAATAAAAAAAATGTTTTTAATACGTTTTTTACTAAAAGTAATGTTCAGATTTTTTTCCCGCGGGTGTCGTAATCCCTAAGGATAAGGTAAGGCGACTAAGGGACACAAACCGGGGGGTAGGCAGCAGCGCTCCCTGCAGTACAATTCCACCAAACTGCGATCCCCAACCCGCATGCCCAGCGTGGGGATTATGGGCATTACCCCCCAATGATGGCACAACCTTGCGCTATGGCGCTCATTAGGGGAGGGCTATGTCCAGCAGTGGACTAATATAGCCTGAAGAAGAAGAAGAATTTAAAAACTTATTTAACTTGCACTAATGCACTAACCCGCATTAAAAATAAAAAAAAATTGTATAAGACGAAGAATGTTCAGAAATGTAAACAACTGTGACAGCTATTTTTAGAATCTACGGTCTAACTAGAACCGCGGATTAACTTAGGAGTTTCATCGGTACCCGCTACAATCCACCGCTTTTGGCAAAAGTGTTTAAAGCCTTACGTTTACGGACCTACGTTTTTTCAGTAGGTTCCAAAAACCTTAATAAATACCTATTAAGATTTATGATATTCGCTTTTTCCAAAGACGCGTTAAAAAAAAGATATGTTTTTTTTCGCCAGTTAGTTCCGCGTAGCGCCTTATTTAGTCTGAGGGCCGGTTTTTAAATTGAGAATTTCACTAAGTAAATGCTTAAGTGACGTCCTGTCACGATCTTTGCTGAGAAATTCGAACAGACAACACTACAACTATGTATTTACTTACTTCAAAAACCTATTTAGAGGCTAAAAATTCCACCCATGCCGGGATTCGAACCCGCGACCTCTGGCTATCCGTGCCAGCGCTCTTTCTAACTGAGCTAATGGGCAGCTCACTGGCATCAGTAAAATTTCGAACCTCTTTACAATATTCTCTGTATTACGTACAGGCAGCGACATCTGACTGAAGTAATTTGCATCACTTGCAGCCCCGAGTACCTACTTTGCAGTTAGGTTTTACATCGGAATGATAGGTTTTTGAAATTGTTCTTAGCACGGGTTAGTGCATTAAAAAAAATAATATTTCACTTACTTCTCAATTCAGAAACTCGCCCTGAGTAAAAACCGACACCGCACAGCTGCCGGGTCAAAGTAAACAGGCTCTACGGACGCAAAAACCGTTCACGTCCAGAATTTTTCAATATTTCGCCTGGGGGTGAACTTCAAAATGCAGTTAACATTCTGCCGGCTCCCTCGTAAGCCGATAAAATTCGAAGGCCGAAGCTTGTAGGGTTGACAACATTTTTACACGCCACCTCCTCCTATAGATAGGTGACACACAGAACACACAGTTTCATAGCGTGTGAAATATTTTTTGTAATTATACACACACACACACACATATATAAAAAAAAATCAGTTAGCCGAAAATACCACGTATTTGGATCCGCAGTATTTTTGGTTGACTGAAAAATCAGTTGCCAGGTCTCCAATTTATATGGGATGTAATATTATCACGAAACATTTGTGGTTTTGAATTATTTCTTGTTATTATTTTCAGAGAATTATTTTAGAAATTGCTTTTAGCAATTGTACTGTATCTTTATAATTATTTTATGTTTGTTTTTTCCTGGTGTACAATAAAGAATCTTCTGACCGTATCTTATTTCAATACAACGTTGTATGAGTGCGTTTATATGCTCAGACATTACTCGTAGCTACTACGCCGTAGCTGGGTTACAAAATACACATGTCCGTAGTATGTTTAGCTACCCGAAAAATCTACACACTATTTACACATACATACATACATACATACATACATACATACATACATACATACATACATACATACATACATACATACATACATACATACATTCATACATACATACATACATACATACATACATACATACATACATACATACATACATACATACATACATACATACATACATACATACATACATACATACATACATACATACATACATACATACATACATACATAAATACATACATAACCTCACGCCTGTATCCCAGAGGGGTAGGCAGAGACCAGGGACTGCCACTTGCCACGATCCTGACAAATCACCTTCGCTTCATCAACGTTCCTAAGTCGTTGCATGCACGCACGCCGGTTCCGGGTACTTTTTATCTTTCCTTTTGCTAATACATCCCTTATTTGGTCGATGTAAGTCCGTCTGGGACGTCCCTTACCAGCCCTTCCACTCACATTCGCAATAAATATTTGTTTCGTCAATCTTTCTTCCTTCATCCTCTCCACATGTCCAAACCAACGCAACATTCCTTTCTCAATTCTAGTCACTACATCCTCTTTCAGTCCACAACGTTCTCTAATCAGACTATTGCGTATCCTGTCATTCAAAGTAACACTACACATACTTCTCAAGGACCTCATTTCAACTGCATTAATTCTACTTTCTTGCTTCTTTTGCCACACCCAAGTCTCGCTACCATACATACTCGTAAGTGTTGGAACCAGCACGCCACTATGAATAGCCAATTTAGCTCTTTTGGAGATGTTTCGGCTGCACACAATGGAGTGCAAGGCACCATTTACACAATTTCCCGCTTTTACTCTTCTTTCTACATCACCTTCACACTTTCCATCCCTCGTAAACAGGCTCCCCAAATAGACAAATTCTTTTACTTGTTCCACTCTTTCGCCTCTAATCGTTATCTTGCACTCAGTCATTTCATCATCTTTTTCAAAGACCAGTACTTTCGTCTTACTCACATTCATGTTCATACCTTTCCTTTTAAAAGCCTCATCCACTACTGTGACTTGTGTCTGCAATTCTTCGACCGACGATGCGAACAACACTTGATCATCGGCGTACAACAAGCATTTCACAAGTAGCTCACCCATCCTTATCCCACATTAATTCTCTTTCAGATCAGTCAGGCAACTATCCATGAATAAATTGAACAACCACGGGGATGCGACACAACCCTGTCTCACACCCTTGCGGATGCTAAACCAGTCAGTATACGCCCCATTTATTCTAACGCAAGCCCTGAAGTCTTGATAGAGAGACTTCAGAGCTCGCAGCAAGATGCTGTCCACCCCATACACAGACAGTGCCGACCAAAAGTCATTCCTCACAACTCTATCATAAGCCTTCTCCAGGTCTACGAACGCACAGAAAACCCTTTGACTTTTGGCCAAGAACTTTTCCACCACACTGTGTAAACATTTTCACGAAACGTTTCTGGTTTTGAATTATTTCAATACAACGTTGTATGAGTTCGTTTGTGTGCTCGGAGAATACTCGTATCCGCTACGCCGTAGCTGCTACATTGCTACGAATTCGTAGCCGCACTTAGCAAATTCGAGCGTACTGCTACGCTGCCGAACGGTTTACTCAAAACAGGCTTCCAGCTTAGTTAGTGGATCATTTCATGGAAATTCTATTCCATCTATTCAAACCTGTTTGTTGTTGCCAACACGCTGTGCCCGCAACGTAGTTTGGACAAGATTAATGCAAGTGCTATTAATATACTGTACGTGCCACGGTGCTATGTTTATCCATATCCGTTTAACCGCTTTATATATTTTATCTATATAAAATACGTAACACCTCAGCGCTTGAAATTGCCGATCCGCGGTGGGCACGAATAGTAATTATGGGCTTAATTACTACGCGTGCCCACCGAGGATTCTCTCCTTTGAGAAGGCCTGCGTCCTGCAGTGGGCCGTTTATAGGCCACATAAAAAAACGTAATTAAGATTTTTTTTAATCTTTTATTAAACCTTCTTTCTCTCTCAGAGAGAGGGTATGAGCTGAATTACCACGAGTGCCCACCGTAAAAGTGAACTTTATCTTACTAAAAAACCTTCGTGAGAACTTCTGTAACTCTCTACTAAGTGTTTCTTCCGAAATATAATGACGCGTGACTTCGCCACACCCTCTCACGGATTTTGACATAATCCACTTTCTTGTGGTCCAATCTGGTTTTCAATGGAAAGTATTCGCGTTATACCCGGACGGGAGTATTTTGGTCAAGGAAAAAAAAACGAAATTAGCTACTACAAGTTTTGAAAGGGTTAAGAAGATTAGACGTAAAACGGTTTATTCGCAAAATGACGCCTTGATGTAAAAGGTTATTTTCGTAAAAAAAAACCATCCACTTAGTTTGTTTTAGAGATTTTTTTGTTATCCCTATCCCTAAAACAGTTTAAGAGTGCTACATTTCTCAGGAAATTTTATTTTCCATCAACAAGTCGTTCGTGAGTAGGACATTCTGCGCATGTCGCCTTAGATTTTGCAACAAAGAGTTTTGATTAGCAGTGGCACACTCCTCAACGGTTAAAAAATGCGTAAGATTCAATTATTGTAGTGCAGTCGGGACTGAAATATGCAAAAATATTTATTCAAAACCTATTTAGAGGCTAAAAATTCCACTCATGACGGGACTCAAACCCGCGACCTCTGGCTAACCGCGCCAGCCAGAGGTCGCGGGTTCGATTCCCGGCATGGGTGGAATTTTGAGCCACTAAATAGGTTTTTAAAATGGTCCTTAGCACGGGTTAGTGCATTAAAAATAATATAAAAATATGTATGGTTTCATAGGTGCCGCGCTCGGAGAGTGAACAGTGCAAACGTATCGCTTGTGTTCTTAAAGTCTTTAAAATTAGTAAACTACGGTTTATACAAGTAAAATTTACAGTACAATAAAGCTATGTGCATGATCTATGCGCTGAGTGCTACCAAAATAGTGAAAAGTGCCTAATTTTCCGAAAAAGCTAACATCTTTTACTGTGGAGTCTGTTATTATTCCTCGCTTCGGTCATTGACCGCAGAGCCCGTTGGCCTTGGCCGTGAGTGCCAGCCCGCTTGAGTGCAGACTGGGAGTGTGTGAGTGTACGTACGTACGATACCTGCCATCGCGTCGCTGACCGGTTGCTCCACGCACACGGACGCGCCGCCATCACTACGCAGCCGCAATCACCACCGCCGCATGCGCCTCGCTTGCTTATCAAACTTGCCTCCAATACCGCTTCGAATTAAAGTACCTAATTACCTAATATGATCTGCCAGGCATGTCGAGACGAAATTCTGCTTGGGGAGCAGCTTGCGTGCGTGGGGTGCAAGAGCTACTTTCACTTTAGATGCTTTAATATAACTACGGCGTATTTCCTCGAGAATAGGTTGCAACTGGAGAAATCTTGGCGTTGTCCCCGCTGCACTAACGTCACTGCGCGACGTGCTAACCGAAACGACGACACTCCGATCCGAGAGCAGCGTGAGACGGTGAAGGAGCTTGACATGTCGATCTGCGACATGTCGCAGCAAAGCATCCCCGATACTGCAGAGCCTTCAGCCGGGGCTTTCGATGCCATGTATGCGAAACTTGAGTCGTTGTTAAATGGAAAACTGGGTGACATCGCAAGGGAGCTCCAAACATCCGTAACTCAATTAAAGACGGAGTTCACCAAAACGACAGACTTTTTATGCGATCAAATAAAAGATTTATCTAAAATGGTACAGTGTGTATGTGAGAGGGTGTCACGTTTGGAGGATGAGAACGAGCGACTTAAATCGGAGCTTGCCGCTGTCGTTCGCACCCAGGAAAAGTCCGAGGGGCCGGTCCTTCAGGAGGTAATTGAACAACTGCGCTCGGACTTGAACGACTGGGAACAGGCTACACTTCTGAACGACGTGGAGATCACGGGAATCCCTGAGTATGAGTCTGAGTCATGCGGTCACATCATCTCCACTCTGGCTGTCAAACTGGGCGTTTCACTTGACCCGCGTGACGTTGTGAGTGTCTCTCGCGCCGGCCCACGCCGCTCCACGCCGCTCCCTGGCGAGTCAGCCCCGCGCCCGCGACCCATCGTGGTAAGCCTGACGCGCCGTGCGCTGAGAGACGACCTGATGAGGAGCGCAAGGGTTCGTCGGGGCTCAATCTCTACGGCTGATCTCGGCCTGCCACCCCATGATGTCCGCCGGGTATACGTCAACGAGAGGCTGACTAAGACAAACAGAAAACTGTTCAGCCAGGCTCGTGAGGCTGGCCGCAGCAATCGATGGAAATTCGTCTGGTCCAAAGAAGGGCGTGTCCACATTAGACGTGACGAGTCCTCTCCGGTCTACCGTGTTCGGTCTGAAAATGATTTAAAACGTGTTTTTGAGTCTTTGTCGATTGGTTCTATTATTTCTCAGGCTTTGTAAAGATATGAAAAACATATTATGCAACGAAATGTCATTAACCTTGCTTTATATCGACTTCTATTGTATTCCATCTCTCTGTGTTTTTTTGTGGTTTGTTTGCTTGCCAATTTTTGAGAAGTTTCTTTCAAACTACTTATTTATCCATTTGTTATTTCAACAATCGCGGCTGTTGGCATTTGCAGAGGGGCACAATTTGTTGCGGCATATATGCAATGGAGCTATTTATACTCTTAATATACCTTGTGTGACAAAGTTAAGTATAATATTTATCCTAAGTGGGGTCTATTCATATTCAAATTTTATTTTTCAAAAACACATCTCAACTGTATTCTATCGCACTAACCTTTATTATGTGGCTCAATACTTTGTTTCGACTTATTTGTTAGTGTTTATTCGGTCCATGGCGTGCACAGTAGGAAAGTATATAAATTTATGATGTTGAAGAACACACCTTTGAAATTGGGTCTTTTTAATGCGGGTTCCCTGAGCACTAAACATGACGAGCTTGAGGTGGCTGTCGTTCGGGAGTCGCCCGACGTCTTAGCAATAAATGAAACATGGCTGCGGGCTGGCGGGGAGGCGCGGGCGCCCTCCTTGCCAGGTTACAGGTTGCGTCACGTGCCCCGACCGCGTGAAGTTCGTTCGCGTGGCGGCGGCGTAGGATTCTACTTGAAAGCAGGAATTTCTGCGCGAGCATGCTCTCACCCGCCTGCGCCCGCGGTCGTCGAGCAAATGTGGCTTCGAGTCAACATTAACACGTGTAAACTCATAATAGGTACTGCTTACCGCCCGCCTTGGGTTAATATTGATGTTTTCTTAGACGCGTTGACGGATTCTATCTCGTCCTTTACTTGCTACGACCACCTCGTACTTATGGGTGATTTTAACATAAATTTACTATGTGCTCAGGACCTTCAGTCTAGTAAACTGCGCTTATTTCTTGAGTCGTTAAGTCTTAACAACTGTGTCACTGAACCCACACATTACACCTCACACAGTCATTCTCTAATTGACTTGATCTGTACTGACGCCCCTATCACCAGTGTGTCTGTAATTAAAATAGCTGAGCTCGGTGGGCATGCTATGATAACAGCCAGCTTGAAGATTAAAAAACCGGTCACTCGACCAAAAAAAGTAACTTTTAGACCTTTGAAAAATATAATGAAATCTGCTTTCGACCTTGACTTATCAAAAATACCTTGGCATTTGATACCTTTGGATAAAGACTGTGATATAAATACCTC
The DNA here is from genome assembly GCA_934045075.1 of Yponomeuta sedellus. Lineage (NCBI taxonomy): Eukaryota > Metazoa > Arthropoda > Insecta > Lepidoptera > Yponomeutidae > Yponomeuta > Yponomeuta sedellus. The sequence continues at coordinate 18,578,724 of OW203727.1, read as the reverse complement.
TGTATCAACATTCAATCTATTTATCACCTCGTTGTTTGATCGTCATGCTCCAGTAAAAACTATCACCATTAGGGCGCAAACAAAACCGTGGCTAACGCCCAATGTTCGGTACATGATGTACCTCCGGGATAAAGCGCATTGCAAATATCTTCAGTCCAAGTCTGAACAACTTAAGTCCGTATACAAAGATTTAAAACACATGGTCAATATTAGTATGCATTTTGAAAAAAAGGCTTACTACGAGCACCACATAAATTGTAATTTAAACAATGGCAAGGTCCTGTGGAAAAATCTTAAAAAATTTGTCCTACCTGACCAAAAATATTGTCCTCTACCTGACCATCTGCAATGTCCCGACCTCATTAATGATAATTTTTTTAATATTCCACATAATAATGAATTTGATATCTTCTATGACATTTTTCTTATCTAATAGACATCATAATAATGCCTTATTTAATTTAAATACTACCGATGAATCAGCGATATTAAAAATTATCTTGGAAATAAAATCTAATGCTCAAGGTGCTGACTGCATTAACAGGGATATGGTCCTGTTAAGTCTCCCCCACTCTCTTAGCACAATTACGAACTTGATAAATTGGTCAATTTTGTCTGGTGTTGTTCCTGACCAATGGAAAATTGCCACTGTAAAGCCGTTGCCCAAAAATAATAATCCCTCTGACCTGAATGATCTGAGGCCGATCAGTATCTTGCCATACTTATCAAAAATTTTGGAAAAAGTAGTTTACAATCAAATGGTAACTTACTGCGAGTTAAACGAAATTTTACCCATCCATCAGTCAGGTTTTCGCAGAGATCATAGCACTTCCACAGCATTGCTCGATGTCATAGATGGCATTTTGGCTGCACAGGACAAAGGAAAGGGTACTATTTTGGGCCTATTGGATTTTTCAAAGGCCTTTGACTCCATAAATCATGAGTTACTTCTTGCTAAATTATCTTATTACGGCTTCCAGGATAACACACTTGCTTGGTTTCGGAGTTACTTACTTGATCGTCATCAAAAAGTAACATTGCAGATGTCTGACGGTTCGGAATTGAAGTCTGAACAACGTCACGTGACCAGAGGGGTTCCTCAAGGCTCAATCCTCGGTCCGCTCCTCTTCACAATATACTCTGCGGACATTGTGTGGGGCATTGAGTCATGCAAATATCACATCTATGCTGATGACCTGCAAATTTATATTTCCACGGATCTCAACAATGTTACACAATCTGTTAAGTCTTTGAATGATGACCTGGAACGCATCGCAAACTGGTGTGATAATAATTGCCTACTCCTTAATAAAAAAAAAGTCGAAAGTTATGGTTCTAGGTTCCAAAACTCAGAAGGAAAAAATCTTGGGATTAAATCCGGCAATTTATATTAAGTCTGAGCGTCTTGAGTACGTTAATGAAGCGCGAAATTTGGGGGTGTTAATGGATACTGACCTTAGGTTTGAGAAGCATGTAGTGGAGGTAGTACGGAACTGCTTCTTTAGACTGAGAATCTTATATTCATTACGAAGATATCTGAGTGTAAATACTAGAGTTCTCCTCTGTGATGCACTCATAATGTCAAAATTAAATTATGCCTTGACTGCCTACGGTCCTTGTTTATTTGCAAAGACTCATAAACTTTTACAACGTGTCCAAAATGGTTGCGTCCGCTTTTGTTATAATATACCCGCTCGGGCGCATGTCACACCTTATATCAATAGTACGGACTTATTGAAGATGGGCAACAGGATGAAGCTTTTCATGGCAACATTATTGTTTGGTATTATTAATACTAAAAAACCTGCATATTTATTTGAAAAATTAATTTGGCGTTGGTCTAAGATAGGTGACCGCAACAAAATCAGGGCATGTTCAAACCCGCTTGGCGTGCCTGAACATCGAACTGCCGCTTTCCGCGGTAGCTTTCGGTTCCAGGCCACCAAGTGCTGGAACGACATCCCTCCACCCTTAAGACAGCTTAATTCTAAGGCTAGCTTCAAAGCCAGATATAAAAAAGTTCTTCTTGAATCGCAGAAGTTGGTCCCTCATTAACAAACTACCTATTGTTTTTTCATACGCACTCTCCTACGAGTTCACCCAATTTATTTATTTATTTTCCCAATTAATCTATTACATAATTCTAATATATTTATATTTTTGACATGTATAATTTAATAAACTAATTGATTTTCATATAATATATAAAAAATGTGAAGTACTTCGTAGTCACGAAGCATGCACTTGTTATCCAAATTATTATTATAATCACAATGACATTTATTTATCTCCGATACAATTCAATGTATATAGGCACTTATTTACTATTATTTACTATAATTAAACTACGATTATGCTATCACCAATCATTTATAATTTGACGTTTAAATATCCAATTGTTATGTAATTCTATCCAAATATTATCCTACAATCCAAATTATTATTATCATTACAATGACATTTATTTATCCCTAATTCCAATTCAATGTATGTACGTATTTAATTAATAATGCTATCGACATTTATTTATAACCTGACATTTAAAAATCTAATTGCTGCCATCTTACTCATTTATTTAGTTTCGTTTTTCCGAGTGCTGCACGTCGGCACTCTACAGGGTACTGACGGAAGACCAGCGCTGGAGTAGCCCGCCTCTCCAGCATATGCTGAGTCAGAGCCCCTTTGCATTTGCCACACCCACAAAACTGCTTAATACTTTATGTTGATTTGCCTGTACCCACTTTTGTTGCTGTTGTTTGTACTATTACTGTGAAATTTTGCTTTGTTATTGCCTGTGGTGTCATTTCAATTGTTTTTTCTGTAAGTGTGTGTCTGCAGATGCAAATAAATAAATAAAACAAACAAACAAACATACTTCATTTCTTTTTTTATGTAGCCTATCTAGCGGCACGAGTTAAAAAAATCTGAGTAGTGGCTACTTTGTTCTACTTGACTATTAATGAATGAATCGTACACGACACGTAGTTACGGAGTTACAGCCCTCGCCGAAGCGACATGTTTTCGTTGCATGTAGATACAGCAAGTGACCTCCTACTACCAAAGTGAGTGACGGTTCACTTGACCTAGACCTTCTTCTTCTTCTTCAGGCTGTATTAGTCTGAAGAAGCTGGACACTGTTGGACATAGCCCTCCCCTAATGAGCGCTATAGCGCAATGCTGTGCCATTATATATGTCCGCAAGGCATAGGCCTTCTCAAAAAGAGAAAGTATAGGATTTATTACTACGCGTAATCCAAGGTACCTTGCATTGGCAATTTCAGGTATTTGAACACCTCAAACACTCAGGTTTCCTCACTTTGTTTTCCTGCACCGTTATTGTTAATATTATAAATAAAATATTGCATAAAAGTTTTGCACAGAGGCGAGTTTAATAGATAATGCTACTTAGCATTATCTACCAGCTAACTTAAGTTTTGGAGGCAAGATTAACAGGTAGTGCAATTTACAATATTAAATTTCTTCTTCTTCAGGCTATATAAGTCCACTGCTGTACATAGCCCTCCCCTAATGAGTGCCGTAGCGCCTTATCTTCAGCTTGCCGCATTCAGCATCTGCCTGCAGTTTTTCGCAGATCGTAAGCCCACCTTGTCGGAGGGCGTCCTACACTACGTTTGCCGAGTCGCGGTCTTCACTCAAGAATACGTTTACTCCAATGGTTGTTGGTTCTTCGCGAGATATGGCCAGCCCACTGCCACTTCAGCTTGCTAATTCTTTGAGCTATGTTGATATTAAAATTACTTGTAACTAATTTACTTCTAGATTATATAATATAGCGTTAGAGATTGATTTTGCTACGATAACTTCACAACGATACATAACTTAGACAGCAAAGTCATGGGTACATGCCTACCGCCCCAGTGGACCATGGCTTTGGTCCACTCTAGTGGTATGTAACTTTACAGGTCACAGGAATTAAAACATAACGTGATAATAGCTCTGGATTTGGTGCGTGTATTTAAATAGCACACTGATTCAAGGTTCCACTTTGGTGTTACTTTTGAAAATACAAGCAACATTTATGATCTGACTTTCATAAATGTAAGTACTTCTCGAAGCGGACAAACTAGATGTGGCGAACAGGTCCCCAGGGTTAGAAAGTAAGCAAAAAATCTAATACGACACAGGCAAGGCAGCGAAGTTAGGCCAACTTTTTCCTCCACTATACTGGTTTAAAATTAAACAAGTAGTTTATCTGCCCATTTTTTCTTTCTATTTCTTTAAGACGGCTATCGCAGAGCTAAAAAGGATAGTTATGATTTTAGATGTCCTTATATGTACATAATATAATATGTTTTTACTAACGGATTTTTCACCGCTCGTCAAAATCAATTGACATTTTATTAATGTGGTGTTATTAAAAAGTTAAAAGTACTTTGCTAAATTCCGCCGAAAATCCCACAAGCACCATGTGGTTAGTACCGCCAAGCACAAGCACCGCCTTCCCTCCCACTTTTTCAAGCAGAAGCAAGACACGAACACACCACTACCAACACCAATACTTGTGTGAGAAAACACGCGACGCGTTTCGCCTCTAACACGAGGCATCCTCAGGCTCCCACATGCACTTAAATTGCAATCGATTCTTAATACCGATTCTCAGACTGTTCGGTCTGAAATTTTATGCAAATAAAATAAATATTTTGAGCGAGAAAAGTATACCCACAAACGATGGTAAGCCACGAAACCTCAGTGACCATAGAAGAACTTTCCACAAAACAAACACACTCTCGATCACAAACATCATCGTAAAGAGGCGTACGCTCCTTACAACGGCGATACGTTACTTGCTTATTTTTACTGCGCCTGTACAAACTTGGATTCCTTTTCCCTGTTTCTCTCGGGAGTGAGGGCCAATGTCCTCACAATTAGTTGTCATAACGTGACAGATGGCTTGATTTCACGCTGGACTGGGTTTGCCGCTCGGCATCTCTTTTATTTCAATTTATTCCCTTCTGTCATTTGGCGACAGCGGCTGGCTTAAATTTTCGTCTACACCATCAGGTTCAACCAATTCAGTGACAGGCTCAACGACTGCCATTACATGACAACCGGCACCAACGGCTCAACGTGCCTTGCGAAGCACGGAAGCGCTCGAAAAAAAGCCGCTAACGGTAGTCACAGGACGGTCACCCATCCTGCGCCTGTCCGCGCCTGTTGTTGCGTGACACTAGTGATTGTTAATATTTACATTATACACAGGTCATTACATTCGAAACTCTTAAGCTTCGAATCCAGCTTAGTGTCAAGCCTCGTTTAGTTTGAATCGTGAAATTGTTACGTACTCGTACTTTCGAAAGAAAAAACTTTTGTGGGACACCAATGATATGCTAATAAATAAACCCACCATAAAAATAGGTATTAACATGACATAGCTTATTAAGACGGTATTCATAACGTAGGTGGTTGTACCTTAGTATTTCGAAAACTGACATGACTCGACTACATTAACGTGACTTCTTTCTTCGACATTTATTGGTCCTTCGTTATAAAGAAATTTACATTATTTTCCTTTCCTTTGACATCTCCATTCGAGGCTATACACGCAATTTCTTTTGACGCAAACAAAACATTAAAATGATTTCTGAAATTCTTTGTTGGCGAAGAAAGGCCGTGAACCATTTATTATTCATAGTTTGAACGCGAGTCATAAGAATATCGACGATTTTTTTTGTGACATCAGCTTATGTGCACTTTAGTTTCAAACTAATGAGATTCTCGAGAGGCTTTAGATAAATGTACTAAGATCGATCGATGTATCTTTTTATTTTATTCATTCATGTGCGGGTTAGTGAAGATCTCAGGAAGAGCTCACTATAGAAATGATCATATGTAGTAAAGATTGGAAGAAGCGCTCGTGACCTAGGCGAACCGAGTGCTTAGAATCAATCACTTGAGTTAAGCAACAACAGGCGCGGTCAGGTGCTAGGCACGTTAAGCCGTTGGTGCGGGCTGTCATGTAATCGCAGTCATTAAGGCATGTCAGAGGCCTTATGGGCGGCTTGATAACTTATGACAGTAAGGCCTGTCACTGTCTTATAATCCTCCACCAACCCGGACTTGGCTCCCGTGGTGGAGTATGGCCTAACCTTCCTGCGATGTAGGAAGAGACCCGTGCCCCAGCAGTGGGGACATACAAGGGCTTATAACAGGTGCAGGGTGAAAAAATACTGAGACGCCTTAGCCGCACACTGAACTACTTTATTTGTAAAATGTTGTTAGAAAACCGAATTGTCTATAACTAAAATTAAACAGTGCTAGTGAGCTAACTCAAGTAATTGATTCCAATAACTCGGTTCCACTAGGCCACGAACGCTTCATCCGTATTTAATTTAAAATGTAATAAAACGTGCTACGCACATTTGCGTCGTACACGTAGTACTCGTAGTACTACGCACGATAAGGTCTGCGGCACAAGTGGCTGCAAGTTTTTTCAATCTCTTACTTGGATGTCTACACGTTTGTGATGTCGTTGTTTCTGGTTTCCACGACGCAGGGTATCCTAGTTGGGGCCAGAAGCAGTGTATGTGCCTGTATGTAAATGTTTTGTTTAATATTAATGTTAAAATGTTAATCCTTAAATCAACGCTTTAGTACAATGTGACAGTAGAATGTGTGCCCTAAGTTCTGTCCTACCAAAGTACAAAGTGAAATACTCCCGTTATAACAATTTTTCTGCGTGAAATAAAAAACAGACGAGGATATCCCATTCAAGCAATCCTCACACTAATACTGCGAGTAATAAGAGCTGAATTGAAGGCACAAATCAACGACTATAACCTTCAACCTGCACCTAAATAAATAATTATTGTGTGGCATTAAGGCCCATTTTCCTTTCATGATGTTTCACCAACTTTGTGGGCCGTGGCACTTTAATTATAGGCGCAAGCACTAACATTTTTAAGGTTTCATCGTTATTATTTATGCTAGTTGGATAGAATACAGCTAAATTTGTTCCTACACCGTGTCCTGAAATAAGGTTTAAACTATGGAAAAACTGAAATAGAGAAACAGAACAGAAATCAAATGGATATTATTCGATAGACGTGTATATCGCTTACCTTTGCTACGTAGCAAAACGTCCGTAAACAATGCATAGAAGTTGTAGAAGATATATTTAAGAAAGAGAGAGAGATAGAAAGAGAGAGAGAGAAAGAGTATTTATTGCGAATCACATATGGGTACAATTATGCTGTAAGTGGAATTTGCGAACAGGCATCTCCAAGTATTACCTTAGCAGGTGTATTCACATTTTATGTATACAATTTTTTGCGTTTAAAAACGTTCTAGAATATTCTATGAAAAATATATTATTTAAAAACCTATTTAGAGGCTAAAAATTCCACCCATACCGGGATTCAAACCCGCGACCGCTGGCTATCCGTGCCAGCGCTCTTTCCAACTGAGCTAATAGGCGACTCACCGGCATCAGTGAAATTTCGAACCTCTTTAGGTGTATTCACATTTTATGGTACACTATCTTTCGCGTTTAAAAACGTGGAACGAATATTTTATGAAAAATATATTATTTAATATAAACTCTTTATTTGGCACTATAAAGAGTGAAATTCTTACTTGTGAGTAAGATACAGTGTAGCTGCGGTGCGCCTGACATACCGACTCCATGATTACTCGCACAAAAGCAGTGTACGTATAATTTAATCCAAATGACGCACGGTATAAAAACTTAGGTAACCTAATGCAAAAAGGCCCTTAGGTACAAGTCGTGATAATATAGGGCATCTATTACACCGTGTATAGTGTTTGTGTAACGTTATATGACAGTTGTCAGCGCTAACGTTAATGTTATTAACAAGGTTAATATCATACGAGTACATAACCCATCACTTCGATATCAAACTTGTATGTCCCCACTGCTAGGGCACGGGTCTCTTCCTGCATGGCAGGAAGGTTAGGCCATACTCCACCGCGGGGGCTAAGTTCGGGTTTTTGGAGGAGTGTAAGACAATGGCGAGCCTTACTGTCAGAACTTATCAAGCCGTCCATAAGGCCTCTGACATGGCTTAACGACTGCCATTACATGACAGCCGGCACCAACTGCTTAACGTGCCTTGCAAAGCACGGAAGCGTTCGGAAAAATGCCACTAGCGGTAGTCACGCGACGGTCACCCATCCTGCACCTGACCGCACCTGTAGTTGTTTAACTCAAGTGATTGATGCCAATCACTCGGTTCGGCGGGCTTTACTGTCAGAAGTTATCAAGCCGCCTATAAGGCCTCCCGTCCACCCATCACTTAATTAAATGTTAGAAACGTAAAATTTTTTTCATATTCGCATGTGTATAGGGATTTACACCCTATAGGGGCATATTCAACCTATAGTATACTCACACCAAACAATTAAGCTTTTCATGAGAAGCGTGCGTGCGTGCTGCCACAAAGGTTCTGTTGCCGGCTAAAGGCTGCGGCAGACTTGAACAAATTATCTCCATCAATCTCACCTTGGAAATTAAATATTTAAGCATAGACTACGTAACACAGTCGTCCGATTTAGCAAGGTTTTTTACTTGTATTTTCCTTAGGACTGTTGCTTATATTAAAACGCTTTTATTAACATCATATTGCACGATGTACGAATAAATAATAATAACATAACATATTTTAAACTTTCGCGACTTGAACACATAGTTAGAATATTTTCGGGGCTTAATCGCGTAGTAATTTATTCCTATTTTACCTCGACGTTTCGACGACGTTACCGTCATCGTGGTCACGAGAAGACTGATGGCTGGCACCCGTTCGCAACGTCGAGGTAAAATAGCAATAAATTACTACGCGATTAAGACCCGAAAATATTATAAATAAAAACATATTAATCTCCACACACAACCACTTGTACAGGGGACTAACTAATATGTGCATCAAATCTTGAGCTATTCTAATGTTCTAACTTGCAAATTCCGTACAAATTTGACAGTTAGACGATTGTTTAAGCTATTTACATGCCTCATCTGCTTGAAATCGCTAACTGGCGGTGGGTAAATGTGGCGATTAAGCCCATACTCGCTGTGAAAGAAAGCTTGGGCTTCAATTCTGTTGGTGTTGGGTCACGTGACGCGTTTTTTATACCATTGACTTTTATCTAAAACGTAGACATGAATCAGAAATAGAATCTTCGCTTTTGATGTGTCATCAACCCATTATGTCCTAATCGAAGGGCACGGGTTTCTTCCCTGAGAGAGGTATAGGCCATATTTTAGGCCATAGGTTTGATGTGTGCTCGCGTACATTTAGAGCAGAAATTAAATGGAATTGCCACTTTTATGCATTTATCCTTAGGCCGCATACAGATTATCTACAACACGAAATATAATGCGACGCGAACGTAGTCTGGACGGGCTGCGCGTGCGCTACATGGCTCGACTACGAACAGTGATTCCCGCAAGTCATTCGCGCGCTCGCCATGACCCTAGCGTCTACGTAATGAGTTGATTTATACAGCGTCCAGTGGCACCTTCACTCTACTAGACTCGTACTAGTCGAGTGAAGGGACCATTCGGATGCTGTAGTGCCTGGTGCATTGTTTTAGATGGGTTAGGCCCGCCATGGGTCCTCTGGAGTTTGAAGTGTTCTTCATACTCGTAACTGTGTGCTGTGTGGTCTCGGCCTAAAGAATATCACCAACCCAATTCTTCCCGCGGGTGTCGTAAGAGGCGACTAAGGGACATAAACCGGGGGGTGGGCAGCAGCGCCCCCTGCAGTACAATTCCACCGAACTGCGATCCCCAACCCGAAGGCCCGGCGTGGGGATTATGGGCATTACCCCCTATGATAGCACAACGTGGCGCTCATTAGGGGAGGGCTATGTCCAGCAGTGGACTAGTACAGCCTGACGACGACGATACTCGTAACTATTGTCGGTATTTCAATTGTATACGTATTATTACACCAGTAAGACGTCGTTAAACTCGACCTGGTAGAGAACAGAGTTACATAAAAAAAACACTTATTTCCTCACTTTTGTAGTCATCTCCCTCAATTTTTACGAAATCATCGTTAGGCGTGTTTTTTCGATACGCGTGCGTCCGTCGCGAAAGACCGTCCAGAATACAATGCGCGCACATCAATTCTTTTGTCGGAAAACTGACAATCGGCGGGAACCTTCGCGCCAGTGTATACGTGTGCTCTTGTCGCACGCAGACGTTTGCGGGGTGTTCTCAAACACACTAAAATGTATGAATAATGTTGTTTTATTATAATTATATTAAACGGGTCAAATCGCGATTGTTATTAGGTAAAACGTAATTACCTTATTTCCCGATGTTTCGGGAGCGTTACAGTTGCCGTGGTCTCGGGTAGACTGAAGTGGCGAGTTCAGTGAATTAAAGTGGGTAGTCACTATTAATTTTTCGCAGCTGGCCGACACACAACACTCACTACGTCAACGCTTCCGAAAAGTCGGGAAATAAAGCAATTACGTTTTACCTAATAAATAATCGCGATTTGACCCGTTTAATATATAACTATGTATAAGTATCGCGAATCACTAAGAAAAACTAATGTATCATTACATGTTACATGTAATTTGTATGCGGATTTAAACTACAATGCATTAACAGACTCTTGGATCCTGTACACTGTAGTGGAACGACCCAGGTCCACACGAGCGTATTATTAAATTCTCGCCGCCATTGTGCACAGCGCCCTACACCTTCTGCGGTAGATATAATTTAGGCATAGCCGGCTAATCACGGCTGGGCCCCTCTTTGTATGGGCTTGATTGATGAGCGCTGCCAATGTCAAGTTAATCTTCAACGCTCACACACGCTCCCCATCGTGGAATTTCCCAAGATAGATAGCTGGAAGGATACATACATAAAATATTCTTTATTGTACACCAGGTATATATGTTTATGACTAAAACAATCATAACGTACAATGCGATAGGCGTGTAAGACAGTAAGATATTGCATTGTATTGTATTGTATTGTATTGTATTGTATTGTATTGTATTGTATTGTATTGTATTGTATTGTATTGTATTGTATTGTATTGTATTGTATTGTATTGTATTGTATTGTATTGTATTGTATTGTATTGTATTGTATTGTATTGTATTGTATTGTATTGTATTGTATTGTATTGTATTGTATTGTATTGTATTGTATTGTATTGTATTGTATTGTATTGTATTGTATTGTATTGTATTGTATTGTATTGTATTGTATTGTATTGTATTGTATTGTATTGTATTGTATTGTATTGTATTGTATTGTATTGTATTGTATTGTATTGTATTGTATTGTATTGTATTGTATTGTATTGTATTGTATTGTATTGTATTGTATTGTATTGTATTGTATTGTATTGTATTGTATTGTATTGTATTGTATTGTATTGTATTGTATTGTATTGTATTGTATTGTATTGTATTGTATTGCAATGCAATGCATTGCATTGCATTTAAACCGCCGTTAAACCATGCCGCTAATTCCTGGGTAGTTTGACTAGGATCGGCTCTCTCTCTATCTCTCTTAATTCATCGTTATTCACCTGTGTGGGCGGTCTTCCTCGTGGCTCGTTCTTTAAGTCGAAATTCCCATCACGAAAGCGTTTAAACCATAATCGCACGGTGCGTTCATTAGTAGACCCCTCTCCAAACGCAGCATTGATATTGCGGGCTGTTTCTGCCGCGATAGTTCCGCGTCGGAACTCGTATTCAGTGCCTGAAGAAGAAGTAGAAGAATCTATAGGTTGATGCACTTTGCAATGTACATTGAATTGTCATCAAACCGTATTTTTATGAAACAGGCCCTGGTCTCCACCAGTTTTGTTTATCCCTCACGGCATTATATGGCCTACTTGTATCGTTAACTACATTCATTGGAGACCTCATTTGTTAGAATAAATCAAACCATTCGGCTTTTGGGTGACCTCATAGAAACAAACAAATATTGCGCGACAAACGTAATTCTCTACTTTCGTAGTCGGAAAAAAATACTTATCTTTTTTAAACATTTCGGAGCGTAGTGAACATTCCTATAAGGCTAGTTTATACGTGTGAATGAAGTAGTTAGCAAAATGCTAATTACGTTCCATGTGTAAACAGTTTATAAACATATATTTAGTAGCAAGTTGCAAGTTACCGATCAAAGTATCTAAACAAAAGGAATAGAATTTAGTTTCTTTAGTCGACGAATGAATCTTTTAATTCAATATAAGAAACTGGATAGATAATAAAAAATATAAAAGAGGATAGGGGTGGTTCAAAAAACTATAATTCGGATTACCAAATTCATGACGGCGATGGCGTTGGAAAACACGGGAGCTCGACTCACCGTGTGACGCACAACAAATTATTTATTGGTTTTGTTTATTAATTATTTACTGATTCTCTAAAAACGGCCGTTCGATATTAGATTGAGTTATTTTTTCGTATTTCTTAAGCGCGATAAAATATGGGCAGCTTCGTGCGCATACCTACAGTAAGAAGAAGAAGGAGAGAATAATATGACAGGCGAGACAAAGACAGATTAATAATAAGAAAAAGTTAAAAGATGGTACATATGCAACCTCTGGTGTTAACAGAAACATTTTGTTTGCGTTAGCAACATTTATTTGGCTTTTACGCGCGACGCACTTTTGCTTTATTTAAAATTAATTTTAAATTTAGTACTTTGATAGCAAGCTGAAGTGGCAGTGGGCTGGCCATATCTCGCGAAGATCCAACGGCCCTTGGAGTAAACGTACTATTGAGTGAAGACGGCGACTCGGCAAACGTAGTGTAGGATGCCCTCCGATTAGGTGGGATGAAGATCTGCGAAAAACTGGTAGCAGATGCTGGATGCGGCAAGCTGAAGACAGGGCTCTATTGCGCTCATTAGGGAAGGGCTATGTCCAGCAGTGGACAAATATGTAGCCTGAAGAGCAACAAGAAGATAAGATGGAACCACTTAATAAATGAGTAATTTTTTTTTGAAGTGAGATGTATGTAGCTCAAAACTTCCTTTACCTTTTGAACTTATACCCTTACTCACCAGCATTGTTCCATTATGCCAATCTCCGTTCACTGCACAAGCTCGTCACGTCAAATAAAGTATGTAAGTTGAAACCACACTATCAAACTGTGTGAGTTTTCAAAAGCGTAGTATGTCGGTTAGCCTGCGCTTACCCTTGCCTGCCCTACGCAAACGCGGCGGAACAGGCGGACAAAATTACAACCATAGAAAAGAGGCCTACTCTAGATCTGTGCGGAGAGTTAAGTCCCTACGCATTTTTAAAACTATGCTAAAATAGTACTATCTCGCTAGTGTTTCGTGAAACTTTCGCTGGTATTTGTAGTACTATTCTGCTATTGTTGGCATTTTATTTATCTCCCGTCCATATATTGTTAAGCCTATGAATGTATGTATTTAAATAAAATATATTTTTTTTATCGATTTCTATTTATGTTTATTATTTGTATGTATCTATTTACAGTTAGTATAATAATTTTCTTAACTAAGCATGTATTATTAATATGTATCTAAAATAATTTTATATAGGTTGTCTGGTAGAGATCACTTTTAGTGTTAAGGCCGCCGTCTGTACTCTCAGGTTAAGAAATATCTGAGTATTTTTCTTTTTTATACAATAAAGTGTTCTCTATCTCTATCAATCCAACCGCAGGAGAAAAAAACATAACTCGTATATAGTGCGCGACATGTCTGTAATCACCATCTATAGAAAACACTTTATTGCACCATTATAGTCATGATTTCTTAGTGAGTGAAGTTTACACAGTGAGAGCGAGATAGCACGATACTTTTTTGTCACGCGTGATGCCAGGTTGTTTGATACTTTCTTTACCTTCCGGTCCCTGGTTTTCTACAAATAAATCGAAGGAAAAATTATTGTCATGAATTAACCCTTAATTAACCCGGTAATTAATTTTCATTGGTTTTGGACCTTAGTTCAAGTCGATAAGGTGCAATTTAATCGCAAGGCTAGCTATGCGCTAATTCAGTTACAAAAAGTAATAACCTCACTATATTAAAAAGAAGCTTTGTGGTAATAAGTCTGCTAACTCACAGAGCGTACGAGAGTAGACGCTGGCCTCGCCTTGCTCGCTCAGTGGGAAAACTTCATTCCTCCAACACAAGGGGTATAGTCATCAATCAAAGAGGGTTATTATGTGGTTACTACGTACATACATACGAGTACTTGCGCGGTACAGAGCCGACAATCACGCAACAGTGCGGCGCCAAGCAGATAGCTAGAAGGTTGGCTTCATACGTAGACATTTGGGTAAAAGATCTCACGTGTCTCGTGTGATTGATTATATTTTTGTGCTGCAGACTATTAAATCCGGTGGTGTATGGGGAACGCAGAGCAGGGCTTTTATTCCAGCGCTGACGTTCACTTTGGGGCATATCTGAGCCAAACGTTTTCGCTCGTTGAGCATCGCGGCAACGCGGCCAGTGTTATGGGGACGTTTGGGTCGTACGTATGTGCTTCGGAGCGATTTGTTTGGTGAGGTTTTATTACTACTATTGATTTAATTGTGACATGTTGTGCGTGATGATATCGACAAATTCTTGCCAGAGTGGTCAGAGGTGGAAATGAACGAAAATCTTGGTCTAAAGGGGGGAGGCCTTTCCCGTGCAGTGGGACACCCGTATTATGGAGGTTACATAAAAAAATATTGTAATTTTGACTATGGTTTTAGAGAAACTACTCTTTGAAGATGAAACATATAGTTTTTAGCCATATTTGGCAGCCTTGCGACAGGTTGGCATTGTAGGAATACGTAGGTACGCGCGACTGTATCGTGCCCGGAAATGCTCTTGATATGCGATACCGGTGCATGCAAAGGACGTAGATTGAATTACGTCAATCACAATTTACCTCATAAACACTTTTGTTCTATGACTTACTCGAAGTTGCTAAAATCTAATATAAAAAAATCTCGTGTCGTATATGTTACCGAAATCCACCGAAACGGCTTTACGGATTTTTATAATTTTTTAAAGTATATTTGGGACGTCGTAGGCTAATTAATTGGGCAAAAAATGTCCGCCGCACTTTCTACAATGATTATGAAATTCGCGCATACAATTATTTTGAAATTAGAGAATGGAGATCTCTATACCAATTAATTTATTTATTTACATTTGTAACTTACAGCTAGTGCCCTGCTGAAGTATTTGAACACCTCTACACTCTGGTTTCCTCACGATATTTTCCTTCACAGTTAGCGAGCGTCGTCATTAGTTTCTTCCACCACATCCCAATTCAGCAGCAACTTTGATACCTACTTGCTCAGTGAGGCAGACGCTCTTCAAATAAATCTTAAAGCTAAGCGGTTTCTTGCTCAATCATTTACTGCCTGCCATTTTCAAGATATTATCCAAATCTACTAATCTGTCAGGCTTTATCTTTATTACTCGTAATTCTTAATGTGTTTTTAGAGTATCATTAGCACCCTGACTCATATTATCTCTACTAGTGAAACATCTAAGGCTACGTGCGCCCGGGTTACTTATGTCACCGTGACTGTTTCGTCACTCTTATCAAGACCGTGGATAAGTATGGAGATGCGCGTATGTTACGACGTGACATCTGGGTGACATTTCGCGCATCTCCATACATATCTACGTAGTGACGAAACAGTCACGGTGACAAAAGTAACCTGTGCGCGCTTAGCATAAGAGTGAATTTAGAATTTCGAATGATTCAGTTTGATAACTAATCGAATACATTGCTTGCTGGTCGTTTTCTGTAATATAAAATAAACTTACCGCCATACACTTTCACTGACTTGGACTGTCTTTAATGGCATTAAACTATAAATATATTTTAAAAAAACTACTTCAGAACACTAAGACACCAAACTTATAACTTAACCTAATATGAACTCTAATTTGTATATATGTAGGTATTGTAGTAGTATATGCTTGGCCTCCTCAAACTATCCTCTTGAACACTACCTTTTTTGAAGTGGTTTAAATTTACTTATTACAATAATACGTCATCATCATAATCAGCCAGTATCAGTCCACAGCTAGACATAGGCCTCTCCGAAGACACGCTACCGAATCCGATCATCGGTTCTTCTCCGATCTTCGGCTCTTCTCTTCGGCTCGGCTCGGCTCTTCTCTTCGGCTCGGCTCGGCTCTTATTATTAATATTAAAAAACTTAATTGCACTATCAAGGCAATCAAAACAAATTACAGAGACAAAGTTAATGCTAACAGTATTGCGCGGGTGCGGAAAGCCAAATCTCTTCCCGTTTTAAAGCTATGGTAAAGGAGTTCTATCACGCTAGTAGATACACTGTAACACTGTCGTAATCCGTAATATTGATCTGTTTTTGTTTGTGTGCTTTTTGATGTCTTTTCAATATTTATATTTTGTTAAGTGTTTATGTACTTATATATTTTTTTTTATATTACGTGTTTGAAAACCTATTTAGAGGCTAAAAATTTCACCCATGCCGGGATTCGAACCCGCAACCTCTGGCTATCCGTACCAGCGCTCTACCAATTGAGCCTTAAATATTTTAAACATTTTTAGCCTCTAAATAGGTTTTTAAATTTGTTCCTTAGCACGGGTTAGTTAAAAATAAAAATAGTGTAATATATTACGTGTATTTATGTAAATTATTTGTATTTATCAATTGATAACTATATGTACACAGTTGTTCAATTGTAATAGTCTAAAGTAGAAGTGACTAAAGCTCAGTCGGCTACCATAACTAATGAATAGAAAATGCATGTTCAGTTCACGTATACATTTTGACACTTCAGAGTTATCTTATATGAAACTACGTCGGTTTTTTTCGAACATTTATGACTTGAAAATGGCTGAAAATGGTTTCTGATTTGTTGTATTTATCTCCGTCCCGAATAGCAGAACAACAATAAGAAATCTGAATGTTTCACGAAAAAAAAGTTGTATATGACGCAGATGAAGTTGCGGGCAAAAGCTAGTTAAAAATTATTATATCCTAATTCATCCACTCAACAGAGAAATATTTAAAAACCTATTTAGACGCTAAAAATTTCACCCATGCCGGGATTCGAACCCGCAACCTCTGGCTATCCGTGCCAGCGCTCTACCAATTGAGCCAATGGGCGACTCACCGGCATCAGTGAAATTTCGAACCTCTTTACACTATTCTCTGTATTACGTACAGGCAGCGACATCTGGCTTAAGCAAATTGCATTACTTACAGCCCCGACTACCTACTTTGCAGTTAGGTTTTACATAGAAATATTGTTTATTGTTCTCTTTTTTACAGGTACCAACAACTTTAGTCACTCGAATCCTTCATTGTCTTCATCAACAAAAGGTGGCTGGTACATTTGTTCTCTTTTTATAGCCTTTTGAAGAGAAAAAAAAGATATTTCTGTAAAGTGAGGAAGTACCGTCCGGCCTCATTGGAAATCTTTTAAACAACGCTCCGAAGCCTTGTTTGGCAACTGATATTTCAATTCTTTCTTGGAGGCTTTATTTTTGTAAGCAGCTTTGTTTCGGGTATAATCTAAGTATAATTTAATATATCTCATCAGAAAAATCGTACCACCTCTGAAAGTTGGGTTTCAATGAGTTTTATGATTTTTTTATATATTAAACAATAAAATAAAAAATGCTAGGTCTACAAGGATTGATATCGATTATAGGTACCGTTTAATGAATATGTTCGTTTAGATATTTTGTTTTGTTTACTTAGGTTTTATGAAAAATTCGTAAAAAAATTGAAATTTAAACGAAACGAGTCGAGTCATCCATGCGGTTCTTCACGAAACAGATTACAGTAACAATCTTGTGCTGTGGGATGTTGTCCCACTCATCTTCTAATGCTGTTTTAAGCTGGCCAAGCGTCTCCGGAGCCTAATATCTTGCGCAAACTCATCTCTTCAACTTATTCCACAGATTATCTATAGGATTCGTATCCAATCTTCTGGCTAGCCAGCCGCAATACATTATTACACATTGTTCTGCATAGAAAAATGAGGCCCTCAGATACTATTCGATGTGCAGTGATCTATTTAATGCCGGGAAGCGAGAGCCTGAAAGCAAAATTCGGCTTCGGTACAAACGCGAGTTCGGTGTTTCCATCGGCGCTTATGCCTTCCCAAACCGTCCATGAATAGCCACCGTAACGTGCTTCAATGCAGCACTGTGCAAAATGCTATCCTTTTCTTCGATACACCTTCTTTCTTCCATCTTTACCATACAGCATGTACCATACGCTCATCAGAAAAGAGAACTTTGCTCCATTGAAAGTATGAACAATTTAAGTACTGACGAGCAAAGTTAAGGTGCACTCTTCGGTGGTCTACCATCAATTTTGGGCCATTAGATAGATAGATAGAGAACACTTTATTGCACAAAAAGAAAAATATTACAACCAAGATTTCTTAAATCTAAGTAATGTTATACAATTGACGGTATTATCGCTAAAAGCGATCTCTTCCGGACAACCTGCGGGTTTATAAGATTTCAAGCCACGCTCCGCCAATATTTTTTCTAATAGTGCACAGTAAATCCTCGAACCTCTTGGAGCTGCTACTGCAGTTGAATAGAGTTCAAATGACAATTTCTCAGAGAAACTGATACAATATACCGGTCATCTTGCTCAGACATGTCTCGAAATCTACCAGATCGTGGACAGCGAGTCTCCCGATAACGCTTGTAAACTCTATGGACAGCAAAGACGCTAACATGCAAGCGTGCATCCACAACATGCTGACCAAACCCAGACTCCAGAAACGCCTCGAATTTGGCGAGGTATTCATATGTGTTAGGAAAAAATCTCCTGGTAGGATGTCACATTAGATTAGATAACAAGAATGAAAGAAAACTACCTTTGTTTGCAAAAATATGAATAAATGCAGAACAATGCATTAGCATTGTTTTTAATCTGTATAACATTGAAAACAATCACTACATTAATTTAAAACCTATTTAGAGCAATTTAGCAATTGGAAGAGCGCTGGCACGGATAGCCAGAGGTTGCGAGTTCGAATCCCGGCATGGGTGAAATTTTTAGCCTCTAAATAGGTTTTAAATTTGTCCTTAGCACGGGTTAGTGCATTAAAAATAAAAATAGTATACTACATTCATTTATTAGATGAACATTTTGAAATTAAAATTTAAAAAGGTGGTGTGTAGATTAAACTGCCAGCTATTTATTGGCGTTTTATTTGTGATGTCAATTCTTTTTTCTATTTAAATACCGCGTAAAAAAGCATAAAACTCATTCAAGCACAACCTTCAGAGGTTTTTCGATATTTCTGATAAGAAGTATAGTATAATTATTAAAAACCTATTCAGAGGCTAAAAATTCCACCCATGCCGGGATTCGAACCCGCGACCTCTGGCAATACGTGCCGGCTGTCATGTAATGGCAGTCGTTAAGTCATGTAAGAGGTCATAAGGGCGACTTGACAGCTTGGTGGAGTATGGTCTAACCTTCCTGCGATGCTGAAAGAGGCCCGTGCCCCAGCAGTGGGGCCTACAAGGGTTGATATCGAATACGTTCACATCTTTACATAATCGTACCACGCCTCGTCGATATTAGTATAGTTTTGTTAGTAAGGGTAAACTTAATTTCTTGTGACTACAAATTGGATTGAAGTTCGAATAATGCTGATACTGGCAAGGAATTAGGTTAGGGGCATAAGCTCCCCGAACCAATTTCGTTGATATAGAGAGATTTTAAAGAGGGTTGTGCCTTTGTCTGTACTTCAAAGTACTTTGTCAAGCGGCTGATGTATTTTTGTCAAGCGGAAACTTGGATACAGTTCATCTACAATCAGGGTGGCGTGTGTTTTCAATTAATAGTTGTTTAATAGAGGGCTATTGACACGCCAATGGTTGTTCCATTGAAATTATTGATAGTCTATTAATTGACCAATCAGATTTACACAACCTTGCAACTTTAGGCAGGTTATACTATTGAAATGACATTGTGTTGCGAATGTTTAGTAGACTAGGAAATAGCGGCTACTAAGAGCTATTTACGTTCATAAGTCATTCCACTGTACACCGATGCATGGTTCACATGGCAAAAGATTATTTAAATTTTAAATATACTCGTAAACACACTTTTGCCTGGATTTTTTTTTAGATATGTAAATTAAATTATACTATTACAAAAGTTGGTAGACCTCACCTAATTGCTGAACACAGTTTTTCATGCACTCATACTCTCAAAATCTATAGTGTATAATCGTTATCGTTATCAACCCTTACATGTCCCCACTGCTGGGGCACGGGTCTCTTCCTGCATCGCAGGAAGGTTAGGCCATACTCCACCACGGGGTATAGTGTATAATAAAGACTATTAATGTAATCTAACCAAATCTATCACGTAGATGCAAAGGCCCGACTTGCTATACACGGAGTACTTATTGGTGTTGTGTAGTCATGTTTCCCAATACGCAATGCGGTTCGCATGACATTACACAACCAATTGTCTCGATCAACCACCGCCGCCAAAGCAAAGCGCTCAAATTCGATTCAATGCCGGTATTTGGATGGATCGCCCATTTAAACAATTATGTGGTCTGAGAACAGTTGATACATAAATACAAACCATCCGGAACCAAACTATCCAGGAGTGGTAGGCAGAGGCCAGAATTTGCCAATTGCTACGAACCTGACTGAATATGATGACTCGTATTCAGTCCTGACTGATGGCTCGTAGCCCCGGCTGCCCAAGTGATCTTAAACAATCACGAAGGTTAAGCAACTTAGGGCGCGTTCAGTGCATGGACGGGGGACCGTCTATGCCTAACGCTAGTGGCATTTTTCCGAGAGGTACCATGCTTTGCAAGGCACGTTAAGCACTTGGTGCTGGCTGCCGTCAATAGATGGCAGCCGTTAAGCCAAGTCTGAGGCCTTAGGGTGGCTTGAAAACATCTGACAGTAAGCCACTAGTCTTGCAAGGCTCCACTTGCTTGGCCCCCTTGGAGGCCCCCTTCCTTCCTTAGGGAAAAGACCCGTGCCCAGGTGGAGACATAATGGGTTAATGATGATGACGAATCTGACAACTTTGTACCACTTCCACAAAATTCATTCGGTTTCGCGTACTTTTTATCCTGCCCTTTGCTCCTATATTCCTTATTTGTGTCCCTGAATAGTACATACGAATATAGACTTCATATGACGTGGGCGCACATAGTAAAAAGCTCACGTTTGTATTTTGGAGGAGTAGGTAAAGACCAAAGGTTGCCTCTTGCCACAAATGAGAAGAAATCTACGTCTAGGTATATTAATTAGTTGCTGGTTAGGGTACTTTTTATCCTTTTCTTTGGTAATACTCATACTCTATTGGATCGTTGTATGTTCGCCTAATGCATCTTTTACTGGCACTTTCACCAACATTCGCTTGATATATTTATTTCCTCAGTCTTTCTTATTGCATTCTCTTATTTCATTTCTTTCTCAACTCTGGTCATTTAATCCTTCATTTCGACGCTTTCGTAGCAACGTAGGCACAATAAATAACAATATAGAATATGGATGTCGATGACTGAGAAGGAAAATATCGTGAGGAAACCTGAGTGTCTAAAGTGTTCATTTACCTCAGCGCTTGAAATTCCTTATGAAGAAATAGATTATGTATTATTAACTAGATTAAGCGCTTGAAATTTCTAATCAGCATAATATTCAGTCAAAAAAGTATCGGGAATGGATGAGTTGTGTATGGTTTCAAATTCAAATGTTTGTTTTTTTGTTTTTATTATTGGCACAACTGTTTTCCATTTTGGCGCGGAGTTCGAGTTGCAACTCCGCAGTGCATACAGTGCTGTTTTTAGTTAACTATATCACATGTGGCGTGTATTGCGAATTTCATAATAGAAGAAAACATCGAACAAAGAGTTTGTCTTAAATTTTGCATCGCCAATGGAATTTCGAGTTCGGACTTCGGAGTCACTGAAAATGTAACAGAAGGCTTACCGTGAATCAACTTTACCTAAAACACGAGCTTATGAGTATTACAAAGCGTTGTTCTCTCTCTCTGTGTGGGAAGTGGTACGTTCGTGTCGTTCATAAACTAAATACTATAATATAGACAAAATACTTTGTCGAGTAGAACGCTGGTCTTAATTTCAAGAGGCTCCAATCCCAGCATGTACCATTTTCTTAATGATTCGCGTTACTCATACATAAGATAAGATAAGAATATTCTTTATTGTACACCAGGATATATATTACTATGTACTGCTACTATGTATTAACACCACTTTGACTTGGTTTTCTAAGACCCCTATCTCACTCGCGATTTGCGAGCAATTTGACAGCTGTGCGATTGCGCAGCGAATATCTCCGTCTACGCCATTTTGTACGATGGCGTTCAACAGTCCACCTCGCCACACTTGAGTCATGTCAAAGATACGTGATAAAGCAGACATTGCATTGTTTAGAGGTTGAATCGTCTTAATACAATGGATAAAAGTAAAATATTGTTGTCTTTAACTAACATAAAAAATCGTCATGTTATATGAGTTGCTCTCTCCCAGTCGATTACTTGATAATAAATGCTCTAAAATTCGTCGTTGACGTATATTTTATTTCCTTTCTTGCATCTCCGAAGTAACAGAGTGGTCTGAGTGGAGTTTTTTTTCCCGCTGCCTTTTTCTTCACTACAATACGGCCCGAAGGCAGCAGCTTACATTGTACATTGACATTGAGCAAACAAAATGTTATTTTTTGACATTGAAATATATTGATTTGATTTCAACTGAACAAGGGCAGCAGTAGTGTTTCCTAGTCAGATAAATCCATTTTGTTATTGAGAGTTCAAAACGCGAATAACACGCTGCTTGTCGCTCCATCGCGGTACCTATCGCTTTCAAAACGCTCACAAATTGCTAATATGATAGGGCTGTAAGTTACGTACATTCATGAATTTCTCAGTGACAATACTACTCGCTGACGATGAAGGAAAACTACTTAAGTTTCTTAGGTGCATTCATACTTTAGGGTCATGTATGCTGATTAAGTCCATAGTATTACTCTTGGAGAAAAAGTGTATGCTCCGGTGGGACGGGATTCGGCTGCTTTTGAAAGCAATCATATAAATATTCATACAATCATATAAAATTATCGTGGTTATTCCTTAAGGAAGTAGTTCCTTAAATACATATTAATTTGTCTACACAACTAAAAATCTGCAGTATTCCTTATAGCTCGAAATGTCACAAATTAATTTTATTTTCTGCATAGTATGGAGCACGATACGATTTTTACCCGACTGCAGTAGAGCCCAAGAAGAGGGTATGTTTTGAATCATGTTTCTCTGATTTCGGACTGGTGGAGGTGTCGAAAGTCAAACCGCTGCCCATTTTTAAGGCTATGGTAAAGGATTTCTATCTCAATACTACACTACACTGTAATACTGTGATTATTTAATTTTGTAATATTGTTCTGCTGTTGTTTGTGTTTTACTTATGTTCTTTGAGTGTGTCGATATCGATATCAAGCCTTGTATGTCCCCACTGTTGGGGCACGGGTCTCTTTGAATGTGTATATTTATGTGTCTTCGTATTCTTCTTTGGTCCTTTAACTCCTAGCGGAACTTAAGGCCTCAACCACAGATTTCCACTTCTGACGGTGGTCTGCGGCAGCCTCCAATTCAGGCCAGCTAGTGCCTATATTATATATATTTATGTGTATATATATATATATAATATTCATATTTATTTATTGTGAATTATTTGTATCCGATGATAATTTAATTTATTAGTACCCCTGAAATTATCATTCTCTGCGTTTTTTTTGTACGTCTACTCTAATGTATTAGTCCAGTCCATCCAAAGGTTCTGGAAGAGATCACTTTTAGTTATAAGAACGCCGTCTGTACTCTTAAGTTAAGAAATATCTGTGTAATTTCCATGTTTATGTACGACTAGCTGACCCAGCGAACTTCGTACTGCCTAACAGTCGATTTTTTAATTTTTTACTTTTTACTTTTCTCTCCGTAAGAACTATCCTCGTACTTCAAGAATTATTCTAAAAAAATAATAAGTGAAATCGGCTCAGCTGCTCTCGAGATTTGCGCTTACAAACACATTTAGCGATTCATTTCTATATTATAGATAGACTAGCTGACCCAGCGAACTTCGTACCGCCTAACAATCGATTCTTGATTATTTTTCTCTCCGTAAGAACCATCCTCATTCAATTCTCCCTTCATAATTATAATCGTCATCAGCCATTTGACGCCCACTGCAGGACATGGCCTCCCTCAAGGAATTCCAAGCTTCACGGTCTTGTGCAGTCCGCATCTAGTGACACCCCACCACCGTAACCAGGTCGTCAGTCCACCTGGTAGAGAGCCTGCCCACGCTGCGTCAGGTCTATAAATTTACGAAATTAGGGTAAAAAACCAACAGAGACAAAAACTTGATGCAATTCCCTTCTAATATGCAAGAAGTTTTAGACAGCGCTGCAATCCGCTACTTGACTTGTATCAAATTTGACGCGATAAATAAATATTTCCTGTAGTATTTAACGCAAGAAACTGAAATATAATTATTAACTTTAAAAACCTATTTAGAGGCTAAAAAATCCACCCATGCCGGGATTCGAACCCGCGACCTCTGGCTATCCGTGCCAGCGCTCTATCCAACTGAGCTAATAGGCGACTCACCGGCATCACTGAAATTTCCGTAGCACGGGTTAGTGCATCAAAAATAAAAATGGTATAATTATATTAACTTTACTAAGTAAGTATGTAGGACGGCTGCAAAATTCGAAAATTAAAAAAATATTTACCGCTTTCAATTCGGAACGGTGAAAACGGTATCCGCCATGTTGAAGGCATATTTTGGTTGTAAACAAACATCTGTCAGCCAGAACCAGTGGACATTGATTATTATAGGACTTACATCAAAGTGATCTTCACGTAAATACACCCGAGTTTCAGTCGATAAAGTATCGGGGTCTGTTTTGGCATGTTTGAGCCAATTTTTTCGTAGGTTTATTTCACTGGGTACACGAATCCACAACTTCCCGGGGGTCTTCATTGACATGTTGATGCATTTTCGAACAAAGTAATAATGATATTTCTATATTTTGGATGTAAACTCGATGAAATTACGGTCGCTTTGTTGTTATTTTACTATGCTTACAATCACTCACATACCTATGTTGAATGTCAAACTTTGTTTACAAGTCTTCAGGTTTTCAAACGAAAGACAAAAATGGCTGACCGCGTTTTTGGCTGTTTAGTAAAGCAAAGTTTTAAAATATATTTTTTTGTTGCTTTTAGGTCCTCAAAAAATATACTAAAAGATTGTTTGGTCTAATGGAAGTGATATTTACCATTTAAGACTTACTTGAAAAGGGTGTCAAATAGCGGTTTCCTAAAATAAGAAAAGCTCGTTATGTGACTGTTATATTTTTATCACTACTGACCGTTTTCTTTCTCGCTTGAACTGACGTCAAGCGCTAAATCATTCGGGCGTTGCACGCAGAAGCATTGAAAATGTTGTAGATAGTCACCACGTGTGGAGCAACAAAGGAATGATTGATGAAGGTACAGCAACCAATGAGATTAAGTTAGAATGATGTCGAAAAGCCTTACGGCCGGAAATACGCCTTAATTTTGACTAATGAATTAAAACGTCTGAGAGAGAGTTTTTCGTACGGGTATTATGTGATTACTTACCTGAAGGCTATTTATAAGCCACATCCCCCGCTTATAAAACCTGTCTTACTTCCATGCCAAATCAGAATCGTTTGGTTTAATTATATCATCATCATCAACCAATTATATACCCACTGAGGGTCACAGGTCTCTTCCCTGAGGAAGGTATAGGCCATTTTCCACCACGGGGGCCAAGTCTGGATTGGTGGAGGCTTGCAAGACTAGGAGCTGGTCTTACTGGCAGTATAGTCGGCTTGAAAACTTTTCAAGCCGACTATACGGCCTCTGACTTGGCTTAGCGACTGCCATCTGTCAACGGCGGCCGGCACCAACTGCTTCACGTGTCTTGCTAAGCACGGAACCGCTCGGGAAAATGCCACTAGCGTTAGTCATGGACCTATCCACGCACTGAACGCGCCCTATGTCGCTTAACCTTCGTGATCGTTTAAGATCGCTCACGCAGCCGGGGCTACGAGCGATTCCAAGTTATATATCAGACATCATATCAAAAGTGATATAACTCACTGTCATTCAAAAATCTACCAACTTCGTAATCTTCGTTGCCTAATATCTGAGGATTAAGGGTAGCTCGTTTCCACAGCAAACTGTTATCCACCAGCGCCTGACTCGCTGCCACCTGGCCACAAGCAATACGGGACTCTATTTTGAGTGAAACAAACATAGATAAAAGGCCCAAATAGGGGATGTAATAGCGAAGGATAAGATAAAAGTACACGGAACCTGCGTGCGTGCATGCAACGACTTATGAACGTCGATGAAGCAAAAGTGATCTGTCAGGATCGTGGCAAGTGGCAGTCCCTGGTCTCTGCCTACCCCTCTGGGATACAGGCGTGAGGTTATGTATGTATAAAAAACCCATTATTCTCATCTCCGTAGAGACGAAGTGGGAGATTGAAAGAGAGTGAGGCTCCCGCTTCGAAAGTAATATTCACTTTGAATTATTTTAAGTGCAATTATTTCAAAGCCTCCCGATTATTTAAGTGGATGAAAGAAAAATGCGGTGGTGGTGCAGGGGTACAATGCTGGCCTCACATTCGGGGGGTCATGGGTTTCAATCACGGCATGTACCAATGATTTTGTGTTCTAAGTTGCTTACTTTGGGAACTGCTGGTAGCAATACCACTCGCTAACTGAGAAGGAAAACATCGTGAGCAAACACGAGTGTCTGAGATGTTTACGTAACTCAGCGCTTGTAACTGCCAATCCGCGGTGGGCATGCGTGGTATTTAAGCCCTTAACATAGCCCGTATTCTATCTCCGAGAGAAGGCCGAGCCCTACATCACGGCGAAAATTATTATCTTCTATAATATAAAAATTAATCGCTGAATGTGTTGGTAAGCGCAAATCTCGAGAGCAGCTGAACCGATTAGACTTATTTCTTTTTTTTAGAATATCACTTGAAGTACGAGGATGGTTCTGACCGAGGAAAGAAAAAATTAAGAATCGACTGTTAGGCGGTACGAAGTTCGCTGGGTCAGCTAGTTATACTTATGACGATCTCCACCTAAAGAATTCAGCGACAAGTGTACAATACGGTGGACTTAATGCCTTATACATTTTCTTCCAATCAACTGCAGGAGGTGGAAGAAAAAAATGGTAGTCGAGCTAAAAAAATAACACAAAAGTATTAAAAAAATATAGGCAGCATTACTATTAACTGTTGGAAAACTCACCAACCGCTAATCAGAGACAGACAGAACGCATGTTTTTCGTACACCTAACTATTAATCTAGCAGCTGCCAGTTGGTCAAACTGCATGACAAAACAACGTCGGCTATTAACGGGGGCGAGATAGTAGTAAATCTATTTCTTATCTTGTCGGTCATCTGACTGCACTTGTTTATTCGCGGATTAGAATAAGAGCCTAAGCAGTTCATTTTTAATTTCAATTTCAGTTCTAGTTAAGTTCAGTTCATTTTCACCATTTTAAAAGACACAACAGTGGAGGACATTTTTACCCGATTGCGAATAATAAAGGGTTATTAACTGCAGTGATTTACTACCTTAGGTGTTTATTAAACAGTCTAATAGTAACCATAAATTGTTCTTCTTCTTCTTGTTCAGGCTATATAAGTCCATTGCTTGACATAGCCCTCCTCTAATGAGCGCCATAGCACCCTGTCTTCAGCTTGCCGCAGATGAAGACTGAAAACTACCGGCAGATGCTGGATCTGCTGGCAGTTTTTCGCAGATCATCATCCCACTTGATCGGAGGGCGTCCTACACTACGTTTGCAGAGTCGCGGTCTCCACTCAAGAACACGCCCCACCTGTATCGGTTCTTCGCGAGATATGGTCAGCCCACTACCACATCAGCTCGCTAATTCTCTGAGCTAAGTCGATAACTTTGGTTCTCTGTCGGATGCATTCGTTACGAATCCTATCCTTCAGAGAAACTCCGAGCATAGCTCTCTCCATAGTCAAAAATGATTAGGTAGTAATTATTTATCACAAGACGAATCATAAAAAATTGAAGAAGAAAAAAGCTTATTCATGTTTCTGGCTTTTCGGTTTTCAAATTAATCGATTATTACCCATTCCAGTGAGGTGCTCGAAAAATGGCACTTGCCTGTCTAATGACCTCAAATGCCTCAAAGCAGAGCAGGAAGAGGAGAAAATGACTGTTTTTTTTACACTCGCTCGTTTCGCGAAGACCCGGAAAGAATTTCGACAAAAGGATACGCCAAAAGGAATCCTGAATTACAAAGCCTTTATTACGTCCTCGTGAAAATACCATTTGTATTAGGTTACAAGGAAGGGAAGACGAATAAAATATCCGATTATTAATTTGTCGGGGCCTTTTATTCTGAAAAAAAGCATTAAAATATTTGTCTGCCAGTGAGTCGTCGGATTTCAACATCAAAAGTTGAAAAATGAGCATCAAAGTATCCCTGAATATGACACGGTACTAAAGCAAAGCGCTCGTAGCCTAGTCGAACCGAGTGATTGGAACCAATAGCTTGAGTTAAGCAGCAACAAGCGCTGTCAGGCGCTATGGCGCTCATTAGGGGAGGGCTATGTCCAGCAGTGGACAACATAATATAGCCTGAAGAAGGAGAAGAAGAAGCGCTGTCAGGCGACCGTCCCGTGACTACCGCTAATGGCATTTTTTTTGAGCGCTTCCGAGCTTCGCTAGGCACGTTAAGCCATGGTGCCGGCTGTCACGTAATGGCAGTCATTAAGCCATGTCAAAGGCCTTGTGGGCGGCTTGGTAACTTCTGACAGTAAGGCCCGCCACTGTTTTATAATCCTCCACCAACCCGGACTTGGCCCCCGTGGTAGAGTATGGCCTGACCTTCCTGCAATAAGGAAAGTGACCTGTGCCCCAGCAGTACATCTGTGTGATTTCCATTTTTATGTACAATAAAGTGTTCTCTATCTATCTATGGACAATTTAGAAAAAAAACACCGTATCAATCTTATAAGTTAAAGCCCTTATTTCTTCTCCAAATATGTGAACAAAAAGTCTTTAAAAAATAAGTCGAAAACAGACGGCCTCGGTGGCGCAGCGGTTTGGCACGCTGACTGTGAAACCGAAGGTCTCGGGTTCGATCCCCAGCCGGGTCAAAGTAGGAAACGAACTTTTCTAGTTTGTCTCAGGTCTTGGATGTTATCTATGTATTTATTGTTTTAAATCTATCGTCGAGTTAGCACCTATAACCCAAGTCATTTAGTTGTACTTACCTATAGTATAGGGCTAACAAGATCTGTGTAATATGTCCAGGAATATTTATTTATTATATAACTCGGAACCTACAAATAATTGTGAAACATACATGAAGGTGATATTGTTCTCTACCTCTAGCCTTTTACTTGACAGTACTTTTTGTTACAACATAATTGTACATGTTTCATAAAAGATACAGCTAATCTCGCGCAAATTCTAGAGAGTTATTCAAGTCAAAGTTCATGTTTCCGAGAATTAATTAGTCACTAGTGTCGTAATACTGCGCTCAGACCAACCAAATAACATTTGAATATTTTATTTCCAGAATATTGGTTACAGATTTGATACAATCTAATCTTAGAACTAGTTTATGAATGAACATTCTTCTCCTTCAGGCTATATTATGTAGTCCACTGAGCGGTGGTAGCAGAGCGGTGTAGAACGCCGGCTTCTCAATCGGGAGGTCGTGGGTTCGAACCCCGACATGTACCAATGACTTTGTTTTCTAAGTTATGTACATTTGTGAAATTATAGTAGCAATACTACTCGCTGACGGTGAAGGAAAACATCGTAAGGAAACCCTAGTGTCTGAGGTGTTAGCGTACCTCAGCGCTTGCTACGTACAATGGCCCAACTATGAGGCTAAGTGCGGAAATCTCAGGTCTAACTAACTATGTAGTCCACTGCTGAACATAGCCCTCCCCTAATGAGCGCCATAGCGCCCTGTCTTCAGCTTGCCGCATCCAGCATCTGCCAGCAGTTTTTCGCAGATCGTCATCCCACCTGGTCGGATGAACATTCTTACATTATTTTTTATACGTTACAAAATTGCTTACTCACTATTGAGAAGGCACTGATACCTGAAACACAGGATTTTTTAGCATAGGTATCAGAAGCACGCATACGAGGTGAAATCACTCTATATTTTTAACTTAATTCCGGAATCATTCATTTTCTTGTTAGAAGAGTCCGTCATTGAGGGTCGAGTCTTTAAAATACATAGTTGTGCAATTGTGTTCTGAGGTCATATTAGTCTGGTAATGGTCGTTTCATTCACACTATCGGTAGTCTATTAACCAATCGCATTGGAATGGTATAACCCGTGCTCCTTAAATCGGCATCTCGCGTGATTTGATCTTCTTCGCGAGAGTTGCCTATTTAATTGAAATTCAATTCAAATTCAAATAATTTTATTTCAACGTAAAGAATTTACATTCTGTTTGCTGAATGTCAATGTACAATGTAAAATGTAAGCCGCCGCCTTCGGGCCGTATTGTAGTGGAGAAAAAAATTCGTGCGGATTATATCCCCCCCACCAACCCGGACTCTCTGCCAACCCGGATTTGGCCCCCGTGAGAATGGCCTAACCTTCCTGCGCTGCAGGAAGAGACCCGTGGTCCAGCACTGGGGACATACAAGAGTTGAAATCGATACGCCTGGAATAACATTGTACTGCTATTGCATTGTGGAATATTGAGGCAAATAACAACCATTATATCATTTTATTGAAAAACTATGTATTAGACTCTAGGGTCAGGTTTCGTTCTGATTTGCACAGCTTATGGTGAGTAGTGACGAAACTTGCGTAATCGGTTGCTCGTCTCTCTCTTTTTGAAAGAAAATCACTTATATTATTTTTAATGCACTAACCCGTGCTAAGGACAATTTTTAAAAACCTATTTAGAGACAAAAAATTCCACCCATGCCGGGATTCGAACCTGCGACCTCTGGCTATCCGTGCCAGCGCTTTATCCTACTGAGCTAATGGGCGACTCACCGGCAACAGTGAAATTTCGAACCTCTTTACAATAATCTCTGTATTACGTACAGGCAGCGACATCTGGCTGAAGTAATTTGCATCACTTGCAGCCCCGAGTACCACCTACTTTACAGTTAGGTTTTTACATCGGAATGATATCGCTGTACCCACATAATTATATTCTTTTTAATACCCGTGCTAAGGTCAATTCTTAAAAACCTATTTAGAGGTTAAAAATTCTACACATGCCGGCCTCTAAACAGGTTTTTAGAAAATCACTTGCTTACGCCGTAACGTGACTCGATCAGTATCGTTCGTTCGTGTTCGTTTGGTTGGTCTGTTACCGGCGTTAGGCTACGTTTGGCAAAGGCAAATGTTTATTGATGTTAGCCAAATTGATTGCTCAGGCACCGTTATGATTTCACGCTAATTAGGTGTTTGTGCCAACGTTAATTAAATATTTGTCCTACGCCTCAAGGGTTTCTTTACACAGAACTTTACTACAGAACGTGTTGGTATAACAGCCTGCAAATGACTTGGACTTCGCATGGACATCTTTCGGAATTCATGGGTGGAGGCACGGAATGTGGACGTGTGAACGGCGTTGCGAGTGTACCAAAAATGCGTATTCTTTTATTCAGAATGTTTGATTTGACCAGATTGTATTAATAGTTTGTAGGTAGTAGGGAATGTTTGGCAGCACAGCGGCCAGAATGGCGCAGGATCGTGAACAGCCAAGTACGTGAGTTTGAGGTTCAGCGTAAAGCTGACCTTGATACCAAACGCGACCAGTTAAAGGCTCGCCCACCCGCTGCCATAACGTACAACTATAAGAACGGCATTCTCACGTGCCCTCAGTGTGCACGGAGTTTCGCCGCGAAGATAGGCTACATAAGCCATCTTCGAGTGCACCAGCACCACATATCTGATTAGGGGTCAAAGTGGTCGCCATGGCCGAAATCGGTCGGAGCAATCATCATCAATAGTTTGTATACCATAGAGAATTTGCACTAAGAATACTCACACTATGTTTTATACTTGCTAGTACGTTTTATTTACGAGCGATGTTCTAAAATAATTTGACGTCGGGAATTAACGTAATTAATTTTACCTAACGAACAATCGTGCTTGGAGCCGTGAAATGTAAATGAAATGAAATGAAATGAATATACTTTATTGCACACCAGGAATTACAATTTAGAAAATAAGAAGATACAGATTAAGGTACAATTGGCGGTCTTATTACTAAAAGTAATTTCTTCCAGACAACCCGAAAATGATGCGTAAATATTACTTTTTAACGATAGAACTGAAAAACAAAGTGAATAAAAACGTGTATTGTACGAGTATGATATATATGTCAATCTATGACAATAAATTCGCAAGCGAAAGATCCAGGTTCGATCCCCGTTGCGCGCCTGTACCACTGACTTCGTAAAATTTCGAATTTTCGTACATTCGCAAAGACTCAATACCACACTCCAACTGTGAGGGAAAACATCATCACGAAACCCGCGGCTTGATTGGCTTCTCACTTATTGACTAGTCTTTCCCGTGGGCTAGACCGACTAACCTGTCAGGATGGTATAGATGCTAGGCAAGCCTAAACCATCTAAAAATAGGGTTCCAGGCACTGGAACGTCCGATTAGTCCGTTTACCCATCTAGTGTGTGTGTGAAAATGGCACTGGAGGCCGTATAAATTATCTCATTACGCCAAGGACAATATTGTATGGGGATTTCCCTTAGCTCTATGACTTTGGTATGATTTAACTACTTGTTAAGAAATTCTTCATAGTAGCTTGTCATCGATACCAACCCTTTTTATATAATGTCCCACTGCTGGGGCACGGGTCTCTTCCTGCATCATAGGAAGGTTAGGCCATACTCCACCACGGGGGACAAGTCCCGGTTGGTGGAGGATTGCAACACAGTGGCGGGCCTTACTGCCAGAAGTTATCAAGCCGCCCATAAGGCCTCTGACATAGCTTAACAACTGCCATAACATGATAGCTGGCACTAACGGCTTAACGTGCCTTGAGAAGCACGGAAGAGCACTCACACGGTAAATTGAAACCTGCCTATCAGTTACAGGTAAAGTTAAAAAACTACTTTCAAAGACAAAATAACATAACATAACATTTACATATTGGCACATACATTGCTTCTGGCCCCACACTAGAATACCCTGTAAAATAGTCGTGCAGACCGACGAACAGACATTCAGCGTAAGCTTAGTAATAGGAACCTTTTGGGTACGGAACCATGAGAACTAAAATCACTCCGTAGAACTCGCTGATTGCTTTTATTGGAATCAATTTCGTTTATGCTATAAATTATTTAGGCCTCAGTGAAATTAGTGCTTTGTTTTTGTTATGCTTTCTGTTTAGCTTTGTCTTAATATGCCTTAGACTTATATAATCTAATCTTAAAAGGCAATTAGAGATTAAGCTTATACCTACTCGTATAAGTTAACAATGGAAGACTTATGTGAAACTGAAATTGGAGTGTCTTTGTTTTCAAACCCAGTCAAAAATTGAAACAAACCATCAAACTTTTTTTTGTCGTCTTAACAAGAAAGTTAATCTAAAATGTATATGTTTGCGCCTCTTGGAGAGCCTGGGGCCATTTTGGCTAAGGCCTGAGGTATTTGAGCACTTCAGCCACTACAGATAATATGTTGATATTATGTCAACACTTTGTATGCCCCCACTGCTGGGGCACGGATATCTTCCTGCATCGTAGGAAGGTGAGGCGCCCATGTTCATGTTGGTGGAGTTAACTACAGCTATGTTGTTATTTTTAATTTATTAATAATACTCTGGATAATAAAGAAAACAATATAAAAATATGGCTAAAAAAATCAGAATCGCGCTGTAGCCCAACCAAGTTGTCGAGCAAAAGTAATCGTAAAATGTGAAATCGACCATCCGCACCATTATGAAAACTTCGATTTTGTTGTTTCAGGTTACTTCTGGCACATCACGGACTTCCACTATGACCCGCTCTACACATCACAGGGTGACACAAGAAGACGTAGGTACAAACTTAATTGTTATTGATACAGTGAAACGGGATGATTAGAAACTTGTTACTATAAGTCGTCTCTTGACAGATTTGATCACATATTAAAAGTCGTCGCAATTGTTGTAATATATTAACCCTTTGTATGTCTCTACTGCTGGGGCAAGAGTCTCATCGTGCATCGTAGGAAGGTTAGGCCATGCTTCACCACGGGGACCAAGTCCGGTTTGGTGGAGGATTGTAAGACGTTTTGGACTTAGTGTCAGAAGTTATCAAGCCTCCCATAACGCCTCTGATACGGCTTAACGACTGACATAACATGACAGCCGGCACCAACGGCTTAACGTGCCTTGCGAAGCACGGAAGCGCTCGGAAAAAATGGCACTAGCCTTAATGGTCACCCATCCAGCAACAGACCCTGTTGTTGTTTAACCCAAGTGTTTGATTCCAAACACTCGATTCCACTATGCCACGAGCGCTTCAATAACGTAAAATAATGGAGTATTTTCAAATGTACACTTTACTATGGAGATTTCCAACTATGCCACATGATCATTAAAATAAATGGTTTGCTCAATAAATATTACCCATTGTGAGTGATAGTAACTAAGAAAGAGACTTTGGCTAGCTGACAACTGTTAAAATTACTTAGACTAACATTGTTAGTGTAAGAGAAGTAGGGGGCAATATAGTATATAGTAATCGATTGATGGAATGATTGAAATCAATCACTCCGTATGTCAAACCGAGTGGTCAGGTACTGGATAAATGACTGTCCCATGACTACCGCTAGTGGCATTTTTTCCGAGAGCTTCGTGCTTCGCAAGGCACGTTAAGCTGTTGGTGTCGGCTGTCAGGTAATGGCAGTCGTTAAGCCATGTCAGAGGCCTTATAGGCGGCTTGATGACTTCTGACAGTAAGGCCCGCCACTGTTTTACAATCCTCCACCAATCCGAACTTAGCCCCCGAAGTGGAGTATGCTCTAACTTTTCTGCGATGCAGGAAGAGACTCTTGCCCCACCAGTGAGGACATACAAAGGGTTGATATCGATTTTCATTCATTCCACAGACATCGTACGTACTGAATGATTGATAGTACCAACAACATTCAGCTCTACATTGCAGCTGTTTATGTTTGATTTTCATTTATTCCACAGACTTCGGGTCCGTTTCTGAGCAATTCGAGAACCTAAAATAAAATAAAGTCAAATAAAGTTTTATAAAGTTACTGGAGGGCTTTAATTAAAATCTGAACGTAGTTTGCTCGTTAGAAGATGTTTTTTTTATTAATTAGTTACCCGGTCCAGTTCCCGGTAGAGAAGCTAAGTGATAAAATAGTTAGCGCTTTTAGTTTCTTTCTCCTATTTGAAACATCTGGACAAAATACCCGGAATTAACTGGAACTGGCGTGCGCGCATGCCACGACTAATGAACGCTGATGAAGCGAATGTGATCTATCAGGACTGTGGCAAGTGGCAGTCCCTGGTCTCTGCCTACCCCTCTGGTATACAGGCGTGAGGTTAAGTTATGTTTTAAAAAAATGTCGACGGTTGAAAGTATTATTTCTAGAAGAAGCACATAGACATTTACAAGCAAGTACTCCATACAGCGGTGGTAGCGCGGTCGGTAGAGCATTTGACTTACATTCAGGAGGTTGCGGGTTCTAAACCCGGGCGGGTCCATTGACTATGAAAAAAAAAATACGTACGTTTTTGAATTTTTTGTAATAAAATCAGTCGCTAATGGTGAAGGAAAACATGGCGAGGATTTCAAAGGTGTTTGTTTACATATCTCAGCGCTTGAAATTACCAATTTGCGGTTGCCACGGGTAGGGATTCAGCCCTTACTCTCTCTCTCTCTATCTCTCTCTCTTTCTCTGAGAGGAGGACTGTGCCATACAGAGTGACATACATAGGCTACATTATTATGTTAAATATCTGTGTAATTATTTCTTTACGTGCAATAAAGTGTTCTACGAGTATATTAATATATTATGTTACTCTACCCAGAATTTACAGAACAGAAACACCGTGGGTAGTAGGATGGTACAACCCACGAGTCTAGTGGCGGTAAAATGACAGATTTTGCCAATTAATGCACTGGAAAGCGGCGACTGACCACGCTGAGCCCTAATTATGTTCATCAAATCTTGCCTTGAACTTTGCGATAGCAATTAG
The DNA here is from genome assembly GCA_934045075.1 of Yponomeuta sedellus. NCBI lineage: Eukaryota > Metazoa > Arthropoda > Insecta > Lepidoptera > Yponomeutidae > Yponomeuta > Yponomeuta sedellus. The sequence continues at coordinate 18,542,454 of OW203727.1, read as the reverse complement.
TATGGACTTTGATATTTAGGGATGGGATCTGGAATTGATATGGTTTGCATAATATCACCTATTTTAAGGTTATCAGAAGAAATCACTTTTAGTGATAATGCCGCCGTCTGTAGATCAGAGTAGATTTTTTTTTATTCCAATAAGCACCAATCATCGTCATCATCATCAGAGGCTCCTCCCAAGACACGCCACTGAGCCCGATCTTCGGCTATCCTCTTCCAGTCACTGCCTACCGCTTTGCGAATCGCCCTCCCTGGGAGCCGATTCTCGCCCAAGCGAGTTGAAAGCGTAGACGCAAATTATTCGAAGGCTTAGACATTTGTCGCATAAAAATAAGATAAGAAAACAGAGTAATTAGACATTATTTTCTCTTTGGAATTCAATCTAGCATGGCGTTCAGAATACAGATTTTTGCTGTCGCACGACTTTTTACGTAGAGTCGTATATGAAGTGAAAATTGGCTCCCTGGCATCCTACGCTACGTTTGCCGATTCTCGGTCTCCACAATAAGCATATTTGTACAATAATCATATAGGCGAGTGAACTACTCATAGATTACAAAATATCTGTGTAGTTTACAATGAGGTACCTATTCTCTATCTATTTATTTATATATCTTATCTCGTGGCAGACTGTCGACGGGGCGACGAGCGAGGGAGTTCGGGCCACCATCGGGCCCTTGGTCGGTTCGGTGACTACGCCTGCGACAGCCCCCTGGAGCTCATCGAGTCGGCCGCGCGACACATGCGCACGCGCCACTCGGAAAACGTCGAGTTCGTCCTGTGGACAGGGTATGTTTATTTTTTTTCTTCTTCTTCAGGCTAAATTAGTCCACTGCTGGACTTAGCCCTCCAGCAGTGGACTAATTTAAGTCCTTAAGTGAAGATGTTTCGGCTGCACGCAATAGAGTGCAAGGCACCGTCCACACAATTTCCCGCTTTTACTCTTCTTTCTATATGACCTTCACACTTTCCATCTCTCATAAACAGTTACGTAATCTAATATGCTTTAAAAGGTTACATCGTTTTTGACATTTATTAAATTAATTAAGTAATAAACAATGTTGGCACAAACTTTCATAGCACCATACATTTTAACTTATAAACGGATTTACTTAGTTAAATTTTCCGACGAGGATTCACTCTGATACTTTTATACTGAGTACTGACGAAGCTTGCGTCTTCGGTAGCTCATCTCTGACCGCGGCGTTGCGGGTTATCTATTTCGGACATAACCTGTCAATAATTTACATAAAGTAAGAAAATCAACGGCCTTTAGATAAGCCTGTGTGGGACTCCAGTTTTACCCGTGAACCTAAAAGAATTATGTCTGCTTTTTTATTTCATCTTTCCAAATATAATCTCTGAAGATCTAAACCTGTACCAAATATAGGCGTTAAACCTCTTTTATTATCCACCAGCGACATCATAGCGGCGCCGTACAGCGGCAATGAGGCCGACCGGTACCAGGCGATCAGAAACATGACGGACCTGCTGAGCAGAACGTTCAGTTCGCACTTCGTGTTTCCAGTCCTGGGCCACTTGGAGCCGGCTCCATCTGAGAACCTCACGAATCTCTGGATGCACTGGCTGCCCCTTGAGGCCTTGCAGACTTTCAAGAATGGTGAGTAATAATGCAGATGGCGTTCGTTGCGAGGATAATGGTGATGACGCAGTGATTGTGACAAACATTGTTATTTGGTCTGAAATGAAATGAAATTAAATCAGTTTATTTCAACGTAAAGAATTTATATTCTGTTGGCTGAGTGTAAATGTACAATGTAAAATGCAAGCCGCTGCCTTCGGGCCGTATTGTAGTGGAGAAAAAGGCAGCGGAAAAAAACTCCACTCTGATCATCTTTTCTCAAGTCATCTTAAACCAAATACATCAGTTGCCATATATAAGTATACCTAATAAGATTACATGATTGTCATTAATAACTTTAAATGCCAAAACATTAGGGAAATGACGTACAAAAGTAGGAAAGACATAAGTGCTGGGGCCAGACACACGAACAGCACTCGTTCACGAGCATAACGCAGTGGTCAGCCATCATGAGTCTTAACCATTTTGAAGGGAGTTAGATGATCCGAACACCACGCCACCATTCGAATGACCTTTATCAAACCTGCAGTTAAGTTTTTGTCAGTTATAGAATGTATCATATATTTATAATATGCAGTCACGTCGTCTGTACACGCTATGTAAAATAATATATTTTGTAGTTATACCTAGCCTCCACCAACCCGGACTTGGCTCCCGTGGTGAAGTATGGCCTATTCCTTCCTCAGGGAGAGACCCGTGCCCCTCGGTGGGGACGTAATGGGTTGATGATGATGATACCTAGCATAGTTAATCTAGTGGTCTTGACTAATATGGAATATTATAAATCATCATCGGCCTGGCTCCAACCCTAGTTGTGGTAACCAGACAAGGACATCAGAAACATGGAAATACACCCACCCAAGTACGGCAAGAATCGAATCAGAGAGATTCGAACGTAAAATATATTTTTGGTTAGTCAAATATTTTTCAACAATTCTACAGTCAAATATTTTTAATTCTTAACATTACTTAGTTGATTGCATTCTTTTTGTTGCACTAACCCGTGCTGACGCCTATTTTTCAAAACCTATTTAGCGTTTATCCAGAGGTCGCGGGTTCAAGTCACGGCATGGGCAAAATTTTTAGCCTCTAAATAGGTTTTAAAGAAATATTTTATTTATTTAGCTTTGACAGAAACGAGGTTACCACCTGAAAAATACAATGTAAGTTAGCCCACTAAGTATCGAATGCAATTATTTCAATAGTAACCGTTCACAGTGTAATGTTTTTAATTAGCGAATACAGAGCAATTGAAATGCATAAATAAATTTAATCGGTCGCGTTTGAGGCCAACGTATAATGAGCTCACTGCAAACAAAAACAACTGCATCGGTGCCGGTGGGCTTGTCTGTACGTGACGTAAACAGCTGCACAAATGATCAATTATGGCAAGTAACATAATTAATAAATAGGTCGGCCAGTCTAATCTGACCTAGGCCGCTTGTGTGATTTTTAATATCAATAATTTTTATATTATATTTTAAACTTTCGCGACTTTTACACATAGTTAGAATATTGTCGGGGCTTAATCGCGTAGTAATTTATTGCTATTCTACCTCGACGTTTCAACGATGTTACAGTCATCGTGGTCACGAGAAGACTGATGGCTGGCACCCGTTCGCATCTTCGGCTGATGAGGTTTCAGACTACCATTCATCAGCCATCACAAAGCACTATTAGGGTTGCGACACACTACACTGACAATGTCGGACGATAAGCCATGCGACTTTTTTCTACCCGAACACATCTTGATGACCGGATCCCACGTTTGCGACAGTTTGAAACCACGTTCCCGATTAAAAATTTTGTGTTTCTTAATCTTACTACGCAATTAAGCCCCGAAAATATTCTAACAATTTCTATATTATGTGTTAGAAGTAAACATTCAATTAGTGTTTTATTCGATTGTTGAAACGTTTACGCTATGAAAACGGTTTAGTAGTTTAGAGACATTAATTACTCAGAGCAATGGTTTTAGAACATTTTTTTTTTTATGATAAAAAAAAGTTTGGTACTCTAGTCACTGATGTTCCGATTTTGAATTTATTTTGTTTAAATGTTTAAACTACTCGCAAATCGCTAGTGTGATGGTGATCTTACTATTTCAAGATACATGTACTGCTATCCACATCCATTACAGCCATTTAAATTATTTTACATTCTAAATTTGAAAATATATATCTTTAAAACAGTCTTTATATGCATCTTTCGTCAAGGGAAAGACTTTACCACAGACTAATTTTACTGCGTCTGAGAAGTTTTTAGAGGAATCATGTTTTATTAAATTTTGTCTATGATATGTTTCCGTCGTAGAATCATCTGGCGTAAAATAAGAAAAAAATATTCTTTTTTAAAACCACATTGCAGACCGTATTAATTAGTGCTCTACAAAAAGAAAATAAGTCAATTAACTCTTTTCCAATAGCAAACAAATTAGAATGCCCGGGGTGTACTTTATTGATCACGGCTAACAGGACAGATGTATAATTGGCTACACTTTTAAGGAATTACAAAATGCGAAACTTTTTACAACAAAAAAAACTATTACCCGACGACGGAACTAAAGTTGTTTTACAACATTGATATTGAGAAGTGTTAGACAGGAATATACATTAAAATACTACTATTGTTTTTCTATCACGTGGCATATTTTTACTCCTGCAAAGCAAAAAGGACAGACCAAGAAGTCTTTCTGCTTACAGTCTTTAACTTTAAGCAGAAAAGCTTTAGGAGTTTATTTATGTATTTTTAAATAATAATAAGACGTGTTATTTAATTTTCAAGCTTCGGCTAGTGTCCAAACAAAAGTTCAATTGAGTCTGAGGTGAAAGGAAATACGTACCCGCAGATAACTTAAATTGCCTCTGACGAGTATTTTAAAGAATTGTGTTCGTATAAATACCGTTAATCATCCACCGTCTGGATTGCACTTTGACTTATACGTGCACTTGAGCCCGCTAATGTTGAAAACAAAAGATATTCTTATGTCAAACAGTTGTTTTTCACCACCAGGGGGCTACTACACGATAGAGCAGTCGCACAGCAAGCTGCGGATAGTGGCACTGAACACAAACCTGTTCGCGACGCGGGAGGCTAGCAACGTCCAGGCACGTCGCCAGTGGGAGTGGCTAGACGCGGTGCTAGACAAGGCCAGCACTAATAAGGAGATGGTAAGAAAAACTAACATTAATAAAAGCAGAGAGGGAGGTTAGTCAGAAACAGAGACTTAATTCGTTAGTGATGCGGTAGACGAGCAACGTCAAGACGCGTCGCCAATGGGAGTGGCTAGACGCGGTGCTAGACAAGGCCAGCGCTAATAAGGAGATGGTAAGAAAAACTAACAAATAAAGGGAGAGAGGGAGGATAGACAAAAACAGAGAGCATATCCGTTAGTGATGCGGGAGACGAGCAACGTCCAGGCGCGTCGCCAATGGGAGTGGCTAGACGCGGTGCTAGACAAGGCCAGCGCTAATAAGGAGATGGTAAGAAAAACTATCATTAACAAAATCAGAGAGGGAGGTTAGTCAGAAACAGAGACTTTATTCGTTAGTGATGCGGTAGACGAGCAACGTCAAGACGCGTCGCCAATGGGAGTAGCTAGACGCGGTTCAAGACAAGTCCAGCGCTAATAAGGAGATGGTAAGAAAAACTAACAAATAAAGGGAGAGTGGGAGGATAGACAGAAACAGAAAGCATATCCGTTAGTGATGCGGGAGACGAGCAACGTCCAGGCGCGTCGCCAATGGGAGTGGCTAGACGCGGTGCTAGACAAGGCCAGCGCTAATAAGGAGATGGTAAGAAAAACTAACATTAATAAAAGCAGAGAGGGAGGTTAGTCAGAAACAGAGACTTTATTCGTTAGTGATGCGGTAGACGAGCAACGTCCAGGCACGTCGCCAGTGGGGGTGGCTAGACGCGGTGCTAGACAAGGCCAACGTTAATAAAGAGATGGTAAGAAAAAGTAACAAAGAAAGGGAGAGAGGGAGGATGGACAGAAACAGAGAGCATATCCGTTAGGGATGCGGGAGACGAGCAACGTCCAGGCGCGTGGTCAATAGGAGTGGCTAGACGCAGTGCTAAACAAGGCCAGCGCTAATAAGGAGATGGTAAGAAAAACTAACAAATAAAATCAGAGAGGGAGGATAGTCAGAAAGAGAGAGCTTATTCGTTAGTGATGCGAATAGTGATGATGTAGACGAGCAACGTCCAGGCGCGCCGCCAGTGGGAGTGGCTAGGCACGTTCAGCGCTAATAAGGTGATGATAAGAAAAACTAACAAAGAGAAGGAGAAAGATAGACAGAAACAGAGAGCATTCCCATTTGTGATGCGGGAGATGAGCAACGTCAGGGCGTACCACAAAAGGAAATGGCTAGATGCGGTTTTAGACAAGGCTAGGATTAGCGATAGCCTTGTCTGGAGATGGTAAGAAAACTTATGGGAGATAAATAAAGAGTGAAAGCGTTTTGATAGACTAGTGATCATTAATTAGTACACAACGCAAAAGCTGATCAACGTGATTAAGATTTCACAGTCTTACAGTAACTCTCTTTGCTCAAAGTTTGCCTTAAACATTTTTGGAATAGTTTCTTTTAGAGTATAGAGACCACTGGTGAGCATAGCACGCCAACTGTTTCACTAAATAATATGTTGAATATTGGAGGAAATTTAACGTGGTTTCCGAATTTACATAGGCTTTCAATGAAATTAAAATATAGATAACTGGAGAGCAACTTATGCAGCGTGACCACTTTTACTAGATTTCTACTTTTTTAGTAGATGAGGCTTCGAAAACTATTATTTAGTAGTAGAAAATTGTTTAGTAGATTTTAGTAGAAAATCGCTATTTAAGATAAATGATAGTAAAACATGCAAGTATTCAAGCAAAAAAAAGTAAAATAACATTCTGATCTGGCAACACACACAGACGTGTATCTATTGCAGTGGACTTTCCGTAACTTCTAATAAAACATTGGTGTGCTGCAAAATGACTTTTGTTTCTTGCGAAATAGAATATATTTTACGAAACAGATTTTTGCCATTTAAGGCGTTTCTATCTCTATTTTATTTAGTTTTAAGCCAAATAAATTACTTTGCTTTGGGAATTCGTCTTGCGATCAGGGTTCCAAAATAATGAAAAGAAAATACAAACAACAGTATCGTCCTGAGGGGGAGGAAGACCCATTATTCTCAGCGTGGTTGTGTAAATGACGTCACGACAACTGGAGTGCTTTTTGTAAAGCATGTAACACAAAAGTTATGCCTCGAATAGCATCAATCAAAGAGCACTGGAGTATAGCTAAGCACATGAAAAACATGATACTTGGGGGTAAATTTTGCCATGTATTTACAATCACAAAAGCATAAAATACTCCAGCAACATGTGCAAGACATTTTCAAAAGATGTCAAGAATTTTTAAATACTTTGTGTGCAATTAAAAGCACGATTTCCAGTTAGTGATGATATTTTTCAAATGTTGAGCTTTTTGGATCCTCAAACTCCTGTGCACAGCGAATTCACGACTTTAATAAACATTGCTTGTAAATTCCCAAATATTGTAAGGGAAAGCAACATTCAAATAATTTAAAATGAGTTTAGGGAAATGAAACATGATACCAGCGTCAGTGATTTATTATGCTCTTCTAGCAGCCAAAATGCCATTACTGACGTTGAAGAGTTCTGGGCATCAGTGAGTAAGCAACGAGACGTTGACAAAAAACTCAAATACGAAAATATAAGCAATTTTGCAAAACAAATGCTATGCCTGCCTGTATCTAACGCGAAATGCGAACGAATTTCCTCACAATTTAACAGGATTAAAACAGCAGACCGCAATAGGTTCTCCAACAAAAACGTGCGTGCAATTCTGCACGCAAAAGAATAATAACAATAATAACATTTACATATAAGCACATACATTGCTTCTGGCCCCACACTAGGATACCCTGTGTCGTGGGAACCAGAAACAACGACATCACAAACATGTAAACATCCAAGACCTGGACTTTTTTTTTTGTTTCCAGCCGGGATTCGAACCCGGGACCTCTTGCATGGTAGGCAGACGCGCTACCGCTACGCCACAGAGGTCGTCAGAAGGCTTAAAAGATAGTGGAGGTGATTGTACAAATTTTAAACCGGATGTATCCATGTTACAAATTATGAAAAATGACAAAAAATTGTATAAAGACATTAAAAAAGACGATAATTAATAAAAAGTTCTTTGATTATCAACTATTAGTTTTATTTTATATAAAGGTAGAATTTCAGTAGATTTTAAAACCGAGTTTACTAGATTTTGGTAGATTTTAGCAACGTTTTTGGTAGATTCACTGATGAAAAAGTGGTCACACTGAATCTATGCCAACAAGGAGATGTTAAGTACTGTCATGACCCGTTTAAAAAAGGAACTCGTTGGGTGACACTTTTACCAAAAAGCGAAAGCCAATCAGCTCTTTATTAATTACGACTCCAACATTATCTACTGTCCGTAGCAACTCAAGTAATGCAAGGACTGCCACTCAGGATAAGGACGCAATAACATTCAATCAAACAGAATACACCACCTCGCTCTGTTGATTAGTCAACCCTTGTATGTCCCCGCTGTTGGGGCACGGATCTCTTCCTGCATCGCAAGAAGGTTAGGCCATACTCCACCACGAGGGCCAAGTCCGGGTTGGTGGAGGGTTGTAAGACAGTGGCGGGTCTTACTGTCAGAAGTTATCAAGCCGCCCATGAGGCCTCTGACATGGCTTAATGACTGCCATTACATGACAGCCGGCACCAACGGCTTGACGTGCCTCGGAAAAATGCCTCTAGCGGAAGTCACAGGACGGTCAACCATCCTGCACTTTACCGCGCCTGTTGTTGCATAACTCAAGTGATTGATTCCAATCATTCGGTTCGACTAGGCCACGAGCGCTTAAGTAGCGCTAACTAATTCAGTGAGACTTGCAGCTTTTTTACTGTGATAAGAAGTACCAGTGTGCCAGCGCGGTACAATATTAAGCATTACCATGTTTTAAAAACATATTTCAACATATTAGGTACCATGTTTATTATTTGTTTCTGTAATAAGGTGCCCACGCCCAGTTTGTAAATTATAGCAGTGTACACAACTCCATTTTGCTAAGTACAGCGGTATACAATCCAAGCCTGTGGCAGGGCCGTGAACTCCCAAGTACTTACGACCATACATCAGTCTTTACAGACAATCTGAATTCAACCTTATGCCATCACGATAAGAATAGGCCAAGGTAAGTAAATTCTGCAGTCGACGTGGACTCTCAAGTACGCGACCGGCGCAGGACGTCCGGACAAGCCCGCCGCCGCAATAAATTACAGATTAGAAACTCGTTAATCTAATCGCTCCAACTCGAATTTACTACGGGGAAAGAAATTTTCGAGAGGCATTTTTGTGTCGAGTCAATGCTGGGTTTACATCGCACCCCTTGATCTTGGCATGGATATCAATCACATTACAAGTTGGCGCTTAGCACTTATTTGCCTTTTAAAGACATTGCAACTTATAAAGATAGATAGAATATTTTTTATTGCATGTACACCAGGAATTACATAAGAGACTTAAAAAAAACCAGTACAGTACAAGTGGCGCCCTTTTTATTTAAAGTAATTTCTTCCAGACAACCAATGAATGCATTACTTTGATAAGGATGTTCAGCACAGAATTTGCAGATAGCGCATGCATTACTTAAGTAGGGATGGATCAGTACAGAAATTGGGTTATAAACACATCATTTATTTGGCTGTTCTATAGCGAAATAGAGAGCAGCTCGATCCTCACATTTTTGTTTCAAAGTAACGATGTAATATAAACGAGCATGTAAAGATCGATGTCCACTGCACATATTTTCGTTCAGACAATTTTTATAAAAAAAGTAATTCTTAATTTTGTAATAAGTACCAACTCCGCAACTAAGCAATTTAAGGTACCTACTTGAATGGGAATTTTTTGAAAAGAAAAAAATACACTTAGTTTTTTAAACAGACCATAAGAAGTGTCGTTTTTTTTTTTAAATTATACTTTTTCAACATACGTTTTCCCGACCATGGTGCTGAAATACATCTGAAATTATTACATCTGATTTTAATAGAATTATGTGGTGAATTTAAAAACTAGTTACCAATACAATAAATTGTGAAAGAATCCTAACACCGTTACATTGTTGAAATATCGGGAATTCACAAGAAAATTATAATTATAATCCTGGTAAATATTCCGATTCTTTCACAATTATATTGATAACTAGTTATTAAAACCCTCCACCTAATTCTATTAAAATCAGATTTAATAGTTTCAGATGTATTTCAGCAGTAGGAGTGCTCGTGACGAATAAGTGCCATTTTTATAGAGAAGTCCATTTGTGTCCTACAAAACGATAAATCAAAGCTGGTTCACAAATATATGTCGTACTATTAATTTATACGTAGCTCCAACGCTATGAGCAGCACAAGGGGCGGAGTTTAAATGCGGCTTGAGTGGTTCGAATTTATTATCACGTTTTTTCTTGGCCGTGTTTGATGGAAGGCGTTTTTGGGCAGGTTGTTAAGTTGTTAGCTTATTGTTTGGTGGAGTTGTTTGCTTATTACTTTGAGTGAGACGCAGAATAGCACGCTCTAGTACTGATGGACATTGTTTCTATTCATAAAATTATACTATGTACCAAGCTTAGAAGTTCGGATTTTGACATTGGTTAGTCGATATCAAGGTAACATTCTGAATTTTATTGAAATCTCTAGTTCAGTGCAATAATAATGTACCTTATTTGCTCTACATCCTAAAGGATACAGGCCTATTCTTGGAGTAATAGTATGGGTCTAACCACCAAGCATGCCTTGCGTGAGATTTCAAGCGCCGAAATATGTACTTTGGTACTCGGGTTTTCTCACTATGTTTTTCTTCACGATGGTGACTGTCATTGCTACTAAAATTATTAAAGTACCTATACGTAACTCAAAAAAGTGAAGTCATTGGTACTTGCGGACATTACTCTGTTCGAACTCACGACCCTCAATGTCGTAAGGCACAAATCTAATAACATTACGAAAATGCATTTTTGTTAATATGCACTATTTTCATATAGACTGGGTACCGAGGAATAGAAAGGGTTTTGTTCTTTGTTAAATGTAGCTTTTGTAGGAATAACTCTGTGTAAATTATTATCACGTAATCATGCGAAGTTTAACAAAGGATAGCATCCGTATATTTCTGTTTGTTTCTAGCCGCGCTACAAAGTTGTCACTACAGAGAGTTAACTCCTATTATAGAGACAGCAGAAGTACAAAATAAGATAGAAATCTTTACCATGATTATTTATCGTTTAGCTTTTTATAAAGTCCAAAACAAAAATTCATTAAATAATACGCGTAATCTTACATGATTTGAGACAGTGACTAAGCAGTGGAGGCAATAGTTAGCTTATGATTGTAAAGTACTAACTCTTAGCACCTTAGCACACGTACAAATAAAATAATTTTGACAGAGATTACTGATCTTCAGCCTCCAGTGTCTATTTAGTGGAGATGAAAAATTGTGAAGTTATTATCTATAATATAAAAATGAAACCCTAAATGTGTTGGTAAGCGCAAATGTCGAGAGCAACTGAACCGATTGCGCTAATTCTTTTTTTAGAACACCCCTTGAAGTACGGGGATGGTTCTTATGGAGAGAAAAATAAAGAATCGACTGTTAGGCGGTACGAAGTTTGCTGGGTCAGCTAGTTTTTTTATAAAGGTACTGTCGATAAAACATCAACCTTTATATTTTAGTTGCTAAAACTTCCGTATAGTCACTGAATATGACGTTTTTGAAATCATAATAATTAGCCTCAAATGTAAGATGACTATCATCTAACAAAGTGCCTGCTGTTCTCTTATTTAGCAGAGTAAAAGTGATAAAATTTACATAACTTTGATTAATTATGTTATAAATAATGCACATAAAAATATCAACATATGGTAACAAAAACTGACGCGTCAGTTAAAAGAAGAACAGTGTAGGTACATTTACGACACATGTCAATTGATTAACTATTAATTAAAATATTTAAAATAATAATGTTAAAATATTTAAACTCTCACACTTATCCACAGTTAAGTAGGTATTTAAGATGAATTTGCATAACTTCATGAGTAGACGCGTTTGTCAAGCGCTCCAAGTACTGAGTCCATCTTCTGATCTGAACCAGAGCCTGTACGACGCTTACATATCTGGCTCTATAAAGTTTTAATGAACTTGCACAACTGCCCAACTACCAGTTTCTGGATCGTCATTTGTCGAGTGGCAAAAATAAACTAATTATGTTTAGACTTTCAGCTCCCATACGAAACTTTGCGAAGCTAAATTGACAGCAGTTCTAGAATGAAAAAGAGATAAGTTTTGTAATAACACTTGGGAAATATTTAGTTCTTTGAGAACTAATTGCGCTCGTTGTCAAATCGAACTGAGTGATTGGAATCAATCATTAGAGTTAAACAACAACAGACGCGGTCAGGTGCAGGATGGGTGACCGTCCCGTGAAATCTGCTAGTGGAATTTTTCCGAGCGCTTCCGTGCTTCGCAAGGCGCGTTAAGCCGTTGGTGCCGACTGTCATGTAATGACAGTCTTTGAGCCATGTTTGAGGCCTTATGGGCGGCCTTACGTAAGCGGTAGTAGAGCAATGGTCGATCGGCCGTATATAGGCTAAGAAAAAAAAGATTAAGAAAATGTCAAATATTTTGGTTACGTTTATTAATTATAAATTATACTCCCCTATGTACATTGAAGCGCTCGTGGACTAGTCGAATCGAGTGATTGGAACCAATCACTTGAGTTAAGCAACAATATGCGCCCTCTAGTGCGGGATGGGTGACCGTCTCGTGACTACCGCTAGTGGCATTTTTTCCGTGCGCTTCCGTACTTTGCAAGGCACGCTAAGCCGGTGGTGCCGGCTGTCATGCAATGGCAGTCGTTAAGCCATGTCAGAGGCCTTATGGGCGACTTGAAAACTTCTGACAGTAAGGCCCGCCACTAGTCTTGCAAGCCTCCACCAATCCGGACTTAGCCCCTGTGGTGGAGTATGGCCTGGCCTTCCTGCGATACAGGAAGAGACTCCGTCCCCCAGCAGTGGAGGCGTAAAAGGGAGGCATACAATGACATATCGTTCGATCGATAACTAATACAAACTACAAACCACTAGCTATTCACACGTAACGGTTAAAGAGATAAAACTTTTCATAGGTAGGATTGATAGACAGATAGACGTTGCAAGAATAATAATAGCGTCCCATTTGGCCTCTTCGAGTACGGAATTTCAAATATGAAAACCCCGACTTTAAAAACCTATTTAGAGGCTAAAAACTCCACCCATGCCGGGATTCGACCCCGCGACCTCTGGCTAACCGTGCCAGCGCTCTTTCCAACTGAGCTAATGGGCGATTTACTGGCATCAGTGAAATTTTGAACCTCTTTACAATACTCTCTGTATAACGTACAGGCAGCAACATCTGGCTGAAGTCGCCTGTTAGCTCAGTTGGGAAAGCGCTGGCACGGTTAACCAGAGGGGTCGAGTCCTGGCATGGGTGGAATTTTTAGCCTCTAAATAGGTTTTAAAATTATCCTTAGCACGAGTTAGTCCATTAAAAAGAATATAACCCCGACTTTAGTGAAAGATGACGAGTTATTTTTTTTTTGTTATGATGGTCATTCATGCCTTTTATTGGACATCAATATATTGGAAATTTCCAAAACCAGCCAAGTGTTTAGGCCTCTGTCTACATACATATAAACATATTTTTGAGCACAAAACATAACCCTCGTTTAATTTTGTGTCGAGCAAAAAGATCATGAATCCGCATTTCATAATGTTATCCTAACTGCCCTTAATTAAAAGGAAACCTCAAGTTTATCATGCATGAGCCAATGGAGATATATATCTTACATTAAAACACCCTCATAACTTCAGAGAAACCGTGTTGTAATTCAATAAAATGGCACCTATTATAAATCAACACAGAGTTGTTATGACAGAATAATCATTACACGCACGCTCTTTACTTAGTAACGTTGAGGATGGACTGCAACAAAAAATCAATGTTTCGTATGCACATAAAGTGTTCTCTATCTGTTTACATTAAGTATACATTAATCCTGAGAAAAAAAACGCTATGTTGTGGATAACAGCGGAACAATCCTGAGAGTTGCTATTCAGTATATATCTTTGAGAAAAATGTCAGTAACTTTAAAAATGCATGTATGGATACATGCAGTTTTAAAGTAACTGATGTTACTGATACAATGTAAATATTAAAAATAAATTAAATTTATTTTATTATTAATTTATTTTTTTACATTGTATTGGATGCATGCCCAATACAATGTAAATACTAAAAATAAATTAATTTGGTTCCCGAGATTTAGGCTGGCAAAGGTAAATACATCCTTAACACGATTCTACAATAAGGTCTCTGAAGTGAATTATAATAGGCTTGCCAGAAATACGCGGTTCTAAAAATCTGTAAGTCACACCGTGCGATAATACTTCTTCGTCTTCTTTTGTTCCTTTACTCCACGGTAGAGTCTGGGGCTGACAAAAGGGCTTTCCATTTATCTCTGTTCATGGCTAGGGATGGTAGCTCCAGCCAAGTTTTTCCCTTCTCCTTCGTCTCAGAGAACGGATCTCTTCCACGTCCGAGATTATAGGGAAGAGCGGGTGATTGTACTCTTCCACTATAAAGGGAAACCTCCCGCCAGGCAGATCTTATGCCTGGTGACGGCCGGTTTGACTATTGTTTAGTCAGACGTTATATTTATGGTATGTCATTGAAATACTTTGATTGCGCGATGCAGGAATGTCGGAGTATGGCGTGCGCGCGCAGAATTGTCATGTCTTTGCCACAAAATGTTCTTCCGGGTCGGCGCTATAATACTACCACAATATTATTTAGTATTAATAATATTATTTATTATAATAATTACATTTAATATTATTCAGATGACAAAAGTTACTGAAGATACTTGTGCATTTTAATACTCGTAAGTGCGTGTTAATTAGTAAATGTGTTCTAAATTTTAGAATAATATATAAACTTCTCTTTCTCACTCACTCTATCACTCACTCACTCACTCACTCGCTTGCTCGCTCACTCACTCACTCACTCACTCACTCACTCACTTTAACTGAGAGAAGGCTAGTACTAAGCAGTAAGCAATAGTGCTTAGTATGTTATGGCATGAACTTCTGTTCTAATTATTTTGCGTCGCGGTGTTTCGGCCGTAAATACGCTGAAACATAACTGTTTGCAAATTGCCGTTGCAAAGGAAATGCTCGTATACAGCCGAGGATGCCGACTCCACGTGCCTTTTATGCGAACTAAACACGTAGAGCTGTTAATTTAGTTCTTATGCTTTATGCAGTAGGGATTTGATTTCGTGAATACTTAAATTTAAATTTTTAGGTCAGTACAATTCGTTCGGTGAATTAAGAGCTTTAGCGCTTTGAGCGAAAATAAAAAGGGTGTAGTTGGATTTCACACCAAGTAATTGAGCATTTTGATGGTAATTTAAGTTTTTTCTTCAACTTGATTTAGTGGTTTGTGGTTTTAGGTACTTATCAAACTTTTTGAAATACATGTACAGTAAAATTTTACGTAGTCATATAGTATGACCTAACCTTCCTGTGATGCAGGAAGAGATCCGTGCCCCAGCAGTGGGGAGATACAAGGGTTGAAATTCAAAATTCAAAATTTTACGTAGTCATATATTGAAATATCTGTGTAATTTCCATTTTTATGTACAATAAAGTATTCTCTATCTATCTAAACGGGATCGCGATGGTTTATTTGGACTCGCTTAATATATAATTATCTACGAGCATCGCGAGTCATTAATAAAATAATTAAAAAAACATCCCAACGAATTGAGAATCTCCTACTTTTTTTGAAGTCGGTTAAAAATACTAGCAAAATTTTACTATGCCAATCTTTCGTCATGTTTTACCCAAAAGTAACTATTGATGTGTTTATGGGAGAGAATGGAGAAATTTGTGACAAATTTCGCTTCACTGAACGTCGCTAGACACTTTAAGTCGAATCAAATATTTTTTTACAGGTGTACATAGTAGGCCATGCCCCGCCTGGCTCGGACTCTCGGCACGGCTACAACGCGTACTCGGCTGACTCCAACGCCAAGTATCTGCGCACCATCCGGAAGTACGCGCGCGTCATCGCCGGTCAGTTCTTCGGACATCTGCACGCAGACACGTTCCGCGTGGTTTATGATAATGGTGAGTGCAGAGTGAGCGGTCCTGGGTGAAGGTACCCTGTAGAGAGATGAAACGCCGTAAAATGTGATCATCAGTAGGCGG
Organism: Yponomeuta sedellus; assembly: GCA_934045075.1. Taxonomy (NCBI): domain Eukaryota; kingdom Metazoa; phylum Arthropoda; class Insecta; order Lepidoptera; family Yponomeutidae; genus Yponomeuta; species Yponomeuta sedellus. The sequence continues at coordinate 18,526,490 of OW203727.1, read as the reverse complement.
TCTTCGCACACTTCTTCAAAAATTCTGTTTGCCGTATGTCAATGTACAATGTAAGCCGTTGCCTTCTGACCGGTAATAGAGAAAAAGGCAACGGAAAAAAACTCCACTCTGACCCACATTTGTAAACCAAAACTGCTTTGACTTGTCACTTAAAAACTTTAAAGTTTTTACTCGCCAAAAACTTTAAAGTAGGTACCTACTGGAGTAATTAAGATCGATGTATTCGAGTTCTTTCAGCTGTGTCGTCTTTATCGTATTGTTTTATTTTTAAGACGAAATATTTTTAGACAAAGTATTCTCTTCGCAAAAATACTTCGTGCCTTTTGGAGGCCTTTTTTGGAGCCTCCATTTCTTTTTACGAGAAAACAATGAGTCCGAAACACTTCGAAGCGTCCCGTAGGTTTATTTGTAAAGGCTTACCTCGGAAACTGCCCATCCGATTTAGATTATTCTTTAACAATTGGAAAGCTTTTTCCTTTCCGATGGACAAAGGACAAAGGCCGAATCAAATGGCCAGAAATAAACTAAGTCTTAACGATTTGATTTCGAAATCTCTGCGCTCTAGTTCCTAGATACTTTGCAGAAAGTAGATTGTCTTTGTTTACATATAGAAGGAGCTTTTAGGTTTGGCCAGATCTCAGTACCTACTGAAAGGTTGTCAGCATAGGTAGTACGAATCACGCGTTTTGTGGTGGTAAACTATGAAAATTTGAACGTTCATACAGTGGAAAGTCGCGTCTTTTGACGTTTAAAACGAGTGACTAACTTCGTCATATTTTTCAGGCAGACCTCATTTCTAAAGTTAACATCTGAAGCCAATTACAAAAAAAAATCTACGTTAAAATGTACGTAATTCAGAGAATATTGTAAAGAGGTTCGAAATATCACCGGTGAGTCGCCCATTAGCTCAGTTGGAAGAGCGCTGGCACGGATAGTCAGAGGTCGCGGGTTAGAAACCCAGCATGGGTGGAATTTTTAGCCTCTAAATAGATTTTTAAAAAAGAAAATCTATCCAGTAATTTATTTGGACCATGAGCTTCTTTTATTTATTTTGCAATTGTGAGGGAGTACTTGATACGAAGATCAGTACTGACAAATTGTTGATTCTAATTTTGAGCCCAAATTCGATGAATGTGGTGTAATATTTTAGGGAAGTGCGAGTATGTAAATGTGGTCAGTGTCGGGCAATCGGACTCAATGGCGTATCCTGGGCGTGTCTTACAATCGGACTCAATGGCGTATCCTGGGCGTGTCTTACGAGGGACTTATGTTCAGTATTGGACTGACGCCGGATGATTCTGGTGATGATGTAAATGGGAGAGTGGTAAACACCGGCTTCTCAATCGGGAGGTTGTGGGTTCGTATCCCGGCGCACTTTGTTTTGTAATTTGTGTACATTTTTGAAGTAAATATTAGCAACACCACTTGCTAACTGTGAAGGATTATCATGAGGAAACCCTAATACTTTTCTGAAGTGTTAATATACCTCAGACCTTGCAATTTCACAACTATGAAGCTAAGTGCGGAAATCTCAGGTCTAACCAACTAACATTAGTATTAATAGTGATTATTCGTATGATTATTTTTAAATATTTTTAAATAATATCGTTTCGTCCTTAACTATAACAGATGCATGTAAATTAGTCAATTAATAAACATCTAATAAGTTCAAAAAAATTATAAACCAACTGATTTGATTAGTTGACTTTACAAGTTCATCTTGATTTTTAAGGTTAGGTTGAGTTATATGGATTTGTATGGTCCGAAATAAATGATTATTATTATTATATCTTAACTTCGAAAGTCTGAGGTTCAACAAACATTAGAATTCGTTGTGGTAATTTTTAAATCATAATTTCATTTTTTGAACTAAAACTTTCGTAAGCACAACACATTGTAGACTTTTAGTCCGGATTTACTTACGGGTGTTGTTATATCGGAAAAGTATAACAAAAGTATATAGTGTGAGACAAGCAACCGACGACGCGAGCTCCGTCTCTGCTCACCATGATTAAGCTCTGCGAATCGGAGCGAAACCTGGTCGGACTTTTCCGATATAACAACACCCGTAAGTAAATCCGGACTAAAAGTCTACATTATTTCATTCTTAACCACTTCCAAACCAGGGTATAACAGATACAATGACATCATTGCTAACTTATTTTTTAGATGGGAGACGACATTTATCTGGAAAAAAATAACAGACAATAACTTAAAGTCAAGAGCTGGTAGAGGGGCCTTCGTCCCCGACCCTTAGATGTTCAAGCTTGAGCGAGTTCTTTCCTTCGCGATTCATTAGACACACAACTTGTGAAAGTATCTTATTTTAGACACTTCCAAATGAGACCCGTCAAGCAATTTACAATGGAGGAAAGAAAAGAGCAATGAATTGTGCCGATTCGACCATTATTCTTTTCTCCTGGTAACGTTTATTAGGGTTCCGTGGCTCAAAATAAAAAAAACCCTCATAGGATAACTTCGTTTCCGTCTGTCCGTCCATCTTTATGTCAAGATCCTTTTTATTAGGAAAAGAACAGTGCTGGCGGACCGGTGGAACGCTTGCTTCTCAATCGGGAGGTCGTAGGTTCCAATGCCGTCAGATTCCAATGTCTTTGTTATCTATGTTATTGTAAGTGACGTTATAGTAGCAGGACCACTCGCTAACTGTGTAGGAATACTACATGAAGACACCATAGTGCCTGAAGTGTTAATACGAGTATACCCATAATTAACTCATATTAGATATGTATAGAGTAATCAAGTAAAAATTGGTATCACATACTTACGGGTGTTAATGAAGAGAGTCCCTATTTAAAAATTAAATAGGGACGTTCATAACGTAAACACAAGGAATAGAAACAAGGTTGCTTTTACTAAATCCCGATTAGCCAAGGTAGGCACATCATTTGTAGGTTACTGCGTTCGTTTTTACAACAAAATTCCAGAACGTGTTCTATGCTTGTCTGAAAATAAATTTAAAACTTTCATTAAAAATTCGCTATGTAAAAAGGCATATTATAGAATAGACGACTATATAAACGATCCTAATCCGTGGTAGTAAACCAATTCCACCGCGATTTTATTGTTAAGTATAACTAAGTATAACATATATTTTATAATACAAGTGTGTACAGACGACGTGATTGCATATTAATAACTATATGATACCTTATATAACTGACAAAAACTTAACTGCAAGTTTGCTAAAGGTCATTCGAATGGTAGCGTGGTGTTCGGGTCATCTATCTCCCTCCAAAATGGTTGAGACAGATGATGGCTGAGCACTGCGTTATGCTCGTGAACGAGTGCTGTTCGTGTGTCTGGCCGCAGCACTTATGTTTTCCCCTATTATTGTGAGACATTTGACTAATGCTTTGGCATTTGGGGTTGTTAATGGCAGTCATGAAATCTTATTAGGTTTACATATGGCAACTGATGTATTTGGTTTTAAGATGATTTGAGAAAAGATGGTCAGAGTGGAGTTTTTTTTTTCCGCTGCCTTTTTCTCCACTACAATACGGCCCGAAGGCGGCGGCTTACACTTTACATTGTACATTGACATTCAGCAAATAGAATGTAAATTCTTTACGTTGAAATAAAATTATTTGAATTGAATTTTGAAGAGTATATTTACTTTTAGCTTAGCTTGAATTTTTTACACTTTTTTTTAAGTATAAAAAAAAATGAAACTGCGGTATTTTGTGCAAAACCCGATTGATTGTCAGGTGTGTTCAGCGCTAGACTAACGAAGTAATAAACTCAATGTTGAGATATAAGTATTTATCTCACGTGTATCATTCAATAACATTCACTAAAACTTACACATTACTTCGTAAAAACCTATTTAGAGGCTAAACATTCCACCCATACCGGGATTCGAACCCGCGACCTCTGGCTATCTGTGCCAGCGCTCTTTCCAACTGAGTTAATGGGCAACTCACCGGCATCAGTAAAATTTCAAACCTCTTTAGAATATTTCCTGTATTACGTACATAGAAAATAAATAGATAAATAGGTTTTAAAAATTGTCCTTAGTGCATTAAAAAAAAGAATATAAACATTAGTACTTCGTGTTTACATTACAAACAAAAATATTGAAGCTTAAAAGTAAAATAAAAATCCTTATTTTTTTTTTATTATATCATTATGGTACTTCTTTGACGATTACGTACATAGTTGTATTGGAAAGCATACTGTTTCCCTGGATTATAAAATTTATATATATTTGGAACCCTAACGGGCCACTTCTACTCGTACTTGACCGGTTCATTCACTTCCACCTTTATAGGCCCGTAGCCATTTTTTCACTATCAAAGGAGAAACATTTTTTTCATACCTACTTGTCCCTTTGTCTAACGTTCACGTTTCCTGAAAAGTGTTCGTTATACTACATTAATTAAACACGCTATAGCATCGTTTCAAAGTAATTAAAGATAGCGTTCTAACTAATTTGTCGTTGTAAGGGTTCATACTAGCTACGCTTCTAGTCAGTTACAGCTTAAGGTTGCTCTACAGTGAAATAATTTTAAAGAAACGTGCTGACAAATGCTATACGAGTATGTGCCCATTTTATTAAAAAAACCGTTTCTTCCGTTTTGACTACCTTGTTGGTCAAGCGGTTACACGTATGATTACCATGCGGCAGGTGAAGGGTTCAATTCCCACTGTGGGCCGCCGTACATTTGTACAAATGGCCTCAGCATTGAGCACTAGAATAAAAATAAAAAGCGAATTAAATATTTAATTATTGGACCAAGATGTTGAGAAACTCTTTTTTAAATTGTTTGTAAACTGGGCTCCTTTTTTTAGCGTAAAATTATTGAAATATGCGTTATTTCTCTTTTTTATTATTTGAAACCATGAAACAATAATAAAATTTAGTCGATTTTTGCTGTGCACTAAAAAACTAATGATGGGGTTCTTAATTTTTTTAAACATCTAATAAAAGCTCAGTCAGTAATTTCAAGCGCTGAGGTGTTTGAACGCCAGAGATTTTCAGGTTTGCTCACGATGTTTTCCGTCACCATTAGTGAGTAGTATTGTTACTATAATTTCACATATTATGTACATAACATATACGTTCGCGTAGCATTTAAAACGATATCGGCGAAATTACGTATATTAAGACACATAGGACTCCTAGCTATTCAATACACCTAGATGAGTCGTAATGGCTTATTGAACGGACAACTTGTTTACATGAAGGAATGTTTTCAGATCGGCCAGTGTCCTGGGCGATGATGGCGCCAGCTGTGTCGCCTCGGCGTGACCCCGTCGGCTCCTCCAACCCTGGTCTCAGGCTCTATAAATTCGACACTAACAATGGAAAGGTATGGTTCCAAATCTGTAAGCAACAGTTAAAACCATAGACGTCTAACAAGCGCTAGAATTGACCCCGCGTTCAATTGTGGAACGGCGAGCGGGACTTGTCAATTGTGTTACCAATCGGAGAGAGTTCAGTTTTTTTTTCTACTGCAGGCCACATGCCTTCTCTCAGAAAGAGAGAGTATAGGCTTAGTTACCGCGGGTCAGTAATTTCAAGCGGTGAGGTATTTGAAGACCTCAGACACTCAGGTATCCTCACGAAGATTTCCTTCATGATTATATTCTTTTTAAGGCACTAACCCGTGCTAAGGACAATTTTTAAAAACCTATTAGAGGCTAAAAATTCCACTCATGCCGGGACTCGAACCCGCGACCTGTGGCTAACCGTGCCAGCGCTCTATCCAACTGAGCCAATGGGCGACTCACCGGCATCAGTGAAATTTCAAATATTTTTTTGAAAATTTACTCTCTATTTTTAAAAACCTATATAGAGGCTAAATACTCTCTGTATTACGTACAGGCTGCAAAGTAAGGTACTCGAGGCTGCAAGTGATACAAATTACTTCAGCCAGATGTCGCTGCCTGTACGTAATACAGAGAGTATTGTAAAGAGGTTCGAAATTTCACTGATGCCGTTGGTCGCCCGTTAGCTCAGTTAGAAGAGCGCTGGCACGGTTAGCCAGAGGTCGCGGGTTCGAATCCCGGCATGGGTGGAATTTTTAGCCTCCAAATAGGTTTTTTTTTAATTTTCCTTAGCACGGGTTAGTGCATTAAAAATAATATTATTATACTCTTATACTTTTTTCATTCCCTATTGATATTGTTTCAAATTATTAATATGAAGTTATTTCAAGGTAAAGAATTCACATTCTTTTTCAATCAATGTGTAAGTAAGTGGGCCTTGTTGTTGTGTTGTGGAGAAAATGTTAGCGGATAAAAAACTCCTCTCTGACTATCTTTTCTCGAATCATCTTAAACCTAATACATCAGTTACCACCTAACGATATTATTATCATAAAATTCCTTGACTGCCATCAAATACTTTAAATGCCAAAGCATTAGTTAATTGTCTTATGGTTTCAACCCTTGTATCTCCCCACTGCTGGGGCACGGGTCTCTGCCTGCATCGCAGGAAGGTTAGGCCATACCTACTCCATCACGGGGGCCAACTTCGGGTTGGTGGAGGATTTTAAGACAGTGGCGGGCCTTACTCTCAGAAGTTATCAAGCCGCCCATAAGGCTTTTGACATGGCTTAACGATCCCCATTTCATGACAGCCAGTACCAATGGCTTAACGTGCTCCGCGCAGCACGGCAGCGCTCGGAAAAGTTGTCTTGCAAAAGTATGGAAAACAGAACTTTTGCGCGTAAGTGTTTAATGCTAGACTATACCCAATATAAAATTAACTTCCATTCTGCAGGTGCTAGATTATACCCAGTACAACTTAGACCTGGCTGGAGCGAACCGAGGCGCGCCAGGTGCTCAAGCCGAGTGGACAGTGGAATACAACCTAACGCAGCACTACGGTCTCCACGAGGTCTCTTCCCATTCTCTGCACAACCTGGCCGACCGACTGCGCATCGGGACGCCGCACGAGACTGCCACGTTTCACAAGTGAGTGCAATGTTGAAAGATTCCACAAAATTATTAACATTGGGAAAGATTTCGTTCTGCATAAAAAAATAATGCACATCTAGAATAGGTCCCCTATGGCTAATATTTAAGTTTCACTTGCGATGGACCCTACATTTGTTTGACGGGCACAAGCCAAGGTTTTTGTTAGGGAACTTTGGCGACGCGAGTCGATTGAAGCTTGACTAGCACTTTGGGCCGAGCTCATATAAATAAAATTGGTATTTTTTATGGCAAATCGATGTACAATGCGCAGCAGTCTTCCTACTTGTTAATCAGAAGGTTTATCAGTATACATCGAATTGTTATAGTAAACCATTAATTGTGGTCCTATGAATGATCTCTGGCGACGTATCTTAGTCAAAGGATCTCTTTGACGCTGCAACGTGGCATTGCTGCCAACGTGCTGGGGTCCTTTGGTTGGGATATTTTCCAGGGTGGTTTGTTCGATAAGAGTTTTTTTAATATGTTAAGATTTTGAATTGAGATATTTGTTCTGTATTTTTAACGGATTTTTTTTCGGATATTGTGCGTGTCTGGTGCAGAGTGCTTAGTGCGAGTTTGACAGATCCAATCGAATAACTTTACTACCGCGTTAATCGAGCATTGAGTAGTGAGTATGAGTAAGTTAACCGTTCGAACTGGCAAAACGCTGTCACAGTACAACTCGCACTCGCGTTTATTCGTGTTTTGGCTGGTAAACGTGTTCACTTCTCAACGTAAACCATTACAACTCGCACTCAGCAATTTTAATTTCCATACTTGTCGCTAGGCGGCGCTTCCTCGATGCCATAGAAATATGAGTTTACGTTAACGCGATCGAGTAGTTAAAAAACTCGCACTAAGCACTCTGAGCTTTTTTCGATTTTTCTTTATGCGATATTCCTAAACCCCCTATGATAGCACAACGTGGCGCTCTTTAGGGGAGGGCTATGTCCAGCAGTGGACTAGTATGGCCTGACGATGACGATGATGATGATATTCCTAAATAGTCACAAACTTTCTGTTTTCGTAGTAACGTGGCACTACAGAAAGTAAGAAGCAGCGTAAATAATAGCACTGGCCAGATTCCAGGCGGTTGGCGATCTAAAGCAGATTACCAGTATCGATGGGTACAGACGACGTTTCGGGAGCGTTGCAGTTGCCGTTGTCACGGGTAGACTGAAGTGGCAAAGTGCAGTCAATTGTTGTGGGTAGTCAGTCACTTTTAGTTTTTCACAGCGGGCCGACACACAACACTCACTACGTCCGCGGACAGGTCCAATGTATAACTATGTATAGGTATCGGAATTATTATGAAGAACTTGGACTGAAATGGGAACAAGCGGACAGTAACTAATGACGGAAGGCGGATGTCCTAATTAAATAACTATGTTTTCGTTTGGCAGGCTCACAGCTATCTACAGATATAGCTTCCACAACTCATATTTGAAGGAGTTGTATTACAGATGTAGAGATACTCATCCATCCTTTGGACAAAAAATAAATGACACCAAGTCGTTCTAACTTATCTCACTTAAATACAATCTACGGAGTGTTGTAATGTACTTATATATACGAAGGTATATAGGAAATGGAGTCTGGAAATATAATATTTATAGAAACCTCTTACTCTCTCTTTTCTCCACGACCTCTGTGGCGCAGCGATCATCACCACAGAGGTCGTCGAGAAAACAAAACAGGTCTTGGATATTTACATGTTTGTGATGTCGCTGTTTCTAGTTCCCACGACACCGTGTATCCTAGTGCGGGGCCAGAAGCAATGTATGTGTCTGTATATAAATGTTGGATTTATATATAGATATATACGAAGATAGTGTGCAACTTTCCGTCGTAAGGTTGTCTGGGAGAAATTGCTTTTAGGAATAAGGCCACCAATTGTACTCTGTATCTTTACATATTTTATAACATGTGCTCTGGTGTACAATAAAGAATATTTTTATATTATCTTAAGGTTTATGAATACTGGAAATATAACATTTATATCGAAAAACTCTTACTCGCACTTATTGCAACTTTAGAGTTTCAAAAGTTCGTTGATTTTTATCAGCCAAACTTATGCTAAATAAATACTTAAACTTATGGCCTATTATTATTTCACTTTACTTATTAAACACGAAACATTTAACAGAACATTACGTAAGAAACAACACGTGCGAGCTTATCTCTGAAAGAGATTTCTTCGAGCAAACCTTAGATTGTCTGAGAAGCAGTAAAAAGCGGGTCTTTATACGTGTACAAAATGTACTACCCTAGTTTGCAAAACCGGACTGACGACCTAACAACTCGACGATTGCTTACAGAGGGAGAAGGAACTTCTTGCTTTGGGACATACCTATATAGGCTACAAAGGCTACGATAAAAAAAGCTATGAAAGGTTCTCGGAAAGTTATTCATTTACGCCGATGTGTTAAAAAGTTCGAGGGTTGGCGAAGGAAGTTAAAAACACAATTTGAAGGTAGTGAAAGAAAGCTCTAATAAAACTACTGTACCTATAACATTTTTATTATCTATATTACATTAACGGAGAGCTATCATGAAACAATGAATTGAACATGAACGCTTTTTAAAGCAAAAAAACTGCTCTTTTAAATTCTTTTGTTGTTTTTTTATGTAGCCTATAAACGTTCCACTTCGCAGGCCTTCTCTCAGAGAGAGAGAGAGAGAGTAAGGGATTAATTACCACGCGTGCCCACCGCCGATTGGAAATATCAGGCGCTGAGGTATTTGAACACCTCAGACATTCAGGATTCCTCACGATGTTTTCTTTCACGGTTAGCGTGTGGCATTACTACTATAACTTTACAAATGTACATAATTTAGAAAACAAACTCAATGGCACATGCACGCAGTTGGAATCGAACCTGGGTCTTTCGCTTCTGCGCCCATAGTTCTACCCTCTAGACTACCGGCGCTTTTTTTTTAAATTCTTTATTGCATTACATTATTTTTATTTTTAATGCACTAACCCGTGCTAAGGAACAAATTGGTAGAGCGCTGGTACGGATAGCCAGAGGTTGCGGGTTCGAATCCCGGCATGGGTGAAATTTTTAGCCTCTAAATAGGTTTTTAAATTCTTTATTGCACTAAAACAAATTTGTACAAAGGTGAGCTTAATACTAGATAGTATTTTCTTCCAGCTGACCCACGATAATTCGGACAGTGGAAGGGGTAGTGCCAGTAAACAATATAATATAAGAGTGATTTATTACATAACCTAGATTAACTATGTAAATATAACAAATATAATTTAAATACACATACGTATATAAAATAGCACAAAATATATAAAATTATATGCCTTTGTTTGTTTTGTTCTTTTCTTGTAAAGTACAATAACTTAACGGCATTTTGACTTATGTGCCTAAGACCGTCGTCGACCCTAGAGTTATGGCGACAGTACAAGCTCGCTAGAGTTTATCATTCGTTGCGGGTTTTACACATATTACACAATCGGCACCGTGACTCGCCACTCGCAATATGAGATAAACTCGGAACTCGATAAGTATGTACAGCCGGTTTATCCCATAGGATAAACCGGCTGTACATACTCAGGCGAGTGAAGTGTGAATGGGTGAATGAATACTCAGGAGTGAATACTCACAGTCACGAGTACTAACATGTATGCACCTCAGTGCCTTGTCTAGGGTACGACGCTGTAGGACGTTGTAGCGAAAATTTTTCAGCGTAGTACGCTGCGGCGAAGAATTATTGAAGCGAAATCCACGAGGTCGAATGACACCGGAGCGACAAACAGTTGTCGCGAAAAACTGTTGTAGCATCGCTGAGGCGAAAAATAATGAAACGTAATCCACGAGATCAAATTATTCAATTGAATGATGTGTAAAACCGCTTAGTTTATATTTATTGTTTAATTCGTAACGGCGAAAACGCTATCCGCCATCTTGAAACCATCTACGAGTAAAGTATGTAAACAAACATCTTTCAGCCAGAGCCAGTGGACATTGATTATTATAGGACTTATATCAAAGTGATCTTCACATAAATACACCCGAGTTTCAATTGATAAAGAGTCGGGGTCTCATTTGGCAAGTTTGCGCCAAGTTTTTCTTCAACTTGGCTCAAATTTCTTTCTTAATTTCACTGGGTACACGAATCCACAACTTCCCGGGGGTCTTTATTGACGTGTTTTTTTCATTCTCGAACAAAGCAATAATGATAATTGGTATATTTTGGATGTAAATTCGATAAAATCATGGTTGCGTTGTTATTATTTCACTATGCTCAGAGATCACTTACAGAAAATTTAATGTCAAACTTTGTTTACAATTTTTTGGACTTCAAACCATAGACAAAAATGGCTGACCGCGTTTTTGGCTGTTTAGGAAAATGAATTTTTAAAATGTATTTTTAGGTTGCTTTTAGGTCCTCAAAAAATATACTAAAATATTTTTTGGTCTAATGGAAGAGTTATTTACCGTTTTACTTACTTGAAAAGAGAGTCAAATAGCGGATTAAAATATATGCCGTTACTGGTCCATAACTGTTCTGCTTGGTATCGCAGAACGGCACCTTATTGATTTTACTTTATCTATCTTGTTCATTAACTTCTACATCTAAGTCGATGGCAGGCCCCTAGTTTCCGTTCCGAGCCTTTTTCAATTTTCTATTGGGAATATTCTGGTGATTATAGATTAGTACAAGACGCCAGCCTTTTCAATAAAGGTTCGATCGAGCTAGATTGACTCATCATGATCTTATGAGAGAATTTCTCAGTAATGCAAAGTTGTGGAGTTTTTTTTTCGCTGCTTTTTTCTCTACTACAATACGGTTCGAAGGCTAATGCTTTATTCATACACAAGACACACATTAAACATTTGGATGAAATTAATACTAAACACAAAAAAAAGAAAACTCATACACAAAACACATTCAGCAATCAGAATGTAAATTCTTTACGTTGAAATAAATTGATTTGATTTATTGACTTGTGTGGCAGTATAATATAGTATCAGTATGCTTAACATCCACGTTTCTATATCAATATCGGTTGTTATAAATATTGGGTTCAAGTCCCGGCATGGGTGCATTAGCCTCTAAATAGATTTTTAAAATATTTATTTTAATTGAATTATTTGTTTTTTTAAAGTGAATATATAACCAAATATTCTTTGAATATTTCAAGCGTCTACCTATTACCTTTATTAATATCGCGCTGTAAAGGGCGTAAAATCGCGTTTATTGTGTGTTGGGGGGCGGGCTTACGGACGGACGGATATACACTTCCCTTACCCTTTGGGTACGTTTCTCTAAGATGCGTGTTAAAAAAAGGCAAAGTTGATTATAGGTATACTTTAAAAACCTATTTAGAGGCTAAAAATTTCACCCATGCCGGGATTCGAACCCGCAACCTCTGGCTATCCGTGCCAGAGGTTGCGGGTTCGAATCCCGGCATGGGTGAAATTTTTAGCCTCTAAATAGGTTTTTAAATTTGTTCCTTAGCACGGTTTAGTGCATTAAAAATAAAAATAGTGTAATATAGGTATACTTACTCACATACACTTTTCTCAACCTAAACTTCTCACCAACAGGTATCTTCGGGCATACTACACAGCTAAGCAAGACAGCAATGACCACTGTGACGGAGCCTGTGCACACCAACACTTCTGCGCCATCACCTGCCTCGAGACTCAAGCCTACAGGCAGTGTGTGGAGGCAGCGGCCAGCGCCCTCGCCGCCGCAGGGAAATCCGCCCAGCTCATCGCCCCGCTCATGTCTACGCTCACGACCCTACTCGTCTTTATGGCAATTTGTTTGTAAAAAATATTACGAGCGCCTTTGATCTGATACAATAGGCTGACCATGACAACAGGGGGGTGAGTCTCTAAAATGCATAGTTGTTCAAGAGAGTCATATTCGTCCGTTAATGGTCGTTTCATTAACACTATAGGTAGTCTAGTAACCAATCGCATTGCAATGGCATAACGCAGAGCGGTGGTAAGCGGAGCGGTGTAGAACGCCGGCTTCTCAATCGGGAGGTCGTGGGTTCGAACCCCGGCATGTACCAATGCCTTTGTTTTCTAAGTTATGTACATTTGTGAAATTATAGTAGCAATACTACTCGCTGACTGTGAAGGAATACATCGTAAGGAAACCCTAGTGTCTGAGGTGTTAGCGTACCTCAGCGCTTGCTACGTACAATGGCCCAACTATGAGGCTAAGTGCGGAAATCTCAGGTCTAACTAACTATGGTATAACGCGTGCTACTTAATTCGGTGCCTTGCGCGATTCAATCTTGTTCGTGACAGATGCCTATTTAATTTCCACGGGTTATGCCCCTGGAATGACATTGTAGTGCTCTTGCTTTGTAGACTACCAAATTGAGGCAAAAACCACCATTGTCGTGCTTATACCATTCTATTGAAAAACTATGTAAGTATTAGACTCTAGGGCCAGGCGTAGTCTCTGACGTGGAATTGATCGCCTCAACTGCTTTTCAAGAACGTCTTACGGACGAAATTTTCGTTTCAATGACGTGGCTAAATTAGTAACGTCGTGGATTGCGTAACTCCAGGATCTCGGGTAACTAAGTAGGTTGGGTTTTAGCTAAATAGAAAATTAACAGAGTGCGTTCGGCTCTCGCCGGGTCTTTGAGAGCGTATTATCTTTTTGGCCGCATCTTGTTTTCTCTAAACCCGTCTTTAATAGGTTTAGGCCCACTTGTTCCGACGGCAGAGATAGCCCGGGATTCATTCATAATTATTTAGTGTATGGTTTGAGCCAATTTTGAGCCTCCCTACTGTTTCGGCAGTGGTTTATACATTCTAAGCCTTAGGTGTAATAACTTTAATATTTACTTTTAACTGGACAGTGTTATTATAAATGTTTCTATTTTAAGACTCGTAGGTTTTAATGCTATATTCCATAGTTATACTTTTGTCATAGCCATTGTTCTGTTGTGATTATCTAATAGTCAATACACAGGGTTACCTTACAAATGCGCAAATCCTGAAACACTTAAAAATATTTGTCATTATTAACAACACTAACGTACAGTATATTTATCCCCACTTGTTCAATTTAATAAATAAGATTCTAACTTAAAAATTGATATTTGATGCCATAGCTAGGTATTTCCTCGCAAGTTCACAAACTTTTTTCATGAAATTGGCTGCGTGTTATCTAAAATAGTCACCCCGATTACGGGACGACCACGATTACTTCATTTACGGGAATATGGCAATTATTGACTAAAATCCATACTTTATGGGTAGAATATTGATTACTAAATTAGCCTAGTAAGGATAAATAAACTGTAGTAAGTATGTGTTGTCCCGCTGCTAAAAACTAAAAGTGACTTGAGGGCAGACCTTCTACCCTTTATAGTAATAGACTGTACTCGGTACTCGCCACTTCAGTCTACCCGTGACCACGGCAACTGCAACGTTGCCAAAACGTCAGTAATTGAGGTCTTAATTATTAAATGATCGCGATTTGAACCGTTTAATAAATGTGCGTGAATCAAGAGTCATTAAGAAATACAACAGTAGCTTTTGTTGAACGATTTTTAAGTTACTTAATTTCTGTGGTTTTACGTCTGATTTGTGATATACGATGCTTCAAACCATATTTTATGGAACAGAATATACGGATATGTAAGACAACTGTTTTCTGGAGCCTGCGACGTTGGTAAAATCTTAGTAAATTTATAAAAAGTCTTATATTTTGAAAAGTATAAAGCGGAGTAAAACTTACGGAAAATGACGGCCTCGGTGGCGCAGCGGTTTGGCACGCTGACTGTAAAACCGAAGGTCTCGGATTCGATCCCCGGCCGGGTCACAGTAGGAAACGAACTTTTCTTGTTTGTCTCGGGTCTTGGATGTTATCTATGTATTTATTGTATTAAATCTATCGTCTAGTTAGAAGCTAACACAAATCATTTAGTCGTACTTAGTATAGCGCTAACGAGATCTGTGTAATATGTCCATGAATATTTATTTATTTATGAATTTCAGACGCATTTTAAAGGTAACCCTGTTTATTCATGTTTACGTAAAAATAAATATAATTTATTTGTGAATCGTTTAGTTACATGAATAATGTTGCTTGAGTATATTTGTGATGGTTGCTTAAAAACAATGTGATGATATAATGTTAAGTCTAGGCATGTGTATAACACTTAATTTAGACTTGTCACATTATCCAACTAGGCAGTGGTCTAGCCGTCGGTAACCCTATGTCTTACATTACCAAGATAAGACCAATTTAGGGTTATAGCTTGAGGTTACGTATCTTAACAAAGTATAGGTTTGTCAGTCGCAAACATAGAAAGTTTAGAACAGTTGGCAAAAAAATGGAATAAACGTCAAGTAAAATTTACGTCAAATTAGCCAATTGATAGTATGTATTTTATTAAAGTTTTTATATTATATGTATATATGTATATATATATTGTCCCTTAACAAAAAAATATTAGTTGCCACTCTTTATCATGGAGGATTTTTTGTGACACGAATTTTTGTCTATAAATTTTTGAGGCACTAAACTCCTAAACCTAAGTGGCAACTAAGTCTTTTGTTAGTGTTGATAACGCAAATAAATTACATATTTTATTCCTGTATTTTTTTGCTCAGCGCTACTCTTCAGGCTTAGGACTTGAAACCCAATGTAATTATGCACCTATTTTCAGATATACAACACAAAATTCGTGTTACCTTGGTAACGAACGACGTAGGGTTATAGACGGCCTGCCCATGGTCTAAACCATAGATGCGTTGTTTGATTCGTTGTGTTTCCATTGATAGATGAAATCGAATTTTTAATGTAAATAGCATCCTTAGGAGATAATTTGTAAAGGAGGAACAACTAGTTTATAAGTGATTTTGTAAAATAATTTGCATTATTATTTATTTTGTTAATAAAACCTGTCAAAAGACCCTTTTGAATGCCTCGTCAAATGTAACTGAATGGAAAAATGCATTCTAAATATATGTCAAAATGATCTTTGTTTCGTATAAAAAAGTTCATTATTGTGTAAAAAAATTAAAACTTGGTTTTTTTAATAAATTACTGTATTCAGGGAATGTTTTTCAGTTACTCTCAACAGCAAACCTTTTGTTCTAATAAATGAGTTAGATAATACATTTATCAATAAACCTTTTAATACTTTCGTGGTTTCCTAATTGTGGAAAAGACAACGTTTCTTTTATAGTTGCCTACATTGATCAATTCGTCAAAATATTTATTGTTTTAACCAGAGCAAAGCCGGTCAAACGTGCCTTCTTCCGACTTACTGAGATTAGATAATATAACAGAGCTATGATGGGCATAACGCTGGAAACGGTTTAGGCTTGTTTGCCATTTGAGTACAATCGGACCTACCCGTGATTTTGCTGGATACTCCCTATTACAGAAAACACTGGTCTATGTACCAAAAATACAATCCCAAATTATACTAATTGTATTAAGCTCTTGTGTTGGTTCAAAGGTTATGGTTGAAGCACTCGTGGCCTAGGCGAACTGAGTGATTGGAATCAATCACTTGGTTAAGCAACAACAGGCGCGGTCAGGTACAGGATAGGTGAGCGTCCCGTGACTACCGCTAGTGGCATTTTTCGAGCGCTTCCGTGCTTCGCAAGGCACGTTGAGCCGTTGATGCCAGCTGTCATATAATGGCAGTCGTTAAGCCATGTCAGAGGCCTTATGGGCGGCTTGATAACTTCTGACAGTAAGACCCGCCACTGTCTTACAATCCTCCACCAACCCGGACTTGGCCACCGTGGTCTAACCTAACCTTCCTGCAATCCCGGAAGAGACCCGTGCCCCAGCAGTGAGGACATACAAGAGTTGATAACAGTTAATTCAAACACGTCATATCTGTCATATTTGACCCAGTACACGCGTTCCAAAGTCGGAGCAGCAATTTGTAGGTCTCACTGAAATGAAAAATTCATCGCCCAACCGATTCCCTAGGTGAAACAATTGGGTCAGACGCTAATATTTACGCGAGCAACCAATAACGTGTTTACTTTAACATTTCGAACACGAAAAATGCAAATGGGGACCTTATTTATTTTGTGTAACGAGTCACTTTGCTCTGTCGGAGAAATGGTGGTTAAGTACTTTATAGTTGGAGGGTGGTGCGAGAAAATAAAAGTGAAGAAATATTTTCCAGGCCATTTGGCGTGCAGAAAATGCCACGCGAGTGTCCCGCTGTCACGTCACAGCGAATAACCTTCCAATTCCAATAAATTATGTGGTTTAGGGCCTCCATAATTTTATCGTTACCATGGGGGCCCTATTATAAGAATAAGATCCAGCATAGCTAAAATGGGGGCCATCAAGTAACCCGATAGGACAGTGTTGATTTATTGAATGCCTATGGAAGATAGAAAGCAGCAACCCGGATACGATAACGCTAGTGTGCGTTTTAAATGACTAAAGTTGCGACTTTCCAGTACATTAATGTCAAATTGTGACATTTCACTACCACAAAACATAGGCAAATTCCGAAGGAAAATATTGTGGTTTGGCAAATCGAAAATAAACACAGTCAACGATTTTGCATTAGCGCATAACGTCAGTGCAAAGTTCAGTGACAAATTCACGATCGGGTCACGTGACATGTGACGCCTACAAAGTTTGATTCACGTTGGTTCACGATTGAAAGTTTCGCTGGATAAATGCTTAAGTAACAGTATGTTGCTGAGAAATTCGAACTACAGTTGACTGTTGCTTGACGGGATTCACGGTTTGGATGCTGGCTGTAATGGGACTAAGCTGTATCCCATTCCATGTTGAAACAGCTGTAATAGTTTAACTTTAATTAGCGACCTAAGTTAGGTTAAGGTACACAAATCAAAATTTTAAGATCCCTGCGGACATATTCAGTTTATATTCACTGCCCTTGTTTCGGCCGTGTAATAATAATTTAAAAAAGAAAGACAATAAATAAACTATCTATCTATCTTCACGTTGGATTAACATTTTTTGTAATTTAAATGGCATCTTGATGTAAGAGTTTTCCGTGGACAACAAAATTCTACTGCCGGAAGAATGTTGGTTTCGTTTGAGACAAGGATCCTGTAAAAACCTGTGCAAGTTGAAGCCGAAACTTCTGGCGACGGTAGGTCGACGAAAAGTTGTTGCATCAAAAGTTACTCTGTCATGGTGAGACAGTTATTTAATAGGCCACAGCGCGAGGGAATTCCCGTACAAGCGTAGTTTGGATTGCAATGGTTTTGCAAATATCATCGATACTGCAAAAACGGTTTTGAAATTTAAAATAAACTACGAGTATATACACAATAGATTTACTATAGAGATAGATACTGCTGCTCCGGTGCCTATGTCATAGACTCGGTTAAGTCTGTCGAATCGAAAGAAAAATAAAGTTAAGTATTATGTATAGCCCGCTGAGCTACTGAAAATATTTTTTGAAGGTCTTCATTTGCCGCTGAGAATATGTCCTTAGAGGCAAATGAATAACTGTGTCATGACACCGCAATTTGCTGTGAAAGATATTAAATTTTAGGGTTTCTAATCAAGAGAGGTGAAAACTAAATTTCGATTAAATAAATCACCTCTTATTCGCCCAATGCTCGAAGCATACTTCGCCCAACCCTCCCCCAAAATATTTTACTTCTTTCTGTATTTGACCACCCTGATCTAGCCGCTGCCAGCTATCTGTATCACATCATTGATCCATCTGGATAAGATAAAAAAAAAAAAATTCTTAAACAAAAAAATTTTCAAATAGAATTTACAAGGTTGAGATCTCCTTTTAAGTACAACACCTGTGCTCGGAGATCACGCTCTTCCACAACTATACATTTTGATTATTAAAAACTTACAGTTCTACAATAGATTTATGGTGTGTGGATGTGTGTGTATGTAAGTATGTGGTGTGCGTGTGTGTGTATGTAAGTGTGTACGCGTGTGTGTTATGGCGATTTGGTTTGAAATTGTTGGTTTTTTTAGGTAACTCAGGTTAGAACTAGGTTTAAATTAAAAATAATTCTACATAGTATTTATCTTATTTTGTATTGGGTTAAATGTTATAATAGTAATTCCGTTGTTTTGTAGTCTAGTTTCATTAGCCATTCTGATTCAAGATAACATTTGATATCTTTGTATGTTCCCACTGTTGGACCACTGGTCTCTTTCTGTATCACAGAATGGTTAGACCATACTGCACCACGCTCCTTACAGTCAGAAGTTATCGAGCCGCCCATAAGGCTGACATGGCTTAACGACTGCCATTACATGACAGCCAGCACCAACGCCCTAACGTGCCTTGTGAAGCACGGAAGCGCTCTAAAAATGCCACTAGCGGTAGTCACGAGATGGTCATCCACCCAATACCTGACCCAAGTGATTGGTTCCAATCACTTAGTTCCAGGCCACTAGGCCAGGATCGCAGGAGATAAGATGTACTTATTTGTAAAACATGTGTATACATTAACATGAGGTGCTATCCGGGCAAGCTTGTGGGCATACCAACGCTGCGTTTGCGAGTTCCTGGTCTCCAATCATGAACCTTTGTCAACTTTCATCAACTCTCGGTTCTTCGGCAGATATGACCATGTCACTACCACTTCTACTTGGCAATCTTTAAAGCTATGTCGCCTTCTCTTAGATAGTTTAGCTAAATACACACTGCCGATGATTTCCATACAAACGTAGTTTAGTTTAACTTAGATGACAATAATTTAATTAAGAAACCAATAAAGCATGGGCTTAAATGAGGAGGCACAGAAAGATACTATTTATTTCATATTTTTTATAATTAAACCACTCCAGATAAGAATTAATTCTAAGTTTTATTTTTCAAACTTACTGTCCACTTAAATGTTTACGGGTGTATGAAAAATAAGAAAAAATCAAGTACGAATTTTTAATTATTTCGTTTAGAAAGCGTAATCGTCGTTAATAAAGTATCTGTTTTCAGGTTAGTGGTTATTTTAATAGCATATTGTAGAATACCTTAAACTCTAGGTAGACATAAATTATCTACAAGATGCGAGTCAAAAAGTACAGGAATCTGCCTGCTAAACCAAATTTAATCTTGAAAGAAACCAAACGTGAACGCTGCCTCTTTAATAAACTTTATTGATAGGTACATCAAACCATTTCCAATAACCAAAAAACCTAGAGTCAAGAACCTTGTATCCTTTAGCGGAAATATTAGCGTAAACTATTTTTTTTCAGTAGCGTAAACTCCTTTTTTTTCTACGTCTAAAAGAGACAGTAAAACTAAACTTACCTGAACTAGAAAGAGACAGACAACCTCAAGTGTAGGAAAAAACCGAAATAGCCAAAAAAGTATACAATCTTACAAATATACAATCTGTTCAATTTGACTAAAACAAAGTCCGAATAATTCTAAGTCATAAGTTTTTTTTTTAATGTAGCCTTTAAATGTCCCACTACAGGGCGTATACCTTCTCTTAGGGAGAGAGTGTAGGCTTAATTACCACGGGTGCCCACTGTGAATGGGCAATTCCAAGCGATGAGGTGTTTGAACACCTTAGACTCTCAGGTTTCTTCATACATCCATCATACATCAGTTCAAAGTTTATACATCCCATGCCCTCACCATTGAGACCCGAAATACTTCAATGGGCTGTCAGTCATCATTATAACTTATGACGCAAGGTTGCGAACTGCGGACCCGAGCACTTAAACTAGCACCAAGTCTGTTTTTACTTCACAGATACAGGGCGCAAAGACACTGTCGTACTTCCCGAACGGCCCAATAATTTCCGGAAAAAAATACTTCGAACATATTCAAAAACTATATACGTTTTTTTTATAATCAAATATATAACAGTTTATAACGAAATACAGTCTGTTAGCTTTTAGAGTATACCTCGCTACTATCGGATATATTCGTGTAATAGAAATATCGGAACTAATATGACACTTAATTTACATAACTTTTCAAAATAGTAAAGAAAAGTTTTACACAGAACAGGAAGTGGTATTATACTCGTGTGTTTTCGGGGAAAACCGAAGCCTACTCTAGAGCCTATTCTAAAAGCTAACAGACTATAACTACAATACTTAAATTGCGTCTAGATATATAAAAACGAACTATATACTCATAACTAATTTAGTTAACAGCAAGTATTTACATATTTACAGAATAAGTGTTATATAAAATATCGACGCGCCTCATCGACTCATCAGGCGACCCAAGAGCTGGTAGCTACCTCGGCCTTTATTTTATTTTATTTAAGACTAACTGACCCAGCGGACTTCGTGCCGCCTAACAGTTGATTCTTTTTTTTCGCTCCGTAAGAACAATCCTTGTACTTCAAGGAATATTCCAAAAAAAGAATTAGCGAAACCGGTTCAGCTGCTCTCGAGATTTGCGCTTACCAACACATTCAGCGATTCATTTTTATATTATATATTTTAATGTTTAAAGTTCGTTTTTTTAATATATAGACGCAATTTAAGTTCGAAAATTGAATTCAAATATAGTTTTTGCTTCGTTGGAGCGATTACCACTGTACATTTGACTACCAAAACAGTGATCCTGAGGTCGATTCCTTCTCAGATACCACCGTACTTGATTTTAACAACTGGCCTCAGTATGGGTGTATTTCCATTTTGTCTGGTAACCATAGCTCGGGGTGTCAGTTTGGAACAAGGGCGAGTGATTGTGTTGTGTGGTAGTTGCTTAATTTATTGCTATATACCGTCATGAAGTGGTCTAGAAGAAAAAACTCTTAGCAATAAAGCCACCCCATGTACCTTTTCATTCTTATTAATAAATTCACAAGAAGCTTTAATCTAATGCATATATCATGGTCTGAAAAGACTAAGTTTAGAATGTTTTCGTCCATTTTTTCTCCAAAATGATCTAGATTTTGAAATAGACACCTAGTTTGACTTGTAAAGTTCATTAAGCCGCAATTTCTGCGCTTCTTTGAATAAACCTTTTCATTTCTCTTCTGTTCATTTCATATCAATTCCGTGCACTTGTAAAATGTTTATCTAGTCTGTTTTTAGACGAGTTCACTGAAGGAGCACTAATTACTGTCTCTGGTTGTTTATTCCACGCATTCATTACACGGTTCAGCAAGAAGTGTTTTCTGGGATTGTTTGTCCATGGTTGCTAAGCCAATTTCAGCGAGTGCCCTCTTAGAGATTTGTTCGTATTTATTGCATCTCTTTTTGTTGTGTGGTTTGTTTCTTGTGTACAATAAAGAATATTCTTATCCTATCAAATGCCTTGACAGAGCGCTATGGCGCTCATTAGGGGGCTATCCAGCATCCAGCACTAGACTGGTATATTCTGATAATGATGATGATGATCGAACACCTTAGAAACAATTCGTTGGTTTCGAAGATCGAAAATAGGCAATACTCGTGCCAATAAGGTTACCCCCGTTACTAGGGTAACGGGAGTAAACTTGTATGTGACGCCCGCCGGGTTTGTGATTTACCTAGTAGTACGTGTGGTAAATATCATTACAAATAAATTATTAATAATATATATAACAAATGCAAATTATAGTGATAGCGACTGCAGCTAGCAACCACCTACTAGACAAAATAATCCCGCCATACAATTCGTCGTGTTCCGGTTTGATATATGGTGAAGCCACTCTCTACTAAGGGCTACATTCACACGCGAGTTTATTATTTATTGCCGGTTCTACGCAATCAGTACTAAAGATGCGTCATGTGCAACTGGCAATGTAATTTTTTTTTTTAAATATCTTCAGGGGAGTGTGTATAGGGCAGACACAGGCACCTGAAGGCAAGTGAGGCTTCGTCCTTACTTGCCTTCAGGTGAAACATAGGCAATGTGCGAGCCTGTTTTACGAAGTCGCAGTTATAGTCAAGTGCTCGTGGCCTAGGCGAACAAAGTGATTGGAGTTAATCACTCGAGTTAAGCAACAAGAGGCGCGGTCAGGTGCAAGATGAGTGCTTGAATGAGTGCTTCGCAAGGGACGTTAGGCCGTTGGTGACGGCTGTCATATAATGTCAGTCAGTAAGCCATGTCAGAGGCCTCATGGGCGGCTTGATAACTTCTGACAGTAAGGCCCGCCACAGTCTTACAATTCTCCACCAACCCCGACTTGGACGTTGTCTTGGAAAGGTTGGCTTCAAAAGGAAAACATCAGAAATCTTAAAATCTGTGATAACTCTTTTAAGAACATTCAGCCTAAAACGTAGCATCAAAATCCATCAAAAACTAAAAATAGTTGTGATAGTGGAAAAGATTTACGATGTTTGAAAATAGCGTACTATAAAACAAGATATGATTTTTATTCCATTGGTTAGGTAGCACCCCAAAGCGCCTTAAGGGTTTTTACTCCAGAACTCAAATCGCCCTATTTACATGCCAAATCTTGTTAATATTGTAAGTAGTTTGTTGATACTAGCCTGGGTTAGTTTTAATATTTGATTGATTGATGACGTTTATTCAAATAAAAAGACGAGAAGATACAGGAGTTGGTTTCTGCCAAACTGCATAACAGATGTTGGCAGATGCTCTTGGTTTTACAAATTAAAGTATTATACCTATGCAAGGTAAATACGAATAGTAAAAAAGATATTTGAAAAAATGTTTGTGTTGTGAAAGATATTTGTGTAGGGACTACACACAGTGATATTGATTTTCAAATTTTTTTGTTTATAATTAAAACTGTTTTTTTTACGGATTTATGCTCGTTTATTACATTCATAGTCATCCGGGACCACGGCACCTGAAAAAGTGCCGAAACGTTGGAAAATTGTAAAAAATGTAATAAACGAGCATAAATCCGTATAAAAACAGTTTTAATTATGTCTACTGCTCGTGTTAACCTTAGAAAATACTATATGATTTATAACAGTTACAGCTTTTACACAAAATAATAAGTTTATAATCTGGCATCTAAATTAATTGTTTTTACTTTATTAGACTGTAGTCGTCTTTAAAAGTTAAGTAAAATTTGGAAATAACAAGAGGCTATTTATAGATGCTACTTATGTCTACACACAGTAGACTCAGTTTTGGTCACTCTTTTATCACGCGCGCCCTGGCTTCTTAGAAATAGGACATCACGAATAACTTTCTTAGTTCATATCCAATGATTTAGTAGGAAGTCCGGAGAACTTACTGTTCCAGGTCCAATATTTTCCTTATAATTTTTTGGGCAACAAGAAGAAGAAGTTATTCAAAATCTACGTAGTTTTAGAAGACTCGAAGTAACTGTTACCTCCAGGGCTTAGGAGGGTAAATACAAAGTGTTTTTAGATTTTTATCCGCTCGTTGGTCTTCTATCACCCTGTAACTACAAGTACAGAGCTCACTTCTGAGCAAACGGGTCGCAGTTACGTTGCGGGTATCATGTTCTCCGCATAAACAAGTGGTGTATCTTCTCATGCAAATTTATGCAAAGCGCAAAAGTCGATAGACGCCCTCGATATGTTGCGTTGCATTATGTTACTGTCTGCTGTGAAGTAGATTTTGTAACTTGGTTATTCTGCTTTCGTTGTATTATATAGTTATATATTAAACGGGTCTAATCACGATTATTTAATAGTACATTACACAACTAGGGTGGTAATACAAAGAAAGGCCGAGATCGCAGAAGTTTGCGGCCCGAGCTGCAAGCGAGGGACGTAAATATGCGATCGAGAGCTTTCTTTATTACCTCCAGTGTTGTGTACATATTTTTATGTGTACACTTGGCCAGAAAGCGGCTGTTACCGTACGCGCAGCGTGCGGAAAAAGCCACTTTATTGCCAGGTGTGGCATAAAAAAAAAAAAAACGTTACTACCCACAATAATTGACTGTACTCGCCATTTTAGTCTACCCGAGACCACGGCAACTGTAACGCTGCCGAAACGTCGGGAAGTAAGGTAATTACGTTTACTAATAAATGATCGCGATTTGACTCGTTTATTATATAACTATGTATGAGTATCGCGAATCATTACGAAATACTTTCGTTGAATTACTTTACTAAGTGCACTTGTTGTTGTTGCTTTACAACGTTTACCTGTAAGCGTCCGTGCTTCGCAAGGCATGATAAGCCGTTGGTGCCTGCAGTCATGTAATGGCAGTCGTTAAGCCATATCAGAGGCCTTATGGGCGGCTTCATAACTTCTGACAGTAAGGCTTTAATCTTCCTGCGACGCAGGAAGAGACCCGCTTTTATTACGAAGTTTATTTAATTAAGTGTCATATTAGTTTCGTTATTTCTATTACACGAACATATCCGACTCTATCCGATAGTAGCCGAGGTATATTCTAAAAGCTAAGAGACTGTAAGGGTCTGTTTCACAATCTGCAGATAAAGTTCCGGTTAAGCTATCCGCAACCAGGGCTGCCGTTTTTTCTAAATTTGAAGCCATAAACGAACACACGCAATATAGAAAAAAATATTTGAATTTAGAACAGACGGCAGCCCTGGTTGCGGATAACTTATCTGGAACTTTATTTGAACATTGTGAAACAGGGGCTAAGTCTTTTTAAATACTAAGAACCGTATTAAAAGACATGTTGTCAAGTGTTTTTATTTAGCCTGCTTTATTTACTTTTTTAGGGTTCCGCAGTCTACCAGGTTAGAATCTTTAGGTATAGTTTCGATCCGTCAGTCTATCTGTCTGCGGCCTAGTTCAAAACGATTAGTACTAGTACTAGAAACCTGAAACTTCGCATATACATGATTAATAACACCGGAAAAAGGACACAGTAAAAACATTTTAAGTTTAGAAAACACATGTGTCATCAACAGTTTATTAACATATTTATTTAAGGTTATTAATAAGGTGTTATTATCATAATTTTAAAATCTAGAATAATATAAAACTATCAAATAATCCCTAAAATATTTTATTTGACATTGTAAAGTATTTCACCGCTAAAACGGCATCGCACTTCCGTTTATACGAACTTCCGTCCAAATGACAGACAGCTGTCAGTCAAAGCTATAAAAGGAGATGCGACGCCGTTTTGGTTAACTTTTGTGTGCTGGTTGTCAATCGACACGTTTCTCCGTAAAAGTGTACATATATTTATATTAAAAGTTACGAGTTGCTGGAGTAATCTTTGATTATTGTAAACATCTGGAAGGAATTACATTCTGTGGAAAAGTGAGTATGCATTATTTTATTTTATTTACCCCTATAGACTCCCTGACCCAACATTTCAGAAGTGGGATGATTAGTGTTCTCATACCCATTCAAAGCTAACTTTTTTTTTTTTACATTTTTCGTTCTATTTTACTATAAAACATGCATGGTCACAATGTGTACCTATGTAAATTTTGCTTTGCTTTCGGCAATTTCTTCAGAATTTGAGATCAGGTAAATATTTTCCCGACTCAATTAAATGGTGAACAGTTTACTGTGCGATTTATATTTTTTTATACTTGCAGTGAATACGTCAAAACAGGGCTTTGAAGGCTACTCGCCAAGCCGCCCTACCGAAACGGAGCGACGCTCCCGCAGTCGGCAACGAACTCCGTCGCCACTGCTGCCAGGCAAACGGCTACGACACAAAACTCGCAGTCGATCTACTAGACGTAGCCTCCGAGATTTGGACCAGGAGTCTGTTGAACGCCGAGAGCGTTTGCCACGCAGCAAGGAGAGAGAGCCACGCAGTCCCCGGGCTGATCAACGGTCTACAACACACGTGAGCCGTCGGTCTCATAAGCCTGTGGACCGATCATCACGCAGTAGAAGCCGACAGTCGTGCTCAAGCGAAGCAAGCCGCCGGTCGCGCAGTCGCACCAGCCATGGTGGCTGCCGCTCGCGTAGTCGCGTTGAGCGCCGCTCGCGCAGTCGCGTTGAGCGCCGCTCGCGCAGTCGCGTTGAGCGCCACTCGCGCATCCACGACAGTCGCCGCTCGCGCAACCGAGCCAGCCGCCGCTCGCATAGCCGGGCCAGTCGCCGCTCGCGCAGCCGAGCCAGCCGCCGCCCGCGCAGCCCAGCTGGCCGCCGCTCGCGCAGCCCGCTCGCACGCCCATCACGGAGCCGGGCCAGTCACCGGGAGGACCAGTTAAGTGATACTTTTTTTACTCCTAATACTCTTGCTAAACTTTTGAATGCTTTGAAAAATGTAAACCGCTCTGACTCTTTAGACAAACTAGGCAATATGCAAAATACCATACCTGAATTCGATCCTGCGAGAAAAGAACAAACCATGACGATGTGGCTTCACAAAGTAAACGAATGCGCTTCTATTTACGGATGGAACGAAAAACAACTAGTTCATTTTGCACTGCCTAAGCTGCGAGGTGTCGCTCAACGTTGGTACGAAGGGTTATCGTCAGTTCTTTTCTCGTGGGAGGAATGGCAAACCAAATTGTTAACCGCATTTCCTTCTGAGGAAAACTACGGGCAGATGTTGAGTGACATGTTGGCCAAGCGCGCCCGGTTTGAGGATTCACTGGAGACGTATTATTATGATAAAATTGCTTTGATCAATAGGTGTGGTATAGAAGGGAGAAGGGCCGTGGAATGTATTTTACATGGGATAGATGATCGTTCTATCCGGCTAGGGGCAGAAGCCGTTCAATACGATAACCCGGAAAAACTGCTTGCCTATTTGAGGAATGCTAGAAATGTTCGACCTCAAACTGAGCGTAAACAAATAAGAGGACAAATTAATAGTAAAACTACCTCTCTTTTAGACTCTCAACCTAAATTGGGCTTTAGACCCCGCTGCTTTAACTGCAAGCGGGAGGGTCACACAGTCCCTCAGTGTACCCACCCAATAAAAAAATGTGGCAAGTGTAATAAACTTGGGCACGATACTGAACACTGTTACTCTAAGCAACCTTTGCCTGCAGAGAAAAGTGTAATGTCTGTTTCACGCGAACACAACTTAGGTGATAAATATCACAAAGTTATTAATATTAATAAAATTCCTTTCGAGGCTTTTATAGACTTCGGAAGTGAATGCTGTATGATCAGGCTTTCTGATTCTAAAAAAATTGATAACCACGTTAATACTGACGGGCTTCCTACACTCAGAGGCTTCGGAAACTCTGCAGTTCAAGTATTAGGAAAGTGTTTTGTCAACATAGTGATTGATGATGTTGAAGCGGACGTTAATCTATTTATCGTACCTGACGAGGTTATGCCTGTACCGGTCATGATAGGACAGTCCTTTACAGAACAACCTCATATAAGCGTGTTTAAAACAAGTGATGCATTGCAGATGTTGCAAACAAGTGGCGATATCATTTATGACCATAAAGTCGATATTTTCGTCAAAGATAACGTAACTACCTCTGGAGTATCCGTAATTGACGTTTACACAGAGCCAGCTATAACCGGCGATGTATATGTCGAAGGAGGCTTGCGTCTTATCTCGGACGTGAGGTTCTGTGTGCTCTCAGGCTTATTTAGTATGGGGAAAGATGGGGTTGGCAAAATGGTGGTTAGTATCCCGAAAGATTTGAGCGTTGTTTTGAGCAAAGGGTATAGAATAGCTCGCGGGCGCAAGGCTAGAGAGGATGGAACCTCCAGCAAACAGGTCATGCAGATAATTAATGAGAGTCTTAATAATAATAACCTTACGGAAGCCGAGATTAAAATGGGCAAAGATGTACTACCGGCGCAGAAGGAGCAGTTGCTTGCCCTTCTTAATAAATATCGAAGGTGTTTTGCCTCTAGTATGTCTGAGCTCGGTACCACATCTGCTGGCGAAATGTCAATTACGCTTAGTGATGACACACCCGTGGTTTACAGGCCATATCGACTATCAATAAAAGAGAAAGAAGTAGTCAGAGATATGGTCTCTGAACTACTGGAGAATGGGATAGTTCAACCGTCCACTTCACCTTATGCAAGCCCAGTGGTACTGGTACGTAAGAAAACTGGTGAGTACCGGCTTTGCATTGACTACCGCGCTCTGAATAAAAGGACAGTCAGAGAAAACTACCCCATGCCCCTCATAGACGACCAATTGGACGTTTTGGCTGGACATCAGTATTACACTACACTTGATTTAGCATCTGGCTATTACCAGATTCCTATAAGGGAGGTTGACAGGTTCAAAACTGCGTTTGTGACTCCGGATGGGCATTATGAGTTTACGAGGATGCCGTTCGGACTTGCAAACGCCCCTGCCACCTTTCAGCGTATTATGAACCAGGTTCTGGGTTCCGCTCGGCATAGGGAAGCCTTAGCTTATTTGGACGACGTTA
The DNA here is from genome assembly GCA_934045075.1 of Yponomeuta sedellus. Lineage (NCBI taxonomy): Eukaryota > Metazoa > Arthropoda > Insecta > Lepidoptera > Yponomeutidae > Yponomeuta > Yponomeuta sedellus. The sequence continues at coordinate 18,497,408 of OW203727.1, read as the reverse complement.
TTATTCCAGCAAAAGACTTTTCTGAAGGTCTGCGTTTGCTAGAAAACGTTTTAAAACTCTTTTCCGACGCAGGTCTTACGCTGAAACTTTCCAAATGCTTATTTTTTGGCCACACTGTGGATTATCTAGGCTTTGAGATATCAATGGATGGTATCCAGCCAGGATCAAGAAAAATTGAGGCGGTAGATAAATTTCCAGTTCCACAAAATCAGCACAATGTGCGGCAGTTCATCGGCTTGGCCAGTTTCTTCCGGCGATTTGTCCCCGGTTTCTCGATTATTGCAAAACCTCTTACACACCTTCTAAAGAAAGATGTCGATTGGGTCTGGGGGCCAGAACAGGAAAAGGCATTTCGAGAGCTTCAACACAAATTGGTATCAAAACCTACTCTAGCGTTATATGATCCACAGGCAGATACCGAGCTCCATACAGATGCCTGTAAGATTGGCGTGGCTGGCATTTTGCTGCAACGCAATGAGAGTGGTATTCTTAGGCCTGTGGCTTATTTCAGCCGACAGACCACGCCTGAAGAAAAAAACTACTCCTCTTACGATTTGGAGACACTCGCGGTAATATGCTCTCTTCAAAAATTTCGTGTATACCTTATTGGATTAAAGTTCAAAATTTTAACCGACTGCAATTCATTACGTGCAACATTTCAGAAGAGAGACATGTTACCGCGTGTGGCCAGATGGTGGGAACAAATGCAGGAATATACTTTCGACATTGAATATCGCCCAGGCTCATCCATGGCCCATGTAGATGCGCTTAGCCGTAATCCTGTACCTGACGATTTCCAAAAGGTCATGAACGTTACAAGTAATGATAATAATTGGCTTGCTACAGTACAGAGCACGGACTCTGAGATACAACGGATTATTAAAATTCTGAAAGACCCTAACTTTAATGATGTCGTTGACATTAAGAATAATTATAAGCTCATTGGAGACAAACTGTTCAGAATAACGCCTGATGGAGATAGATGGGTGGTGCCTAAAGGAGTCCGCTGGCAAGTGGTCAAGCTGAATCACGATGATATTGGCCACTTCTCAGTAGACAAAACCGTAGAAAAGGTCAAATCATCGTACTGGTTTTCTAAAATGCGACATTTTGTTAAAAAATATGTCACCTCTTGCCTTGAATGTGCCTATTCGAAAACTCCAGGCGGTAGAAAACCAGGGTTTCTCCACCCTATTGAGAAAGTGGATGTACCATTTGATACGGTACATATTGACCACGTTGGCCCCTTTGTTCGAAGCAGTAGAGGAAACATGCACATACTTGTGATCATCGACGCCTACACAAAATACATTTACCTTAAGCCTGTCCGAAATACTAAATCCACCACAAGCATCAAAGTTCTTAGAGAGTACTTTGGTATCTTTGGCGTTCCGCGAAGGCTAATTTCTGATAGGGGAACTTCGTTCACCAGCGCCTCGTTTAAAAAGTTTATTGAGGAAAAGGGCATCAAACACGTGCTCAATGCCGTATCCACGCCTCGGGCGAACGGCCAAGTGGAGCGGTACAACAAAGTGATTGTCGATGCTCTCACAACCAAATCCATTGGTACGGCCGACAACAAGTGGGACGACCACCTTCCTGAAATTCAGTGGGGTATAAATAATACATTTAATAAAGGTATCAACCGAACTCCTTCCGAAGTACTTTTCGGAATCAGACCGACGGGTCCTAGTGAGGGTAGGATCCTGGGAGCACTGGCTGATAGTGCTGATACAAGTCACTCACACGACCTTGACAGAACAGAGATACGCCAAGACACTAATGCTCACATCAAAGTAAATCAACAGAAGCAGAAAGAATCGTTTGATAAAAAGCGTTGCGAACCTCCTAAATACGAGGTTGGTGATCTGGTAAGAGTGGAACGACAAGTACCCGCAACTGGGCAAAGCAAAAAGCTCCTACCGAAATTCCAGGGTCCTTACAAAATCTCCGCTATACTCGATCATGATCGCTTTCAAGTGGAAGACACTCCATTAACACGAAAGGGCGGTAGAAAGTTTTCTACGGTCATAGCTATCGATAAAATCAAACCATGGCTCACTTTTAGCAGACCTCACGGACATGATGTAGAAACCTCTAGTGACGCCTCTGAAGAGGACTCTTAAAATTAGCTACTCATCAATTGGTTTCGGGGTATCCTATTGTGTATTGATTAACATAGCTAGATATTATTAATTATATACAAGAAATTAATTAGGTTGCGAAATAAGCACCGAGATTTAATCATTTCATTATTATTTGTTATGCCTTGTAAATAATACAGAAGATGTTGTTTTAAGTTGCTTGATTTACTTGTCTAGATAATTATGTGGATTTTGCTTCTATGCTAAATTGTTATCTTGGACAACCCTGGTTCTAAGATAAGCAGTGGTCCTGAACTTTACTGTTATTTTGGACAACCCTGGTCCCAAGCTATGTTGTTATCGTGGACAACCCTGGTCCTGAGCTAAATAGTAATCTTGGACAACCCTGGTCCTAAGCTAATTTGTTACATTGGACAACCCTGGTCCAGAACTAAATTGTTATGTTGGACAACCCTGGTCCTATAATTTGTTTATCTTAATATTTTGGACATCCCTGCTCATAAAATAATGCTGTACCAATAATGCAGGACCATTGAAGTCCTTATTGTTCTGTGTTTATTTTGTTTTTTTTTTTATATATATATAATTACTGTATTATTTTAGTTGTACGAGGTCATACAAGATAACTCAGATGGCCGACTGTCATCAACAGTTTATTAACATATTTATTTAAGGTTATTAATAAGGTGTTATTATCATAATTTTAAAATCTAGAATAATATAAAACTATCAAATAATCCCTAAAATATTTTATTTGACATTGTAAAGTATTTCACCGCTAAAACGGCATCGCACTTCCGTTTATACGAACTTCCGTCCAAATGACAGACAGCTGTCAGTCAAAGCTATAAAAGGAGATGCGACGCCGTTTTGGTTAACTTTTGTGTGCTGGTTGTCAATCGACACGTTTCTCCGTAAAAGTGTACATATATTTATATTAAAAGTTACGAGTTGCTGGAGTAATCTTTGATTATTGTAAACATCTGGAAGGAATTACATTCTGTGGAAAAGTGAGTATGCATTATTTTATTTTATTTACCCCTATAGACTCCCTGACCCAACACATGCTTCCTAATTTAGTAGTAAAGTAGATACCTGAACTAGATAATCTTTTTTTTGCATGGACATATATTTATAATAAACACGCCGAATAAATGTTAGAATTACATCGTAAAAAACAATCTTCTATAGAGTAAGTACCTACACCTAAATTAGGGATGCATTTTTTTCTCGCCTACATCATAGCGTTGTGTGGTGTCGGCCTAGAGAATAGCACCAACCCAATTCTTCCCGCGGGTGTCGTAAGAGGCGACTAAGGGACAAACCGGGGGGTGGGCAGCAGCGCCCCCTGCAGTAAGATTCCACCGAACTGCGATCCCCAACCCGCATGCCCAGCGTGGGGATTATGGGCATTATCCCCTATGATAGCACAACTTGGCGCTCTTTAGGGGAGGGCTATGCCCAGCAGTGGACTAGTATAGCCTGACGACGACATCATAGCGTTGGATTTGTTGTTTAAAAATATTGTGAGTCTAGAAAGATCTTTTTTTTATTTTGGGTTCTCTTGGCGAAATATTACAGCGCCTTAGAGCGCAAATTTTGGTCCGAGTAATTTAATGCACTAACGGAATCGAGGCCCTGGTTAAACGGTTGATTGTAGAATCGTGAAAACATTCATACGTACACATACACACACACTCATACACAAATATACACACATAATACACACCATACAGTCACACATACATATTGATCAGTCATTCCTGTAATTTTCAGTTACTGTAGTCGGTAGGTAAACACGAAATCAGAATTATTGTTACCCATAAGTCTGATGCCGTGTTTACCTACCTACGTCATGCACCGATTACATATTTTGTAAGCAAACTATTACGTACGTTTATTTACATTCGCTATTAAATTTCGTTTGCTACAGCGAGAAAATGTAAAAAAAGAAAAACAAAACCAATAATACCAAAAGTAATTTATCTAAGAGAGTTTCTGTCCGTTTGATTTCCTGAGCCAAGATATCTTCGTTGGGAAGGGGGAAAATGATACAGATATTTTTTCGAATATAAATAATATTCTTTTAACTTTTCGCCGTCATTTGTCCACTGTATTCATTGAGCACAATGAATGCTTTTTAAGCGAGTAGACACGATGAAATTAAAAAAATATGCCTTCGCTTTTATGCTCACAAAAAAAGTTATAAACGTATAATTTGTCAGTCCTTGCTGGCATGATAATATTTACATAGAATTCTTTGTTTTGGCCCAACGAATTCTTTTAGAACAACTCGATTTGATTAAACCGTTTTTTTTTAAACTTTTTATACACATATATCAGGGCTATCATCTCAACCCATTATGTCCCCACCGAGGGCTAAGGATTTCTTCCCTGAGGAAGATATAGGCCATCTTCTCTCCACCACAGGGACCAAGTCTGGATTGGTAGAGGTTTGCAAGACTAGTGACTGGTCTTACTGTCAGAAGTTTTCAAGTCACCCTAAGGCCTCAGACTTGGCTTAACGACTGCCATCTATCGACGATAGCTGGCACCAACTGCTTAACGTGCTTTGCGAAGCACGTAACCGCTCGGTAAAATGCCACTAGCATTAGTCATAGACGGTCACCCATCCATGCACTGAACGCGCCCGATGTTGCTTAACCTTCGTAATCGTTTAAGATCACTCAGGCAGCCGGGGCTTCGAGCGATTCTGAAAATAAGGTACACATCCAAAACAAATATCTAATAAAACTAACACACACGCTATCAATCCGGTCCGGGAAATTCCCGACTCAAATGTCCGTATTTACTTAGTGAAATTTAAGTAACGTTCAGTCAAGCTCTTTGCTGAGAAATTCGAAGTGACAGCACAACAGTTAAGTATTTAGCGAAATTCTCAATTCAGTAACTGGCCCTCTGGCTGTCTGTCAGTCAAAAAACAACATCCCACCTAACATTCTCCGTACGTTATATTTGGGCGATTTAATTCGCCAATCCGCTGTAGGCACGCGTAGTAATCAATCTCTCTCTCTCTCTCTCTTTCTTTCATACAAGATCATTTGAGAAAATACTGTCGGAGTGTACATTTTTTCTAGCCGTCTCTTTCTCCACTGCAACTAAACCTAAAGACAGCAATAACCAAATATTGTACATTGACATTCAAAGAACATTCTGTTTTTATTCTGTTACATTCTGTAAATTTTTCACGTTGAAATAAAATACCTATATGATTTCTCACTGAGAGAAGGCCTGTGACCTGCAGTGGGGCAAATATAGTGTTAATTACACCTTTTTTCCGGAGGGGTACAACTTGCTGCAATTCCAACAAACCTAGAAATTGCTTCCGGAGCTTCCGATTAAACAAATTTTCACCTCTCATGCTCTGAAATTGCTAATTTGTGGCAGGATATAGGCTGCACAAAATCGATTTTTGTTCACAAATGCATTAACGTATCTACTCATAAATGTATCTAAATTAAGGCAAAGAAAACGAGCCATGGAGCCAAACACAATAAAAAGTTCATAGATAGAATTTGTTATCTCACAATATTTACTTTAATTTATTTGCCTCATGTTATTAGGACATTAAGACATAAAAGTTATTACAATTATTAAAATTAAATTAATAAAAGAATATATATTACAAAATTCATTTAATAACAGGCTTCGAAAGATTAAAAAAAACGAGGCGGGGAACAGGTCTTTACGTCATGTTATACTACTGTTTTATTTCCTCGCAATCGAAGTGAAAAGCAGAGTGTATAACTCGTCCACAAAACTATTTTATCCTCGACATTACTATCAGGCCTCGCCTTTGGGTCGGGCTGTTAAAAGTCTTGGATGAAGATGGTTTCGTTCGCACTTGTTGTAAGATCTGAACGAGAAATTTTGAATTAATGTTTCAACAGTCTCCTTTTTTGCTGACGGTACTAGATCTTGGGACAAGCAACCGTACTTAGTCAAATATGTTGAAGATGTATACTTCCAGTTTCTCGTACACTAAAAAAGCTGTTAATCAACTAACAGCTATCAGTTGGCCTGAGTGCATAGGTACAAAGAAACAACTGACAAATGTCAACACTAGTGTACGAGCTGGGGTTAAATGGGTTAAGACCAATTTTTTTTCGTATGTACGTAATCACGCGTTGTGTCAAAACGGAATGTAGTACAAGGGAAATCTTCAAAAAAAATATATTAAATGTAAATATAACATATAAAGTTTACAAATTAATTAGAAAAACGATCAATTTATTGAATTTTAAGATTAATCCACCAGTCCTAACTATTAGTATTTTTAACAAATATTTACGGTTATATCAAATGCTTAATTTACAATTCTTAATTAGGTAATTATGAGGCGGACCAAACAGGTGTGCAAAAATTCATTCCGGCCTAATTTGGTCTCAATATGGTATCATATGACGCGGAATTACCGACGGTCGGCCCGCGGCCTAAATGGAATGTAAAAAATATATAATGAAACCTCCCTCCGACCGAGTCGGCGTAAAAAAATATTTCGCTCAGCTCCCTGTCTCGCCAATGAAGATTGATGAATGGCCTTGTTATTCCTTCACTTTTACCCCGGCATGAATTTCATTCTTCTCTTTGCTGAGTTTTTTCCCATTTAGCTCTGTGTGTGCAGAGTGTATATAGTAGCTTATATGTAAGAAGGATTAATTTCATTTAACGCTCGACTAGGACAAACAGTCGGAGTGGTCTGTCGTCTTTTTGTTAAAAAAGCTGATGAAAATTGTCTCGGTGACAATATTCTCAGGTGGGTCCGGAAAACGTGTGAAACCGTTCCAATCGTTTTTTTTTTCTTTAGAGTGACTAAATCAGGTAAGAGTGGCACGACGTACAAGGTATTCACCTGAACTCTACATATATTGAAAATACGCTACAATACATTACAAATGTTGTTTTTGCATGGAATTTGGCCATTGGCCTTTATGGTGCATATGGCCAACAGTATATGATGGGTATATAATAGATTAACACAAGCTTGTTAGTGTACCAGAAACCGTAGTATTTAGTGTGATTTCCTTTTTGTGTACAATAAAGCTTAGTATGTCATAAAATCACTGAACAAAGTATAAAATGAAAACAAAAAACGCCTTGTTTTATTACGATTATTTTGCGCCAGCCCCGGCAGTGATGTAAGTGCAGGTTGAAACGTCCCCATACTAAACCGCGGCAGCGTAATCTACCACTAGGCAGTAGTGATAATGATGTCTGCTCTAATATTCTTCGAAGTTTGAAAATTTTTTTAAACCTTACAACAAAACGGATTGCTATGCAGGCCAAATACATTTTTATATGGTAAACAGCATGAAATGAAATGAAATGAAAAGGTTTTATTCAAAGTAGCACAGAAACTGCGGCTTAATGAACGTTACAATTCAAACTAGGTGTCCATTTCAAAATCTAGATCATTTGGGAGAAAAAATGGACAAAAAAACTCCCAACTTAGTCTTTTCAAAAGTCCTTAATTAACATAGTTTATAAAATTATTATAAAACATAGAACTCATACATTGGCTTTAATTCCAGACCTCATTGTCATCTAAATATTCCTTTATGTTATAGTAGCCCTTTTGGCACAAAGTGTGCTTAAAATTTTTTTTGAACCGCGATTCAGGCAAGCTTAATATATCTTCAGGGATTTTATTATAGAAGCGTATACAATGCCCCATGAAGGATGTATTAACCTTTGCCAGCCTAAATAGTGGGAACAAAAGTTTATGTTTATTTCTAGTATTTACATTGTGTTGGCTACCTAAAGTTTTAAAGTTACTGATATTTTTCCTAACGTACATAATGTTTTCATATATATACTGACTGGCAACTGTCAGGATGTTAGTTTCTTTAAAAAAAACTCTTAACGAATCTCTACTACCCAGCCTATAAATGAATCTGATCGCTCTCTTCTGCAAGACGAAGATGGTCTCAATGTCTGCTGCCTGTCCCCACAGTAGTATGCCATAGGACATTATACTATGGAAGTAACTAAAATAAACATTGCTGTTGCGACGTCAGTTAGTTCCCTAATTCTTTTGACTGCATATGCTGCTGAACTAAGCCTATTTGCTAATTTTTCTATCTGAGGACCCCATTGAAGCTTTGCATCAATTGTGATACCTAGAAACACAGTTTCATTCACAAGGTCTAATTTGTCATTCCCCAATAAAACATTGCTGTCTACCGTTTTGACATTTGGAAGAGTGAACTTTATACATTTCGTCTTTTTTGAGTTTAACAATAAGTTATTAGAAGTAAACCAATTTAGTACCCGAGAGAGAGCATTATTTGTATTGTCAAGGTCATTTTCTTGTCTCTTAATTTTAAAAATAAGTGACGTGTCATCTGCAAATAATACTATCTCTGACATATTTTGAACCATGAACGGCAAATCATTTACATATACGAGGAAGAGGAACGGCCCCAAAATCGATCTCTGTGGCACTCCTATCCTGACCTCTGATCCTGAACATTTAGTTCTATTTATATCAGCTCTTTGAACTCTCCCTTCTTAATATGATGTCATAAGTTTTAGGCTATTCCCGTTTATACCATAGTGCTTTAATTTTAAAAGAAGTGTTTTATGGTCAACGCAATCAAATGCTTTCGACAAGTCACAGAATATGCCTATAGCATCCTTGCACTCTTCCCATGCACTAAATATATGTTTAACTAACATGACGCCGGCGTCCGTTGTAGAGCGCCCTTGCGTAAAGCCGAATTGCTGACCATGGAGAAGTTGATAGTCATTGAAATGTGTAAGCAGTTGCCCTAGAACTATCTTCTCGAATATTTTACTCAAAACGGGTAGAACTGAGACTGGTCTGAAATTTGTGGGATCTTGCTTATCACCACTTTTAAATAAAGGAACGAGCCTACTATATTTCACTAGATCAGGGAATATACCCTCATCTAAACATTTGTTCAAGATTTCGGCTAAATGGGGTGCTAGGGTATCGATTACTGAGCTAACTACTGTTACTGACATACCCCATAAGTCTTCAGTTTTTTTAAGCTTTAGCTTTTTAAACGATTTAATCACGGTATGGGCTTCAATATACTCGAACGAAAAATCGTGACGGCATGGGGGGACATTGTCTTTTAAAATACTTTCAGCAAGAGCTGGAGAAGAGTCTAAAGGAGCTGTCGTCACAATTGGAACATTTGTAAAGAACTTTTCAAAAGCCGTAGCAATGTCTTCATTTGAGGTTATAAATTTATCATCTATTTTAAGTGAAAGTTCGCAATCTCCTGATTTGGATTTACCGGTTTCCTTATTTATAATAGCCCAAATTGTTCTGGATTTATTAGACGATTGAAGGATTTTGGTTTTTATATGCTCACATTTTGCTTTGTGGCAGACGGCCTTAAATAAATTTGAATATAGTTTAACATACTGTATAAAACTGGAGTCATATGTGTATGTTTTTTTCTCATATAGCGCATATAGGGTGTCCCTGCTTTTACGGATGCCGGCAGTAGCCCATTCACTAAATGCTAGTTTATTTCTTTTTGATGAGAACTTTTTCAATTTAAAATCTTTTTCAAAACTATCTGAAACAACTTTGAAGAAATTTCCATAATGAGCATTTGCATTAAGGGTCTCATTATTTTGTGTAGGTAAGCTACTTTGTAAGTCATTTCTAAATAATTACATCTTTTTTGCTGTCATGAGCCGATAAATTATATCTTGTTCCTTTTTTTTTTAAATATGCTTCAAAGTGGACAATTTGACCATTGTGGTCTGACTTTAAGCAAGTTACTGTAGAACAATGTGAAAATTCACAGTCGCAGAATACGTTGTCAAGACAGGTGGCTGTGTTTTCGGTAATCCTAGAAGGCTCTAAGAAAATATTAACTAAATTAAAAGACTTGAAACTAAGTTTTAATTTGTTATTTAAAACGGAATCTACCAGCAAGTCTATATTAAAATCTCCACAGACTATAACTTTCTTGCTACTACTTGAAGCTACCTTTGAAACATCCTCTAGTACGGATTCAAATAAACTGTAGTCACTGGCGGGGGGCCTGTATACGCTTACTACAATATGCTTAGCCAGTTCAACACATGATAGTTCTACAACTTTTTCAACAGAAAGTCTGCTAATATCTTTTCGTTCTTTATACTTCAAACTACTATTTACTCTTATTAAAGATCCACCATGCAATGCAGACTTTCTATTAAAGCAACTGGCTATTTCATAATTATTTACAGAAAAAATCATTTGGGACTCTATTAGCCAGTGTTCAGTGACACAGAGTACATCTACTCTATGTTCTTCTAAAAATAACTCTAATTCTAGTAATTTACCAGAAAAACCGCCCTGTAAATTTTGATTAGCTAAGATAAGTTTTTTTAAGGGGGGCTTTTCTGTTGTCTGCGCTGATAGTTTAAATCAGCAGTCAAGCTTAACCTACTTATACTAGGTTTTTTTAAAACCTCAGAATACAGAGGTTTGAGTGTAGAACTTCTACAGTTAGCAACTTTAGTTGGTCCCTGTTTTATTGTCTTAACAATAATGGGGTCATAAATATTGAATGCCAATAATTTGGCAATCTGTCGTTTCGAAGAAAGAGGCACATGCATTGTGTCCCTAGTCAATATAAAGTTTCGAATAAAATTATTCGTTTAAAAACCTATTTAGAGGCTAAAAATTTCACCCATGCCGGGATTCGAACCCGCAACCTCTGGCTATCCGTGCCAGCGCTCTACCAATTGAGCCAATGGGCGACTCACGGCATCAGTGAAATTTCGAACCTCTTTACACTATTCTCTGTATTACGTACAGGCAGCGACATCTGACTTAAGCAAATTGCATTACTTACAGCCCCGACTACCTACTTTGCAGTTAGGTTTAACATCGGAACGATATCACTGTACTCACATGATTATACTATTTTTATTTTAATGCACTAACCCGTGCTAAGGAACAAATTTAAAAACCTATTTAGAGGCTAAAAATTTCACCCATGCCGGGATTCGAACCCGCAACCTCTGGCTATCCGTGCCAGCGCTCTACCAATTGAGCCAATGGGCGAGTCACGGCATCAGTGAAATTTCGAACCTCTTTACACTATTCTCTGTATTACGTACAGGCAGCGACATCTGACTTAAGCAAATTGCATTACTTACAGCCCCGACTACCTACTTTGCAGTTAGGTTTAACATCGGAACGATATCACTGTACTCACATGAGTCGGGGCTGTAAGTAATGCAATTTGCTTAAGTCTCTCAATTTCTCTCAATTTAGTCGGCTCAATTGGTAGAGCGCTGGCACGGATAGCCAGAGGTTGCGGGTTCGAATCCCGGCATGGGTGAAATTTTTAGCCTCTAAATAGGTTTTTAAATTTGTTCCTTAGCACGGGTTAGTGCATTAAAATAAAAATAGTATAAAATTATTCGTATCAAAATATAATACTTTGTCTCGATGGCCAAAGGTAATATTAAACAATAGCCGATTTAACTTATCTAACCGGGCATTTTGTGTCTCTGACAGAGTTTTTTAATAAGGGAAAGCGCAAATTACAATTTTTCTTGCTTGAAGAGCAACTATAGAATCATAATAATTTGTCAAATCTTGTTGCTGTATTCCTGTGCTGTCCCCTATTAATAACACAACAGTAGTATTATTATCATACTCCTTACTAAGCATGCAGTTAACTATTTGCATGTAAGATGCATAGGGCATACATATATTTTCAGCATGTTGTTTTAAGTTATTTTGTAGTCTACTACCTAAACCTAAACCTAATTTATCTGAATAGACAATGGTTTCGTACTAGGTGTCATTGTGGGTCTAGACTGCGGCTGTGCATCCAGTATGGCATCAGGTGTCGGTGTTGGACTGCGCTGCTCGTTGACTGGAACTGAAGAGCTGTTCGGTCTATTAGGTGATACTCTAAGTCTGGCATCACAGGTCATTGGTCCACAGGTCTCAGTTGTCACATTCGGTGTTGCAGGCTGCCCACTTAGCTCGCCCCCATGCTGCTGTGCCGTATCTAACTGTAAAGTGGCTGGTATGTTGGGCATGGTGCACGGTGGACAGTAGAGTACAGTAAATAAACATGGAGGTGACGTCACGAGCGTCAACGATAGCATTGTACGCCGGAGTTTATTTGTTTTCTTAAATAACCTGAAGTACCTGACAAGTCCTGTGAATCATAAGTGTGTATTGTGTTCGCTCTAACGTAGCCGGTCTAGTGTTGGTGTGAGTGAGAACGTTCCAGTTCCTCTTAAAAGTACGGGATAAAATCTGGATTGACTGTGTTGCTACCTGAATAATTCGAAGTTACCCTACACATTTCTGTTTTATTTGTGAACTCGTATAAGGACTCCTTTCTGTACCACTATAATTTCATGAGGGAAAACTGGCGAGGAAATAAAGTTAGTTTCTAAAAAACCCACCTATTTGGTGAACAATTTTGAATAATTAGTTAATTGAACATTTCCACACAAATTATAACCGCGCCATCTAGCGATTGGTTGTAACATCGCTAAACTTACATCAACACACTTATCGATTACTTGCGGAGACCCCTACCATGGTTCAGAACTGCTCCTCTTGCGGCCGCTTTATGTCGCTGGCAGATGGCGTCCTATGCACCACCTGCGGTGCTAAAAATCATCGAGACTGTGTCTGCCGGGTCTGCGGCGGTGACTCAACATCTAGCACAAATATTACCTCGGAGACGGTCATTGCATCAGAGGGCTGTTGCGAGTCAATGGATACTTCTGTCAATGCGACGGCGATCAACAATACGGAGGAGTTTGACGTTGCGATTGAACTCCGCCTCTTCCGTGAGGAGATGCGCGCCACGCGCGAACAGATGGCCCGGCTAGCATCTCAAATGTCGACTTTCTCCGCTGCGCTAGACGCCACCAATAGCCGTATCGACGGACTCGAGTCGCGTGTGGAGAGAATGGAACGGAACTCCGTGAATATCGCTGCCCTTCAAACTACCATCGACCAGCTAAAACTCGATCTTAATGACAGAGATCAAGATCTTCTCTCTAATGACGTCGAGATTACCTGTATCCCAGAGTCAAACGGAGAAAATCCTATCCACCTTGTCACTTTAGTGGCAAGAAAGTTAGGAGTTCAGCTGGAATCGCGTGATTTGGTTCATGCCGTCCGCGTTGGGCCTTTCCGAGCTGCTATTGATGATCCAGCGGCCGCACCTGCGCGCCCGCGGCCGATCGCCGTGCGACTGGCGCGCCGCGCGCTGCGCGATGACTTTTTACGACAGGCGCGCGTCCGACGCACCGTCACAACATCGGAATGCGACCTGCCCGGTCCACCCCGCCGCTTCTACGTCAATGAGCGATTGACGAGAACCAACAGACAGCTGTTTTACAAGGCCCGCGATATAGCGAAGGATAAGGGATGGCGCTTTGTATGGACCAGAGAGGGTCGTGTCTTGGTTCGTCAAGTCACGGGCAAGGCTTCCTTCCGTATTCGTGAACTTTCAGACATAGATCGTATTTTTGAGAGTTAATTGGTTAGGTCAAATATACTTCCTATCTATTGTAATACATGTTTTAGTTTGCAGTGCGTTCGACGAGCTAGGAAACTTGATTTGCATGTTTCTTGATCCTGACTTAACCCATAACTATGTACTATTTTTTAATGCATGTAAACAAAGAAATTTGGTTTTATTTTATTGTGTTCAACTTCAGAGCGTTCCTACGTTATATAATTCTGGTCGTAAGTTGAGGGCGTCGTGTGTCATGGTGTGGAATTATAAGCGCGCCATAACAGGAGTATGTTTTATTATTACAATAATACTTTATATTCATAACGTTCGCATATATCTTAAGAAATTTTCTCCTGCCGGTCTATACTCTAATAAAATTAGTTTTACATTCCCAACTTATGCTTATGTATCTTATCCAGTTAGCACTATCGCGAATCTATCATGATGAAATTAAAGTCCATAAAGTTGGGTCTATTTAATGCACAATCCTTAGGTACAAAGCATGACGAATTTCTCGTAGCCCTGGAACGGCACTCTCCGGATGTACTAGCGATAAATGAAACATGGCTTCATGAAGGTCAGGAGGCCAAGGCACCGCTGGCTTTGGGGTACCGGCTGCGACATGTTCCGCGTCCACGCTCCGTGGCCAGCAGAGGTGGAGGTGTTGGCTTTTATATAAAGGAAGGAATTAATGCCAGGACTTGTCCGCACCCACCTTCAGTTACATATATCGAGCAAATGTGGATCTCGCTTAGCATTAATTCTAATAAGATAATTATCGGGACTGCATACCGACCTCCTAAGTTAAATATAAGCACATTTATTGACGCGTTAACTGAATCCTTAGCTACGTTTGCTCACAATGATTATGTTATTTTGATGGGAGATTTTAATATAAATATTTTAGATGCTGACTCTAATAATACTAAACAGCTAAGGGAATTTCTGAAGTATACCAATCTTGTGAACTATGTAACGGAACCCACACATTTTTCAAATAATAGTGCTTCCCTAATTGACTTGATCTGCACTTGAATTGGGGTCGTGCAACGTGTGCAGGTCGACTACATACCTGACCTTAATCATCATGCAATGGTATTAATAGATGTAAACATAAAAAGAAATAAGGTTGAGCCACGTCATGTTAGACTAAGACCAATAAAAAGTATTAATAAAGAGGACTTTGACCGTTGTCTTAATTTAATTGACTGGGATAATTTACTTATTTTGGACTCTGTCGACGAAATATGTAATAAGCTTAACGCGTATCTTCTCGAGCTATTCGACATATTCGCTCCGCGCATATGTCGAATAGCTCGACAAGACAACGCCGTGGCTTACTAGTAATGTTCGTCTAATGATGAGTCTCCGTGATGAAGCTCACCGTGCATTTTGTAGGGATCGCACAGAGAAAAACAAACACAACTATAAAGATCTTAAACATCTGGTTAACATGTCGCTATTCTTTGAAAAAAAGGCATATTTCGAAAACCATATTGTAAAAAATATTAATAACCCAAAGACTTTGTGGAATAATTTAAAGGATACAGTATGTATAAATTTCAAAACCACATCAATAATCCCTGATCACCTGAGTAACCCAGATGAAATAAATGCTCATTTTCTGAACACTCCGGGCAATCGAGAGGTCTCTATATCAGACTTGACATATTTCGAGTTTGGTAGATTCTGTTCGTCCACATTCAATTTGAGTACGGTTAATGAAACTTTCATTGCGCATATTATTCAGCATATGCGATCAAATGCTCAAGGTGCAGATCTTCTCACATTAGACATGATAATAATGACTTTTCCCACAACTCTGGGTGTCATTACAAAAATTATAAATACGTCAATTTTGTCAAATACCTTTCCTCACTCGTGGAAGATGGCACTCGTGAAACCCATCCCTAAAATCAATAATCCCAACAATGTTAAGGAGCTTAGACCTATTAGTATTCTGCCATGCTTGTCTAAGATATTAGAAAAAGTGGTCTATTCCCAAACAGCTTCATATGTAGAGCATATCGGAATTTTACCAGAGCGTCAATCGGGCTTCAGGAGGGGGCATAGTACCAACACGGCTTTATTAGATGTTGTGGATAATATTCTGGCAGCTCGTGACAACGGACAGGGTACCATACTGACTTTATTAGACTTTTCGAGAGCCTTTGACTGTATTAATATAGACCTGATGCTTTCTAAACTTTCGTACTATGGCTTTGGTGTTGATACAGTCAAGTGGTTTCACAGTTACCTTATTAATAGGCAACAGCAAGTAATTTTGCATAAACGGAGTGGTGACTGTTTAAGATCACAGGTGGCTGCTGTGGACCGTGGGGTCCCACAAGGGTCGATTCTTGGTCCGCTACTCTACGCTTTGTATAGCAGTGACATCATAAACAGTATCCACAATTGTCGGTATCATTTATATGCTGACGACTTACAATTATACATCCACTGTACACCTTCTGATGATGGGAATGCTGTAGCCTTACTGAATGCTGATCTTGATCGTGTTTCCGCTTGGTCTACTAAAAATTCACTGGCGCTTAATCCTTCCAAATCAAAGTACATGATCATTGGTAGCAGACACCAGGTTGCTTCTATTTCTACGAAATCTCTCTTAATTCACATTGGCGACAAGCCAGTAGAAAGAGTTTTCGAAGCTAAAAATCTTGGTGTGATTTTTGATGAGGAGCTTCGCTTTGGGAGTCACGTTGCGGAACTTACTCGTACATGTTTTTATCGTCTTAGTGTTTTGTACCGGATACGTGGCTTTCTAAGTGTGGAACTTCGTGTGAGGCTTTGCGAAGCGCTCGTCCTTTCCAAACTTAACTACTGCATTGCGGTTTATGTTCCCTGTCTCTATGCTAAGACGCATCGCCTCATTCAGCGCGTACAGAATGCTTGCGCACGTTACTGCTTTACTATACCGCCTCGATCTCACGTCACGCCTTTTCTTAATAGCGCAGGTATCCTAAACATGGATGGTAGACGCAATTACCACCTGGCCTGTTTACTTTTTGGCGTTGTCAAGTCGGGTTCCCCCAAGTATTTGTACGACAAACTCAAGTGGTCCTCGGACTCTTTATCTTCTGCATATAGTCAACGTACAATGTGTTATATTCTCTGTCCTTCTCATAAAACTATCGCTTTTCGGGGAAGCTTTAGATACGCAGCTTCCAAATGCTGGAACAATATCCCTCCGCCTTTGAGAATTATAAAATCTATTTACACATTTAAATTAAAACTAAAAGAATACTTATTGTCCATACAAAAAAATAAGGTGACATAAGATAACAATTTTAAATTAATGATAAACAAAGTCAAAACAAGTAAAAAAGAAATACACCCCAGTGCGCTTCAATAACACTTGTCTCACCTGATTTATTTTATATTTATCCCCTGCGCTGAAAACACTCTCATCACAACGCTCGACTTTATCTATATGAAACAATTAATTAATCTGTGTCCTATTTCCTGACTTGTTGTCCCAAAATAATAACGAAATAATTTATTGTCTATTTCATTCTTAAGAATTATAATCTATCGTGCTACCGATTTACCATACATTTATAAATTTCAACACTGCTTTAACGTAGACAGGTATTTTTGGTTCTCTATTACAAATGCTTGCGTTGATTGTTCGTACGTCACTTAAACAGGTTCTAGCAGAATACCAGCGTCACTGGTTGTCCACTGACAACCTGGGACATATGCTGAGTCTAGAACCTTTTCTGGTACCATGACACACAGCTCCTCCACCAGCTAAGCTCATTTTGTCTGTATGCATTTATTTTATAAAATTACTGTAATTATTGGTATTTCTTACCTGAAGTGTGTTCTTTTACTGGCCATGTTATTATTTTTAAGTTTTTATGTGTGTTGTGGTATTTGAATAAATGTTTTTCTATTCTATTCTATTCTAAATAAAACACTATACTACTTTGTATTAACAAAATATGGATTCTATGTAACAATTTCGCAAGTGTAGAAACTCTGATTTTCGGTCGGGCTAAGCAGAGAATAGTAAGGAATTTGACCATTGGAATTGTTTAGGGCTTGGTGCGCGCTATACCTATAAGGGCATATGAGGTGTAACCCGCAGAGATGGTTACCCATTACAGAAATAATTGAGTCTCGCCTTACCCGACTGAACACTAATATTTGCCCATTTAACAAGACAAACAAATCCGCTGTTACCCTCACAGTCACTCGCAGATGTTTGAATAATCGCTACTAAGGAACTTGCTCTCAATGTAGGGTTCACATAAACTCGGGCTCTAATACCTAATCATACCCAAGAGAATCTAAATAGATAAAATCCAACCTAGGACGTGTCAGGCCGGGCGCAGTATTGGGTTCCGTAGATAGATGGGGTTTCATGCGCATTGCAGAACTAACAACTTCGTCAACCTACATTTTATAAAGATCTTGCGTGGGAATACATATTTAAGTAAGAATAGCGTAACCGTAAATAGCGTATTATTATTGTTAATTACTTTTACATTAATTAAGTCGGGTTGACACTCGCAGCTTGGCTAGGGTTTCAGTATAAAAAGATAGTAAAAAGAAAGTATTATTGCTAATTCAGCGTTTTAATAAGTAGTGCGCTACAGTACCCAGTGGCTCGACCAACGAGCAGTCAAAATTAGAGTTACAAACGCTTTTATGCATAAGGCAGTACAAAACTATTCAGTGACTATGTTAACTACGCTATAAATTATAAAGTAAATCATCTTATCTGTTAGTTTTTAGGGTTCCCCCTCAAAACGAAAAACAGAACCCTTACATTGGTGTCCATCTGGCCGTCTTCTGTCAAGACTTTTACCTCAGAAACGCGTATTAAATACCGTATATTCAAGTCTATATTCCCTTGAACTTGTGAAAAAATGAAACATCTACGCTAATACAAAACAAAGTTACAGCCGTTTACACGGAAAAAAAGTGTACTTCGGCAATCAAGGGAATCAAAATTCTTAAGGCTTCCCGTTGATCTAGAAAAATAAAATTTGGCAATGAATATAGAGTTATACTACAAATATAGTCAACAATAAAAAAATATATACATTTGGGATCAAAACAAATTGTCTCTGAAGTTAGGTAAAAGCCCGGAAAAAATTGAGAGAAACGATTACTAAATTATTTCTAATAATATGTAATAATATTGTACGGAACCCTCAGTGCACGAGTCAGACTCGCATTTGGCTGGTTTTTTTTTTGGCTCTCGAAAACCAGCAGGAGGCGCTCCTACTGGGGACGAGTCTTAGTGGGGCCACCGTACATTTGCACAACTGGTGTGTTTCCATTGTGATGTCCTTGCCTGGTTACCATAGCCCAAGGTATCCTAGTTTGGAACGAATCAAGTAATTATGTTGCGTGGAAGTTATCATAATGAATATTAGTTGAACAAAAGGTCATAATTTGCCGTCGGTACTAAAATAACGCTGTCGGCGCAATTTATGCGTTGCGTAGATTACGCAACCTTTATTTAATATGAACCAGGTGTCGGACGCTAGTTAGATAATTATGTATAAACGGGTCTAATCGCGATTATTTATTAGGTAAAACGTAATTAAAAGTGAGTACCCACAATAATTGACAGTACTCGCCACTTCAGTCTACCCGAGACCACGGCAACTGTAACGCTGCCAAAACGTCGGTCCGGTCGCGCGGTCCTCAAGGTTGACTACTAGAAAATTATATTAGAATTAAGGCCACTTTTGTACATTATCTTTTATGAAATATAGAAATAATAATAATAACAATAACTTTTCTCTGACATAAGTCTATCCAGACATTGTTAGTTTACACTATAGGAGTCAAAAACTTGTAACGTGTAAAATAAAGCTAACACCATAAATTTTCTTTAGTGAAATTTCGACGTTTTCTAAGACAAATGAAAAATTATATAACGCTTCATCATACATTATAAGGGAACATCTTGTAACGGTACAGATTGAGCTTGATTTGACTTTTTAATAGATTATATTATTAGAGGAAGTTATTAGCTTAGAAAAAACATAACCATGACGTTTAATTTTTATCGCTAATTTCTCCTACGAAAAACGCCTACGATTAAACGATTAAAATCATTTTTTTGTGCAAGTGCTCCATAGTCACATCGTTTTTCCAAGAAAATTGTAATCAGTGCCCACTTACAATTTAATTCTGGGCTATCTAAATTAAAATTGCAAATTATACAACATGTGTCGTTTTTAAGGTGCCGTATTCCGAAAGTAAAAACGGGACCCTATTTATGAAATCTCACTGTCCATCTGTTTGTCTGTCACCGGGCTGTATCTCATGAACCGTGATAGCTATGGACAGTTTATTGAATTTTTTACAAACGATGTATTTCTATTGCCGATGTAACAAATATTAAAAACAGAATAAAACAAGTATTAAAGTAGGCAAACACTGAGTTTTTGCCGTTTTTAGCTCGATATTAATAACGGCAACAGGTAGATGCTTGAAATATTGAAATGATGCTGAGATAATGGTACGGATAAATGCACGAAGGGTTGTGCACGCGTCCGACTCGCGCACGGTCGATTTTTTTGTTCATGCTCTACCGTGAAAACGATAATGCATACAGGCATCAAGCTTGGCCTGATTGTGGGACTCGCACAACCAATACTAGATTCGCGAAAAAATAACTGTGTTGACGCGTCCAACAATTCAAATCAAATTAATTAAGTACTAGCTGATCCAGCGAACTTCGTACCTCCAATCAATTTTTTAATTTTTTTCACTTCGTAAGAACCATCCTCGTATTTCAAGGAATGTTCTAAAAAAGGAATTAGCAAAATCGGTTCCACTGCTCTCAAGATTTGCGCTTACCAACACTTTCAGCGATTCATTTTTATATTATAGATTTGTATTCGATGTGTCCCTAAAATTGTGACATTATGAACGTCATAACTTAAAATAGGTGTTTATATCAAATCTTGGATAATGTCGGAGAAAAAAATCGGTCTTAGAAATAAATAAAAATACGATTCCTCTAGAGCATCTTTAGATTCAGTTTATTTAATCTGTGTGAATGTGAATTTAATCGTTTTTTAAATGTAAAATATCCACCACAGACTATTTTGGACAGTGTTCTAGAGTGTTTTAAGGGTGAAATAAAAATGGTGTAAAGAGGTTTGCACCGTTACAAGGGAATGTTTTTTTTTTTTATAAATAAATGCATTGGTGGAATTTTTAGCCTCTAAATAGGTTTTTGAATAAAGCAGTTAGTCTTTTACCGAAGGCATTGTACGAAATCAAGCTATTCTTGTGTTTTTGTAGCGTATCAGTTGCCCCAAAGCTCGATAAACGACTGAGGTAGATTTCCCCGCCACTATTCATTGTCATAACAATAATCCTGACTTAATTCTATTAGATTTAGCCGGCATCATTAATAACACAAATCCAGTTCCATAAAGCACTTTCTTTGGTCGTGTTATGTAAATCCGTCACTCTGTACCTACCGCCGGTGTAGGACAGCTCACTGCCACTGAATAGAAATACATAAAACGTTCAACTCAATAAATGCAATTCAGTTCAATATATTCATTTCAGACGTATGTCCATAGTGATTAAAATAGATTCACGTATAATTAAATTAATTGACAATAATAATAATGAATCGTACATCCATATTGATTAAAATATATGCTCACATAATTAAATTAATAAATAATAGTGTTTTACACTAGAGTTGTTTTAGTTCGTTGTAGTACACAATTTTTAGATAAAAAGGTACGTGTATTGTACGTACGCAGATATGTACGATACATAGGTCAGAGAGATAGATGAACGGACGCATAGACTGACAGAATCTAGACAGACAGACTCACGAATGTATATAATAATATTTCTGAATAACTCACGATGCTCATACGTACTGGTCTAAAAGCAATTATTTAATATTTATTAACGTCGGGAATCAAAGTGAAACAAAGTTGATTACGTTTTCGTAATAAATAATCTCGTATAGACCCTTTTAATATAATTATGATTACGGATGTTTATAACTAATTTTCATCGTGAATCCTAAGTTAAAACCAACGGTGGAAGCGGTGGTAGCTCAGTGGGTAGAACCATGGACTCGCAAGCGAGAGCCTCAGGTTCGATCCCCAGTGCGGGCATGTACCAATGACTTTGTTTAATTTCAAAGTTACGTACATTTGCGAATTTGTAGTCGCAATACTACACGCTAACGGTGAAGGGAAACATCGTGAGGAAACCCGCGGCTTGGTTGGCTCCGCACGTATTGACTAGTCTTTCCTGTGGGCTAGGCCGATTAAGCTGTCAGGATGGTATAGGTGCTGGGCAAGCCTACACCATCTATAAAAACCATGTCCCAGGCACTACAGCGTCGGAGTAGTTCCTTCACCCATTTAGTGTGAGTGAAGATGCCACTGGCCAATATAATAATAATTAATTTTCATCGTGAATCCTAAATTAAAACAAACTTTCACACAGATAAGGAAATAATTAGAGGTACATAGAAGCGCTATGACACGCAAAAAAATTGTGAAGCATGAATTTCGCCTTGGGCCAGAATATTTCTTAATGTACCTACTTATTTGTATACTAGGCAAACTTTCACAATTTGCACAATATAGTACCATGTTGGGTCTTCTGTTCACAGATATTGGATTTGTGTCACAGCTTCCTTTTGAAATACTCTACAAATACCGTTCAAATATCACTTGGAAACTTGAACGTGACAACATAGTTTACAACTTACCCCGGTTGTGATATTAAACGTACAGTGAATCCTAACATGGTTGCACTTTACGCCGTTTAGTTACCGGCCAGGTTGCAATTAAAATGCAAAGGTTTCTCGGCTGCCTACTCTACTTGTCAAGTAGTTTTTCTTAATGTACTTCTGTACTTGGTTCTTTATGTACTATAAAGAGATTTATGATGGAGGTGTACTTTAAGTACATACCTATATTTACCTATGTTATATTTTTCAGGCTGCCCAACAATTTACTGCGGAAAATTTTAATCTTGCGTCAATTTTAGGGCACCCTTTCTATGGATATTATGTTGTATTCCGAATATGCATGACTCCATGACAAAAATCTAAACTTCAAAATTCATCAAGTTAATGGAATTAATCATACGTGTTAACAAAGCGTACCAACATACGTGTTACTCTTTACTATGGGGAACTTGCCTCAAATTTTTATTAATCTACTTCCTTTTCTAATGTTTTGGTCCAGTTCATCCAAAGGTTGTCTGGAAGAGATCACTTTTAGTGATAACGCCACCGTCTGTACTCTTAGGTTAAGAAATATCTGTGTAATATCCATTTTTATGTGCAATAAAGTGTTCTCTATCTTGGAGTGCAATATCACTTACTTTTTATAATACGGAAGAATTTAAATCGTCAAATATATATATAATTAAAGCCACTATAATGCATGAGTTCCAGCTTTTACAATAATTTGTAAACTCTCTTTAAGGACCAAATGGGAAAAGACCCTTAAGCTTGGAGTACGTTTTCCTAAAAAATATTAAGATTTTGATCGATGGAATGGACGCCTAGTTTAACTTGTAGTGGCAGTTTTTATGGTAAGTATCTACTTGGAATACAAACATATGGGAAATGATTTAAAAAAAAATCTCAGGGTTGTACATGTCTCAAACAATGAAGAAGAAGAACAAAAACATTTATTATAGAAACAGTGCACACGCCACAGTAACAAAACAAACTTAAAACATATTACTAAACATGGCATTCACAAAAAACAAAAACAAAGAAGAAAAACGAAAGGTCACGGCGTGTCCCTTCTGCTATAAATGGCAACTGACTCCGCAGTATGCTGATGGACTAGCCTTCAGCGCTGATTTTCATCAGTGCCAGATTCTACCCCACGAGCGTCACAGACTGCGGTTTGAACAAGCATGGGCAGTACCATATCTTATATGTTGTATAGAATAAAACCTATATCAATAGAATACATATTATCTATACAGAATGAAAAAGAAACTTAAATAGTTTTAATTAAATGACAGAGTAAGCTACAATAATATACAAATAAAGTTATACGCAAATGAATAATTAGCTGTAATTATATTGATAAAAAGATAAATGTAATTACAAATAAAATTCGCACACATGTATATGCTTAAATAGGAAAAGAATACAAGATATATAGACATATACAATGTTGCACAGCCCTACTATGCGATTACAGACCCGTGTCTGTTTTACAGACCCGTGTCAATGCAAAATAACAAAAATTCTTGAATTAAAAAAATTTTGCCATCATCATTGGATTTAAGTGTGTATATTTAAAAAACATAATTATACGAAATAACTAAAATATTGATAAAAGCTTCTTACAAAATAAGGCGTGAACCTTATGACGTGATAGTTTGAGACCGGTTTATATGGTGCGTTTTTGTACCATGTGACTAGAAATTGCTTTTTTTTGGTTTAGATTATAAAACGTCCTCGAGGAAAAAAGTAACCACGATCTCTCAACATTTCCTCTCCAATGGGATTAAAAAAATTCTGTATGCAAGTTCTCCACAAAGTCTCCGGCGACCATTGCTTAATTAAGAACCTCTATCAGGGGTAGACTACCAATGTCCATACAAACGCCGGCACCTCCGCTACCATCTTCAATAGGCCTAAAAGCCTGTACACAGCCGAGTAAATACCCATTGCCAACACAAAAGACAAACTGAAACTAGCGCTCGGAACATCGCTAACAGGAATGCCTTCGTTATCCCATTCGCAGATGAGCAGATCTGATAATGAGATATTCGGTTAATATATTTACTAGTGTCAACAGGCTGCGTTAATTCGGCAAAGGGTCTCAGCACCAATCGGGTCTGTTAGAGCCACTAGTAAATGTTTATTTTATAAAATCGCGATTTTTAAACTGCAGCCTGTGTTACTTACAGGATTTTTCTATAACTTTCAGCGTAGAATCTAGGGTTAGTGACCTTTGAGCTTAAAGTACGAGCCTTCGACTTTAAAGTATTATTGCCAAGAACATAATTATGTGAATATCTTTTATGGAATCGCATTTTTTTACTTTACAGCCTGTGTTACTTACAGCATTTTTGTTTCACTTTAGCGTAGAATCTAGTGTCAAAGGTCTTCGACTTTTAAATTTTATTGCTTTTAACTTTAGGGAATTTTTGTCAAGAATATTTGTTAATATCTTTTGTAAAATAGCAATTTTCTACAGCCTGTATTACTAACCGCATTATTGTTTTACTTTCAGCGTAGGGTCAATGAGCTTCGACTTTAAAGTATTATTGCCAAGAACATCCGTGAATATCTTTTATAAAAACGATTGTTTTTATTCTTCCCGCCCGCACTGGGAATCGAACCTGGGTCTTTCGCTTCGGAGTGAGAGACTACAGGGCTACCACCGCTTTTCAAACATACAAACTCGTTGCTCTAAAAAGACATTCGAAAAACAATCTTTAGTGCCCCTGACACTAGATTCCAGATTGGGAAACGAAAAACGAGCGATCACAGAACGGCCCTTTATCACAACAGGAAACAAAAAAAAATACTTTTTATTTCCACTGAGCATACAAGGACGAGATGTTCCCATTTATCCAGCAAATTCGGGGCAGTTACATCGTAAAAGCTGGATTAAATTGCGAAGGGCGAGGTAAGGAAAAAATGTAACCGGGGGTGGAACAGAATTAGTCCACGAGGAAAGAGCAATTAGGCCGAACAGAAGATAGTCTTTTTTCCTGACGAAGGTTGGTTTACTTTATTTCTCAGGCAATTAAAGTACGCATTGTGAGAACGATGATATTTTGACGTGAAACGTCTCTCAATTCGGTAATAGGGAGTCTCTTGCTGAAACCGCCGGTAACGAAAACGTGTGCAGTTCATTAACATAATAGTATTGGCCTTTTTGCATTTAATTAATGAGATGATTTATACAGCGTCCAGTGGTATCTTCACTCACACCAGATGGGTGAAGGGACCACTCCGACGCTGTAGTGCCTGGGACATGGTTTTATAGATGGTGTAGGCTTGCCCAGCACCTATACCATCCTGACAGCTTAGTCGGCCTAGCCCACAGGAAAGATTAGTCAATACGTGCGGCGCCAACCAAGCCGCGGGTTTCCTCACGATGTTTTCGTTCACAGTTAGCGTGTGGTATTGCGACTACAAATTCGCAAATGTACGTAACTTTGAAATTAAACAAAGTCATTGGTACATGCCCGCACTCTGGATCGAACGTGGGGCTCTCGCTTGCCAGTCCATGGTTCTACCCATTGAGCTACCACCGCTCAATTCATTAACATTGAATAAAATAAAATAAATAAAAAATATTTAATTGCCATTAGTCGGTTATTATTGTTAAGCATTATATTGTTAAGCAGTTGTTGACTCCCACAATAGGCAAAGCATGTCTTGTAGCAAAGATGAATGGTTTTACAGGTATAAGTTTGTAATACGCTACGGTTGTAATAAGAGACAATTATTAGATAAAAAGAAAATAAATGGATAATGTGAAGTAAGGCAAAAAAATTAAGTAAGGCTAGGCGAAGTATTTTTTGTTGGCAACTAGTTGAGTATAAATAAAAAAAATCTTTATTCGCAACTAGTTGCCGGCAAACAATAAAAAATATTTTTTCACAACCGGTTGCGAAATTGCACCGCAAAGGGATTGCATCAGCTTCAGAAGCCGGAAGTGCGCAACCAAATTTCATTTAAAGGGTTAATTCACCCTTACTAAGAGAGTGAAATAGTGTGTAACCCACTGTAACCTGACACAGCCCCACCAGCATTTTTAGATAAAAAGGAAGCTCATCTCTTGACAGGCACTTGGATTTCTGAAAAAGTGTAAAGATGGTTCTAGAGCCACTAAGATAAAGCACAATTCTTGAAGGCCAAGTCACTGGCTATGTTTTTGTAAAGTTAACTTAAAGCTAACATTACGATGCCTCTACTACATGTGAGAAGTTTATGCGTCTTAAAACACTAACGGTCTTACGATTCCTCTAAAACACTTCTCAGATTCTAAGAGACGCTTTTAATAATCTCTTCCTCCGCATTTTTCTTCACCACAGACGAGTTAAAGTGTCCATAAGAGATATTTAAGGAATCGTGTTTTACATACAAGACTGTTAAAATGTTACTCGACAGAGACAGTTTGTAGAAAATTATTGTAAAATACTCGTAAATTGACACTGAGTTCATGAGATGTAAGAGAAACTTTTTGACACAAGTACCTAACTTCTTGTATGGCTATATTACTTTTAATGCACTAACCCGTGCTAAGGACAATTTTAAAAACCCCGGCATAGGTGGAATTTTTAGCTTCTAATTAGTAGAGGCTAAAAATTCCACCCATGCCGGGAATCGAACCCACGACCTCTGGCTATCCATGCCAGCGCTCTTTCCAACTGAGCTAATAGGCGACTCACCGGCATCAGTGAAATTTTGAACCACTACAATATTCTCTATATTACGTACAGGCAGCGAGATCTGGCTGAAGTAATTCGCATCACTTGCAGCCCCGAGTACCTACTTGGCAGTTAGGTTTTACATCGGAATGATATCGACTGTACCCACATGATTATATTACTTTTAATGCACTAACCCGTTCTTGTATGGCATTTGGTTAAATAATATGAATAACTTCCACAAAACACAATCACTTGACCTGGTCCCAAACACGGATACCCTGTACTGAGGTAACCAGGCAAGCACGTCAAAACATGAAAATACACCCAGACTGAGCTACTTGTACAAATTACGGAGGCCCGATGTGAGAATCATACCCATGACCTCTGTCTTTGTACCCAAGCACCCTCACGGCTATACCAAAAAGGTAGTCATAGCATGATCTCCTAATTTTAAATTTTAAAATCAAGCGCAAAGGATCAATTTGGCCGATATTCTCGTGGTTTCCTTGGTACCTACCAGTGTAAAAAACAAACCAGTTGCTGCCTCAGCTCAAAATGTATATTTAGCCAAAGTTAGAGTGAAACGTCTCGGTGCAAACATTTCCTTAGTTAACAGCTGAGCTCATTCTATTTTTCCAATATGTAATCTCAAGAATGGATCTAGTAGCGTGGCTTGCTGTAAGCACTGACTAGGAACACACGAAAGACTGGCCTTAGTTTTTGGTGGTATTCATGCTAACCTTTTGTACCCCGCAAGTGTATAACTATTATTGAAATAAGGTAAATGAGCACGTGAGTAAATAATACGTAAAAAAATTTGATATGCACTAAGGGCTCCATGATGTTACTAATAATTTTACCAACATCTTGTGAACTCACAGTTGCAATAAATTAGGATGATGTGTTGGCTACTAATAAAAAAAACTACTGGTCACCACGTTCTGAAACGTTGTTGTACCATTTTTTTACCTCTGTTTGGAATTCACAACTGGGTCTTTCGTAAAATCTTTTCTGAAACTTTTGGGGCTTCATAGATCATTTAAGTATTTAAAAAAACAGAATTTCCTCTTAGCTTCAATGCGAAAATATTTTTTTTATACGTGAATTATCCCCATTTCAAAAACAAAATACGAGGGCTGCTACTTATGTATGCGGAATAGAAAAAATAAACAAATGTATATGGCTAAATATGCTTTTATTGTTTTTCAAAGTATTCTCCACTATGATCGATGCACTTTTGCATCGTCAAACCAATTTATCACTTTTTCCACTCTGATTGAGGTATCTCCAAAACGTGCTGTTTGAACGCATCTACGGCATCTTCACGGGTCGAAAATCGTTGACCACGTAATTTATTCTTTACATTTGGGAATAAATAGAAATCATTGGGAGCCAAATCAGGGCTGTACGGTGGATGACCCCATCAATTCTATTTTTTGACCATCCAAAAATGTAGTTGTTTCCTGAGATGTATGACAGCTGGCATTGTCATAGTGAAGTATGATTCTGCGTCGCTGGTTGTTTTTGCGTATTTCTTCTAATACTTCCGGCAAAGAAATGGTCGTGTACCACTCCGAATTTTTTTAAGGTTTTCTTGCACCATTCGACGCGAGCATCTTTTTGATCCTGAGTTAATTTGTGCGGGATCCAACGCGAACAAATTTTTTTACAGACAAATGTTCATGTAATATCCTATGAATGCTCGTCATACATATGCCCAGAATAGCCTCTATCTCGCGATACGTAACATGGCGGTCTTGCATTATTAGTTTTCGCACAGCTTCAATATTTTGTGGCACAACCACCGATTTCGGGCGACCTTCTTTAACTTCGTCCGTGAGCTTACTGCGCCCGCGATTAAACTCACTAAACCAGTGATACACAGTCGTTTTTGATGGAGCTTCACAACCAAAAGTCGAAGTTAATTGATCTACGCACTGTTGTTGCGTTAAAACACGTCGAAAATCGTAATAAATTATAGCACGAATATTTTCACGAGTGAGTTGGTTCCATTTTTTCAGCGATATGACATTTTAAACCCAAAAAAAAACAAAACACGTATATAAGAGAAAAATATTAGCGGCAAGTATTTAAAAAAAGAACGAATTTGACCATGGAGGTCAGACATTGCGTTTAAAATTATTGGAATCTCAGATTCCGCATACATAAGTAGCAGCCTATGTAATACCACCAATAATGCTTGGCTACATTTTTGGTACTAATTTAGATACTACTCGCTGAAACTTTAGGTATTTTAACTATTATTTGTGGTGCCTCAGGAAGCACCACATCGTCATAGACGAGCGACGTCCTTAAAACCGACAAGTAAGATTCTTCCATTTTTCTCAAACTTCAAACAATTTTAAAACCCTATTTAGAGGCTAAAAATTCCACCCATGCCGGGATTCGAACCCGCGACCTCTGGCTATCCGTGCCAGCGCTCGCTTTACTTCAGCCAGATGTCGCTGCCTGTACGTAATACAGAGAATAGTGTAAAGAGGTTCGAAATTTCACTGGTGCCGGTGAGTCACCCATTAGCTCAGTTGGAAAGAGCGCTAGCACGGATAGCCAGAGGTCGCGGGTTCGAATCCCGGCATAGGTGGAATTTTTAGCCTCTAAATGGGTTTTTAAATTGTCCTTAGCACGGGTTAGTGCATTAAAAATATAGAATAGTATATTCAAACAAACAATCAAAGTATTTTATTCAAAATTGCACAGAAACTGAAACTTATTGAACGTTACAACATAAACTAGATGTTTATTTCAAAATCTAAATCATTTTCGAGAAAAAATGGACAAAAACTCCAAACTCACTCTTGTCAAAGTCCCTAATTCACAGAGTTTAAATTATAATTATTACTTGACATTAAACGTAGAACTCATGTGCTTTGTATTGGCTTTAATTCCAGACATCATTGTTATCTAAATAATCATTAACACTAATACACATAACACACTTCTGTCAAATCGGTCGTTCTATAACACTCTACCCTGCGCTATGGGCTGGGCTAACCGCACAGTCCATTGGGCAGCGCGCCAACACCCCATTTGTGACGCCGACCACCATCTTGCTCGATGAAGGGTAACCCAGGAACCTACTTTAGGCCGAAGAGACAATGCGGACTAGATTTTCCGGGTTATGTTGAGGTGGCGTGGAAAATGTCCTTGCTATTTACTTGCAGGTGCTGAAAGAGCGAGGTTATAACATAACATAACATAACATTTACATACAGGCACATACATTGCTTCTGACCCCACACTAGGATACCCTGTGCCGTGGGAACCAGAAACAACGACGTCACAAACATGTAAACATCCAAGACCTGGGGTTTTTTTGTCCCCAGCCGGTATTCGAACTCGGGATCTCTTGCATGGTAAGCAGATGTGCTACCGCTACGCCACAGAGGTCGTCAGTGCTATTTGTATAACTCTCACACAATATAATCTCTTGTCATGGTCCCAAAGTTGGATAACATAAGAATATTCTTTATTGTGCACCAGGAAAAAACAAACAGAAAATAATTACAAAGATACAGTACAATTGGCTACCTTGTGACATTTTCTCTTCACGATTGTTTTTTGTCTTTGTTATATTTTGTGTATTTTGCTCGCCTTTTTGTTTTGTGTTTACTTTGTGTTTCCGTGACAATATGAATAAATGTCTTCTTTCTTTCCTTTTTTTCAATGGTAACCAGGCATGGTCTTCATAAACACGGAAATACGTCCTATCTAAGGCCATTAGTATAAATTAAGTACGGCGGTCTCTAGCGGAAGTCAAACCCATGACGTCTGCTTTGGTGGCTAAATGTGTTAACCGCTAGATCAGCGAGGCAGTAATATACAATTTTATTGTTGTATTTACTAGAGTATAATGGACTAAAAAGAAGCAAGTAACTGCGGTAACCTTTAGAAAGATAAAGAAAGTAAGATGATTGCTGAAGAGGATCAAATCTGAAGGAAGAAGAGAAAATATAGAGACTCATATATCGGCCTTTTAAAACTCATGGAAATTACTATAAAAACTATGACCGTAACAATAATAATACAGTATATTGACAGCGGAACAACTAACTTCCTATAGGGCTAGTTGTTCCTTACTGACTTGCTAAAGAAAAAATATCCTGGTCCAAATTATATTATTATTTTAATGGATTTGACTATAGAATTTGAAACTAGGATAAATTCCGCATCTATTTATATAGGTATCGTGGATTATAAAATTTCTAATACATTCATATTGCGTCCTACTCCAAAATCGAAACTTCGAACATCGGCCTCCCCTTCTTGGCACTGTGAATTTTTAAAGCTGCACTGCAGGGCACGTACCTTCTCTCAGAGAGAGAGAGAGAAAGAGTACGTGCTTAATTATTACGCGTGCCCACCGCGAGGTATTTGAACACCTCAGACCCTTAGTTAATAAGGTATATATAATAAAATATTTTTCGCAAAGGGTTGCGAAAAAATATTTTATTATTAGGGAATAGTGTTTTGTGATGGCTAATTGAGGGCAGTCTGAAACCTTATCAGCCGAAGATGCAAACGGGCATCAGCCATCAGTCTTCTCGGGACCACGATGACTGTAACGTCGTCGAAACGTCGAGGTAAAATAGCAATAAATTACTACGCGATCAAGCCCCGGAAATATTCTAAAAAAATATTTTTCTTCACTGATTTCACTTCATTCTGAAATCACTACCTTGAATTTTCAAGTGACTCCAGAATTGAGTTAATAATGTGTATGAACTACGAAAGTTATAGCTTTGCAATAGATGGCCTTCACTATTATATAAGCTTCAACATCGATAAAATATTACTAAAGTAATATTTTATCGATGGCTTCAACGTCTGAACATGCTTCGAAAATTTTAACAAGAGAAAGTTGGCGAAAGAGATAATTATTTATTTATTTTACTTAATTAGGAGTAATTATAACCAGTTTACGATGTAGTCGTCTACAGCGTAAACTGATTATAATTACTCATTAACTGATAACTAAAAGTAAGGCCAATAACAGTTGTCCAAAGTTAACCAATTAAGTACCTAATAGATAACGTTAGTACAGAAAACTCGCAGGCTGGTTGATAGCAAAATATTGAATGTAATTCAGAGTTGGTACGGCTAAAGTAGTTACTTGATTCTAGTCAAGTATTAAACATGAAAATTTAATGAACATAAAAAATAAGCGAGAGGGCAAATGAACATGCAAATTTTTTATTGGAGCCATGAGTTGGTAGTAAAGTGAACCTTACAGTTCCTTACTTTGCTAAAGGTCTGTTTCTGAATTGACTGTAGTGCTGTCTCTTCGAATTTCCCAGGAAAGAGCGCGACAGACCATTTCTTTAAAATTAACTTGGTGAAATTCTCAATTCAAAACCGGCACTAAAACTATGATGTTCAGGTCAATACTCATGTATCGTTTTGGTTCATCGTCAATATTATCCAATAACTTTATCTCAGAAAGCAGAAAACTTACCTTTCCATTATATTTGTTCACGACTATAATAAGAAACATGTAATAGCATTATTAATATTCTGACATCATTACTTATTTGCCTACCAAACACAAAGGGCCACCACACCTCGCATCTCCAGTTCAACCTGAAAATAATACAACTCCGAGTCGAACCCACATCAAAACGATGGGAATCGGGTAACTTTTCCAACCTGTCAGTCAACTTCCCGAAGGCTATACCGACCTTAAGCCCGAGTCTTAAGGCTTACTTTCCAGCGCTAGGGTTTGAATGTGCGGGTGAAACGTACAAAACTTAAGTCCACACTGAGCCCACAAAGCCCGCGACCAACAGCGAAATATTCGAATACATAATTCAAAAGTTTATAACTGCAAACAATGCCTACGGTAGGTACCTATGTATTAATAAGGCCGTATTTTCCTTCTGCTTCTCTCTAGCCCGTTAGTACTTTAAATGCAGCGCTCGTGGCCTAGTGGAACCGAGTGATTGGAATCATGCACTAGGGTTAAGCTACAACTGGCGCGGTCAGGTGCTGGACAGGTGATCATCCCGTGATTACCGCTAGTGGCATTTTTTCCGAGCGTTTTCGTGCTTCGCAAGGCACGTTAAGCCGTTGGAGTCGGCTATCGCGTAATGGCAGTCGCTAAGACATGTCCGAGGCCTTTTGGGCGGCTTCATAACTTTTCTGACAGTAAGGCCCGCCACTGTCTTACAATCCTCCACCAACCCGGACTCGGCCCCGTGGTGGAGTATGGCCTAGCCCTCCTGCGATGCAGGAAGAGACCCGTGTCACTCCAGTGGGTATACAAAGCGTTGATGTTACTTTTGAGAAGTCTGGTCAAGGCGAGATTGGGAAATAAAATGAAGTACATATTTTAGAGCGGTTATAGCGGTTTATTTACATAATAATAAATAATAAATATTCGTGGGCGTATTACACATATCTCCATAGGCCCATACTATGTACAACTAAATGATTTGTGTTACTCGACGATAGATTTAATACAAGAAATACATCGACAACATCCAAGACCCGAGACTAATAGAAAACTTCATTTCCTAGCTTGACCCAGCCGGGTATCGAACCCGAGACCTTTACAGTCAGCGTGCCAAGCCACTGCGCCAGCGAGGCCGTCAAACATACATACTAGCTATGCCTTCGACTCCATTTCCGTAGGGTCCCGTAAAAAGTATGCTGCGTCTTAATCCAATGCATAGATAGATAGATAGAGAACACTTTATTGTACATAAAAATGGAAATTACGCAGATATTTCGCAGAGTACAGACGGCAGCCTTATCACTAAAAGTGATCTCTTCCAGACAACCTTTGAATGAACTGGACTAATACATTAGAGAAGGAAGTAGATGTACAAAAAAACATAGAAAACGATTATTTCAGAGGTACCTATATAAATACATGCCTAAATAACAGTTTGAATAAATAAAATTATCAACAGATACATACAAATAATTTACATAAATAAAAAAATATATATATCATAATATATAAATACATAAATAATGTAATGCGTAATGTATCTCTTAGCCATACTGACTTAATAAGCAACAACTAAACATGATTCGGCTTTCTTGTAATATAGTACCTATTTTGAAAAGATCGATTCCGTACAAAAACCATTGGGAAACTTCTACAACGATTTTATAATCTATAACCGATACCTACTCCTACCAAATTCGAATATTAACAAAAGGCGAAAATTCGGGGCAAATTATGAAACTTCGTTAGTTAGAGACAAATTTGAAGCTCTAAGAACAACATGTAGTTGAACAACATTTAGCTACTAAGAGAAACAGTCTTGCCAAAGCAAACAATAGGGAACTTACGAGAAACTTACTATTGTGTACCCCTATTATTTTCGTACAGAAAGTTTTCAGAACTCGTTAAACAAAACTTGGCCTTCGTAAAAGGTAAGAGCGGGCACTATTTCAATAATTCGCATCCATCTAGGCGCGCGGGCGTCCGCATAAATAATAAAATATGTTTGTCTGAGGACCTCCATAATAGAATAAACTTTCTCTATCAGCGACTGAGGCGTTATCCTCCCGAGGGTAAGGGAATAGCAGAACCAAATAAGTAGTTTAACAAGCTTCCGTGCTGAGGTAGATTTAGCCAGTCATAAAACCTTACGTTTTTTTTTAATCTTTACCAGGCCATGGTATAACTATTACCAATAGTAATAGTACCCATCTTATGAAAATATTTTAACGCAATATTATAATAGTACCCATCATAAGATGCGTCAAAATATTTTAATCCATAAGGTAACCGACGAAGCTTGTATACAATTTCCTCTGTTCTTGGATCTTTGAAATAAACTCCAAATACAATTGAAATATTTTAACGCAATTATTTTATATTTAAGAAGCAGTGGTTGGTCAGTGGGTAGAATGATGGACTCAGATGCTAGAGACCCAAGTTCAATTCCCAGCGCAGGCATGTAACAATGACTTTGTTTTCTAAGTTATGTACGCTTGTGAAGTTATATTAGTAATACCACTCATCTTCAGGCTATATTGGTCCACTGCTGGTCATAGCCCTCCCCTAATGAGCGCCATAGCGCAAGGTTGTGCCATCATTGGGGGGTAATGCCCATAATCCCCACGTTGGGCATGCGGGTTGGGGATCGCTGTTTGGTAGAATTGTTCTGCACGGGGCGGTGCTGCCCACCCACCGGTTTGTATCCCTTAGTCGCCTTTACGACACCCGCGGGAAGAATTTGGGTTGGTGCTATTTTCTAGGCCGACACCACACAGCGTAATACCGCAATAGCGCAATACCACTCGCTAACGGTAAAGGAAAACATAGTAAGGAAACCTGAGTGTATAGGGTGTTCACATAACTCAGCGCTTGAAATTGGCAATCCGCAGTGGGCACGCAGGGTAATTAAGCCCATACTCTCTCAATCTCTCTCTCTCTCTCTGTAAGAAGGCCTGTGCCCTGCAGTGGGATGTTTATCGGCTATATAAATAAATGTTTACCGCACGAAATAATGCCAATAACAAGGACGAAACAATCATCAAATGAAATATGTATAACGAAGAGTTAGTTAATCTAGAGCTTAATTATGTGCACCAAATCCTTGACAATTGCAATCAGCCAAAATTGGGTGCTCGTAGTATCCTTATGGTTTCCTAAAC
Organism: Yponomeuta sedellus; assembly: GCA_934045075.1. NCBI lineage: Eukaryota > Metazoa > Arthropoda > Insecta > Lepidoptera > Yponomeutidae > Yponomeuta > Yponomeuta sedellus. The sequence continues at coordinate 18,461,779 of OW203727.1, read as the reverse complement.
ACCTATCCAATTGGTTACTTCCAAAAACCTTAATATGCTGTGCATGTAGATAATTTCAATAAATGTAGTATGTCGATACATACAGTTCCAACGAGATTCTAGGTTTAGAAAAGTTTTAGTTTTGGGCCGCAAAATCAAAGATTAGTTTTATAAGTGGCAGTAAAGTAGGTATATAATATAAGTAGACTGTATTATTAATAAAAATATTAAAGTGACACACAATTCTAATTCTACTCGTAAGTGAAGATTCATAGTAAAAAGTTGTAAAATAAAACTACTTGACATAGAAAGAAAATTTGGTAACACTTTGATTATGTGCCATGCACCTTGGTCTTGAACTGTTCCGTACTAAGTGCCTTACTTGATTCGTTTTACAACAGTACGGAGATAGAAAAATATGCCGCAAAAGGAAAATACGATCCCAGAAGAATCTGGCGTACAAGCGCGTCGAAAAATAGAGAGCTCGTGCCACCCGTTCGCTGCAAATGTTTTGGGTTACATTACTTATATTTTGCGAGACAAAATGAATTAATTAAAGGCAACGAATAAAAAGAACGAATAAAGTTTGTATGGCGCGCGCAATGGACGTCCCAGACAGGTCATACGTCGACCCAATACAGTCCAAATAGATGAATCATACATTACTCGTTATCTACATACATACACGCATACATACATTGCGATTCGGTTTGGTAGGCCGTCGCTATTCAGAGCCCCTCTCTCTAGAGATTAAACCCTAGATACGCCAATGGTCATATCATAAACACCAGCCAATACCGAATACAGAAAATTACTTGCAACACAACTAATAAATAAATAAAATTTCTTGGTTGTGATTAATGAGATCTGGTAGGATTAGTTATATGTCCTTACGTACGGTATTCGGTTCTTATTGATTTCAAGCTGAGTCTTGAACAAAGACATTCGATTGCTCTTAGATCTTGAGTCATTCATGAGGTATTTTATTCGATGTAAATTTCGTTTGGTATTCATCTTTGTTTCAGCTTATCCTGTTTAAAGGACGAGAGATGTAAGTGAGAGGTGTTAACTTTAAAAAAAAATCGCATTGTTCTTTGTATAATATTTACATGGTCTTTTGGGCCTAAATTACTAATAAATCTTTGGGAAATGCTGAGGAATCGACAAAAAATATTTTAGCGACTAATATTTTTTCTCATAAGTAAAAAAGTAAAGATAGTGGGAATCAATTCTTGATGGACGGTGAGTGTTCATTGAGTACCAAAAAATATACCTTACGTAAATTGGACTCAACTAAAGCTCGAAGAAATCTAAAACGAAGTTAACTGCAAGGCCACAGCAGCTAGCGACGCGCTCGTTAGGGTTTTTTCCTTAAAAGTTGGCAACATTAAAATCAGTATATTCAATGTTTGCAACGGTTGGCATCATCGTGTGTCACTGTTGTCACAAATATTTCTCTAATGAGGGATTTTCCTAGAGCAAATTAAAAACAAAAAATAGTTCTTGAAACTCCGACAGATGGCTCTGATAAAACTTGACTTGATTTTTTTTTCACAATATATCTGTAATCTGTGAACATCTGTCATTCCGTCTCATATAGTAATATACTCTGTGTTCCGTCTAGACCACAGAACAATTTAACCAACTCTAGTAATTTCTTTTACAAAACAAACCGGTTGTTTGGTAATTGTTTTTTTTCTTCTTTTGTATCAAAGAAGTCAATCAACAAATCATCAATTTATGACAAGTCATTAAAATGCACTGTTAAAAACTTAAAATTAAGTAGGTAGGTATAATGACGTCTGTTTTGTAATAAAATCTTCGACAGTGCTAACAAAACTTCAACTTCGACGACGACAGTGATATACAAACACAGACTAATAAAGGTCTCTCAGCGGTATTAAAAAAAAACTACGTACGTAGACAGCATCGCCATCTAGTAGCGAGATTGGAACTATTTCTTAGGAGCTGTCAGAAAATCGCTCATTAAACCTCATTATTGTCATATCCTGTTTTCCCATCATCATCATTTGAACCATCACCCTCAGCCCGTATATAATAGTTAAGTCACAGACAGCGGGGTAAGACATGGGTGATTTCTCGTGGACCCATTAATGACAAATAACGGGACTCATGGGATAGTTAGGGATAACTATCCCTTACTATCCCATGAGTTTTGTAAAAATTATGTAAACTCTAAAAAACTATTTAGAGGCTGAAAATTCCACCCATGCCGGGATTCGAACCCGCGATCCGTGCCAGGGCTCTTTCCAACTGAGCTAATGGGTGACTCACTGGCGTCAGTGACATTTCGAACCTCTTTACAATATTCTCTGTATTACGTACAGCCTCTAAATAGGTTTTTTAAAATTGTCCTTAGAACTTAAACTTAAACTCTGTTAATTATGGACATTGAAAAGACGGTTAGTAAGGAGTTTTTTCGTCCATTTTTTCTCCAAAATGATCTAGATTTTGAAATTGACAACTAGTTTGACTCGTTATGTAACGTTCATTAAGCCGCAGTTTCTGCGGTACTTTGAATAAAACATTTTTATTTCATTACATAACGCGACCAAATAATGGGACTACGAGAAAACACCGAAAAAAGTCTTAGTACAATGCGACTTTGAATACCTAATTGATCAAGATCACAAAGAAAATTTCGAAGTCATTCCAGTTCAGCAAAAAGAAGATTCAGTATGTCGAGGAAGAAGGGCCCAAAATATCGGGTTCTTCCGAAGGTGTAACGGAACGTTTTGTATTCTAGTACCAATAATTGCCACTCAGCTATCCCCCCGTCAACCCTTGTCACGGCCCTGTGTATGTATTTGCCTGAAATATTCCTGAGAGTTTAGCTTTCCCATTGGCGTGCCACCTTATCAAAAAGGTAGCCTCTACAAACGACAAAATAATGCAAATTTTCGTGTCAATATTTCAACAGGAATAGACTTTCTCTCGTGTTTGTGTTTATGCTTGGGGTGAAAGGCTAAAAGCTTCGCAGTTCTTTTTCTTTTTGGAAAGCTGACAGTCTACTTGGAATTTTATTTCTATTGGGTTGCCGATAAATTTATGCCTTCATGTATTTTTACAAAGTTTTGAGTTAGTTCACATGTTAATGAAGTCAGGAATAGGAGTTGAAATATATAAAGTCATTGAAACGTAATATTATCTGAGAAAACAGACATTTCAACGTAAATAATTTGCATACCTACTGTTTTTAAATGACAATATACAATGTAAGTTGCCTTCAACTATGTAATGAGGAAAAAGTTAGTAAAAAATACCACTGTATACAACATATTTTAAACATTCGCGACTTGTACACATAGTTAGAATATTTTCGGGGCTTAATCGCGTAGCTATTTTACCTCGACGTTTCGACGACGGAAAAAAGTCGCATGGACACTAGTCCAAAAGAAAGGCACAGACTTTAATAGAAGACCACAGTAGATTTGAGGACTCCATAGTCCTCAAATCTACTGTGTATTCGGACGGACAGACATCGCAAATTTTAATGATGTTTTTACAACTCTTCATAGATGGATAAAATTATTAGTAACGTTAAACAACAAACGCAATAATATATCGTACTAAATAAGTAAGTATTTATTTTTGTTCACTCTGTACATATCCGAATACTCTGACTCTACTTATTCCTCCATCAGGTGCCATTGTGACGCGTACGTGTGTGATATTTTCCGATTTGCAGTCAAACCAATGCTCTTTGTCTGCTGAAAGCTGAAACAAATTCAGGGTATAAGAATATATAATTAACTTAAAAGGATAGATAGATAGATAGAATATTCTTATTGTACACAGAAATTACAGTAACAGAAATTATATAAAATATACTACAATTCGCGGCCTTAGGCAACCATAGAAGAAGGAATTAGAGACGTGTAGTCGGTGCAATTTAGAAATATTGCAATTTAAGGAAACCAATCATGACTAGGCTATGTCAGCAGTGGACTACATTTTAATATAGCCTGAAGAAGAAGAAGAAGAAGAATCATGACTAAGTAGGCTTCACAAGTTAACAAGTAATAGGCGACCAACTTCTAAAAGGAAAACTTCGAACAAAATCCTTTAAAAATTATGTTGATGAAGTTGTAATTCTGTAAAGTGGATAAATCATTCTTTTTACAAAATCACATACAAATCATAATCATACACTCAATCATACGTGGTCCGAGACATAATAGGTTGCTTTTAAGGCGCTTTGGGGTACTAACTAACGCCACTAATGGAATAAATATCTTAACTTATTTTATAACAATATATAATTTCTGTTACTGTAATTTCTGTGTACAGTAAAGAATATTCTATCTATAGTACGCTTTTTTTTAAGTTAACATGAAACATCTAAAAAAACTGTGATAACTAGTTTTAGAACGGATGTTCGAAATCTTCGTAGGCTATATAGCCTAAGTGGAACATAGTACAAACCTCCTCGAAATTTAATAGATTTCGGCTAAAAACGGCCGTTTTACCTGTCCTGGACAGTATGTTCTGATAATAGTAGTCATGGTGGTAAAGATTTGTGATGTTAACTTTTTGAAAAAAAAAACGTATTATAAAACAATTTATGGTGGCGCTATTTACCACCCCAAAGCACCTTTATGTTTTTCGAATTCAAACAGTGGACGGGTGTTAAAACCGCGGAGGAGCTGTTTGGAATTGCACTGAACAGAGACCGCTATAAAGAGCTGACTGCCAACCTCCAGTAATGGAGTAGAAGAATGAAGAATAATGTTGAATCTACGCACTCCACTCCACCGCACACACTTCAAATACCTATACAAGTACATTGCATTAAGATATTGTGGCTAATGGGCATGAACGCGCATCCAGAGAGCATTAGCACTAACCCATTAGTATTGCAGCTTAGAAATAACTAAGCCGTAGAATAGAGGTATCTCAGTAGCATCCCATTTACATGCGTGATGCTCAGAGCCCAATGGTACATGTGAATTTGGTCCTCAATTACGTACATTTTGCAGTGCTGGCCTATCCGCTATCTAAAGAGGCAAGACAACTATAGAAATTGTCCCTAGTCGGAAAGAAGGCAAGAAATTCTGTAGTTGCATAATTTAGTACAATTAACAGGAAGATTGTTTTTTTTTGTATTTAAGGTAGAAGTAGAATTTGTAAGTTTAATCTTTAGATAGATAGATAGAGAACACTTTATTGCACAACCATAAAAATATTACAAATATTATTATTATCTTTAGTTTGTAAGAAAGTGTTGGACCCAAAGAGGGTGACATGGTTGCCAGTGTGACCCTCCATAAGAAAAAAGTTACGCCCATTTGTTTTGCCTCAGAGGTATTTGCATACCTGGGCACTTGCTGCGAATAATGGCATAACTATGAGGCTTGGTTAACACTTAGGTTAATATCGGTTATCACTACACGTAAAGATTTCCGGTCAAAACACGATTTCTTAAACACTCGAATAACGCTGTCTTAATTAGTCTGTGGTGATTAAAGAGTAGTACAGTCTATTTATTCTTACTTGTCCATTTTAGTAAACAACATTCTACCCGTAAATTATGATTTTTTAGTCGAAAACTGCCATATTCCTACAAAAGAAGTAATCGGGGAGACTATTTTAGACAACACGCTGCCAATTTTATAAAGAAAGTTTATGAACTCGCGAGAAAATATGTGGTTTCGGCATCAAATATCAATTTTGAGGTTAGAATCTTGTTAACTACATTGGACAAGTAAGGATAAATAGACTATAGATTAAACAAACTGATTGTAATGAGTGCTTTAAAGGAATCATGTTTGTTTTAATTAATTTTATTTTAGGACAACCAACAACAATACAACAATCATCGTCATCATCATCATCAGGTATTTGACGCCCACTGCAGGACATAGGCCTTCCTCATGGTTTTCCAAACTTCCCGGTCTTGTGCCACACGCATTCAGCGACTCCACATCACAACACAACACATACAATAATACAGAACAACATTCACAGAAAAAAGCACACACATAGGGTTGCCAACTTTTTTTGTGACAAATATAGTATTTTCGAAGCTATTACCCGTAAAATTATGGTAGGTGGCCAAAATAATAGTAAAAAAATAGTATATAGTTATATAATTTCTTTATTTTTTAAAAGAATATTTTTTACTCCCCTGCGCCTTAATAATAATATTTTATTTTTAAGAAAACAATTAGGAGAAAAACTTCCTGCTATTTTTCCACGGTTGATTTAGAAGAAATTTTTTGTTCAGAAAGTGCTATGCCCAAAATTTTGTTGATTTGAATAATTTCTGAATATAAATTATTAAAATTGATTTTTTACTCAGAATATAGTAGTTTCGCCTACATTATATATATATTTTTTAAATACCTTTTTTTAATATAGTATTTGAACTCCTAATATAGTAAGATACCATATTATATAGTAGGGTTGGCAACCCTACACACACATAACACGGTAATTACGGTATTCATAAATAAGATCGTTTGTCTTTCCTATCTTTTAAGCTGTCTTAGGACCGGTTTCTTAATTGAGAATTTCACTAAGTAAATACTTAAGTAAAGTTCTGTCACGCTCTTTGCTGAGAAATTCTGAAAGAGACAGAACTACAACGCATTAACGTTGCTTAGCGAAATTCTCAATTCAGAAAGTGGCCCTAAGCTGATAGAATGGTATAGAGGCGCTATAGAAACTTATATAGGATACACACATACATACAAAAGTCGTACAGTCTATTTATTCTTACTTGTCCAATTAAGTAAACAAGATTCTAACCTTAAAATTGAGATTAGATGCCCAAACTAGACATTTTCTCGCAAATTCATGAACTATCATGAGCTATGTTTATAAAATTGGCAGCGTGTTATCTAAAAGAGTGTTCCAAGTTACTTCATTTATGAAAATATGGCCGTTTTGGACTAAAAAGTTACAGTTTACTGGTAGAATCTTGTTTACTAAATTGGACAAGAATAAATAGACTGTAGAACGTGTTTCAAGAGTTTCGGATATCTGAAGTAGGATGAATTGTATGCTTTATATTATTTTAATGCACTAACCCGTGCTAAGGACAATTTTAAATTTTTATTTGTATGTGTAAATAGTTTACTTGCGCAGTTCATTTAAATCTAGGTTAAGTAAAATTCAGATTTTTCTGTATTGAGAATCAGTTTTAAATTGTTTCAAATCGAGATTTACGAGCTCGTACTAGTGGCTCTAAAGATGCATATTTATACTGTAAGTTTCTTACCCTTCCCCTACATGTAAGTTTTGTTTTAAGTTTTTTTCCGGGTAGTGGCTGAAAATCAGTGCTGCCAAAATCACTGCGTTGAGTTGGTTGCATAATGCTGAGCCTCGAAATTTGCCGTACACATGTATTATATCAACGTAACTAACAAGGCTACATAATAGCATGCATTAGACCCCAGCGGAGCTATATTTACCTTGCTTTTCATAATGGTTGACCATGCAATCTTGCCGTCAACGGTCCACTTCTCAGCCAAGAAGGCGCCTTCAATCTTCACGGAGTCCGGAAAGTTGCCTTTGAAATGTGCTGTGTCAACGCAAACTCGGGACACAGCGCCCGGGAAGCCTAATTTGAATACTGCCCATTCTTCACCTGGAGATTGAAAAGTTTATTTGAAGTAGAAAAACATAGCAGCGTAGGAAGCTGACTGGTATTTTGTGATTTAAAAGCGTTTGTAATGCGGTGGTAGCCCGGTGGGTAGAACAATGGACTCGCAAGCGGGAGACCCAGGTTCGATGCCCAGTGCGGGCATGTACCAATGACTTTGTATAATTCCTGTCTGTAAAACCGAAGGTCTCGGTTTCGATCCCCGGCCAGATCAAACTAGGAAACGAGCTTTTCTAGTTTGTCTCGGGTCTTGGATGTTATCTATATATTTATTGTATTAAATCTATCCTCGAGTTAGCACCTATAACACAAGTCATTTAGTTGTACTTAGTATAGGGCTAACGAGATCTGTGCAATATGTCCATGAATATTTATTTATTTATTATTTATTATAGATACATTGATTGGCTGCCACTGTAGCTATGCTAGGGTTCAATTCTGTTAGTGCATTAAAGTACAATGACAAATAAATTTACGGGTCACGTGATGTGTCTTTTATACCATTGTCGCCTACGTACGATACGTGCGCGGGCTTAGACTTAAGGGGCTATAACGCTGATATTAGGAGTTTTTCATTCGTTCGTATTACATTGATACAAGGTTTATAGATTTGATTTCAGACTATATGATTCTAGACTATATTTTCTAGGTTTATGCAACTGGAAAACGCAATTGGATAACATTTTCTCGATAGAAATTAATTCCAAAGTACAGTCTTACTTTTGCGTTTTTTTGCTAGTACTCAGCAACGCCTTTACATACATCAGCTGTGTTTTTTCTCTGAATAAGCAATTTAGAGATGCAGATTTATGTAACTCAGTTTTCTATTTACTGCTGTGGTTGAATTTTAACAAATTAATTAACTTTACGCATCAAAATAATGCTAAGGGCGAGATTTGCGCGTACTATTGTCATTGCGTTTTCTTCCAAGCAGCGTATATGTCTGTCACTGTCGGTCACGGGCAGTGCCCGCTGAGCTCTAATGAGAGAAGGAGGTCTGTGCGGCGCTTGTCCGCGCTGTTCGTGATTTAAATTTTGTAAATAATCACTGTATTATAGGCTCAGAGTAGTGTGGTATTCAGTGTTTGCACTGTTTTATTGGTGTTGAGAGTTAAACTGTGACAAACTTTATTGCAATGGGCAAGAACAGTCGGAAAAAGATAAGTAAAATTAAACAAAAACAACTTCAGAAAGAAAAAGCCCTGGAAATGGTGAAAAAAAATATGTAAGTAAGATTGCCCCTTTATTTAAGTATAATATATTTTATTAATCTATATTATTTTATTAGTTGGAAGCACTGTCCAAACATTGACTAGAGTTTCTACGTAAAAATTTGGTAAAAATAAAGTTCTTCCATACATTAAGTCGTTAGCAGTATTACAGCCGACAGCACGTTGGCCCTTACACGCGTGCACTCTATACAGTTGCGTTACTGCCGTTGATTGTAGATTAGAGCTCTTTATTGTATACACTAGAAACAAAATACATAAAAGGCTTACATATCTAAGTATTGTACCTACTGTACTAAACGTACAAAATTATAAAACTACTGATCTGTTGTTTGCTTTGCTAATCGTATTCGTTTGGCCCCATACAATTTGTATTGTATTGATGAGCAGAAAGATCCTTCAAAGTTTTAAACTACGAAGGGTATTTCTACCTCTCTACATTTAGGCACTTTTGGCTCCTGCAATAAACATTGGCCTCTGCATCTACGTAATGATTTATACAGCGTCCAGTAGCATCTTTACACACACTAAATAGGTGAAGGGTCCACTCGGACGCTGCACCGCCAGGGTCCTTGCTTTATATGGAGTGGGATTGCCCACCACCTATACCATCCTGACACCTTAGTTGGCCTAGCTCACATGAAAGGCTAATCAATACCGAAAGAAAAACTAGTCGATGTTTTCCTTCACCGTTAGCGTGAGGTATTGCGATTACAAATTCGCAAATGTAAGTAACTTTGAAATTAAACAAACTCATTGGTACATGCCTGCACTGGGGATCGAACCTGGATCTCTCGCTTGCGAGTCCATCGTTCTACCCACTGAGCTTCCACCGCATACTTTACTAAAAAACGATGAATATAAACAAAGCGTAAACGAAGATGCTGAGTGTAGCGTACAACTGCCAATGAACTTTGAGGTGGCCTCTATCTAAGTGAATAGACTTTATAGACTGTAAGTAGTATAAACTATTATGTTTAAATTTCAGAGCGAAACGCGGTTCACGACATCGTGAAGATATCACCGCACCACCAGAAACGGTCAATGTTGGTTCCAGGGAGAGTGGTTTAGTAGTCGCAGAACAAAACAGACACACGGAGTCGCCGTTGACAATTTTAAATTTAGACCAACACACAATTTTGACCACCGAGTCATTTCCAAACGACAGGTAAATGTTTAAAAACCTATACAGAGGCTAAAATTTTCACCCATGTCGGGATTCGAACCCACAACCTCTGGCTATCCGTGCCAGCGCTCTACCAATTGAGCCAATGGGCGACTCCCCGGCATCAGTGAAATTTCGAACCTTTTTACACTATTCTCTGTATTACGTACAGGCAGCGACATCTGGCTTAACCAAATTGCATCACTTACAGTCCCGAATACCTACTTTGCAGTTAGGTTTTACATCGGAATGATGATGATTATACTATTTTTATTTTTAATGCACTAACCCGTGCTAAGGACAAATTTAAAAACCTATTTAGAGGCTAGGTAAATGTTACTATTAAACGTAGTAATTATACGTTTGTTACGCTTTATTGCACAAAAATTAAGAAACAGAAAAATAACTCAAAACCTGTTATTTAAGTGGTTTTAAAACCAAAGATATTTTATTGCTGTAGGTTTCTGAGCCAATTCCAAAATTTCATTAGAAAATTAGAATAAGTTACTACTCCATAAAAAAATCATATTTCAAATCAAATCAATAGACATATTTTGTATTAAGATATGAATTTTTAAAATTTTGGAATTTGGCTCTATTTCCATGATGCAATCCTTCCATGATGATCCTTCAGTTTCCATAATGCAATGCCTTCGGTTTTAAAACCGCTAAAATAATATGTTGTGCAATTCGAAATGAATGTAAAATATAAATTGACTTCATGGCAATATTATACTATTTTTTTTATTTTTACCCGTGCTAAGGAACAAATTTAAAAACCTATTTAGAGGCTGAAAATTTCACCATGCCGGGATTCGAACCCGCAACCTCTGGCTATCCGTGCCAGCGCTCTACCAATTGAGCTTCGAATTGGGGTTCGAATCAATTCGGCATGGGTGAAATTTTTAGCCTCTAAATAGGTTTTTAAATTCATGGCAATAGTAAAATTCACAGTAAAATGTATGATTCAAGTGTATTAAATATTATGATTTTATTTCAGTTTCAAAATCAGTTCACACAAACGTGACAATATTACCGCACGTGGTTTCAATTAACCACGGCAAGAAAAATGAAAAAGGGGCATTGGAAGAACTGGAAAATATATTGAAGATAAAAATAAATAACTGCGGCTTATTTATCGACGATAAACATCAATTTTTAGGCGCATCGCCAGATGGTATTACCAATGATATGGTAATTGAAGTGAAGTGTAATTTTGTAAGGTGCGATAGGATATCGCACCTTACAAAATGGGAATCGAAAAAGCAATCGAAGAAGGAAAAATGCACTTTTGGCGCAAAAATAAAAACACTGGAGAAATCGAAATAAACAAAAAATCCGATTGGTATATGCAAGTGCAAGGCCAAATGCACATATGCAAGAAAGATAAATCATTGTTAGCTGGGTGGTATGGTAACAATCAAATGAAAACAGAAATCATACGAAAGGACGACCTTTATTGGAGACAAAAAATGGAGCCACATTTAATATCTTTTTATAACGATTGTCTCTTGCCAGAACTAGTAGATCCAAGATATACGCGAAAACTAGAAATTCGTGACCCAACATATGTGATTAAAAAAGACAAGGAAAACACCAGTTTAAAAAAACCTGTCAAAAATAAAAAAAATGTTTAAGAAAAAATGACAAACTGTGGAGAAGTTAAAAACACTCATTATTTCTAATGGCTATTATTTTTTTTATTATAAAAATGGTTGTATATACTATGTTTTATTCAAACCTAATCACGGACTTTTGTAAAAAAATTAATTTTTTATTGTAAATAAAGCATTTTTTTATCCTCGTGGTTGCTTTTAATTTTAATCATCGTTGTATATGCAAAAAGTTTGTTGAACTAAAACTAATAATAACATCAAAAGTATCAAATCATCTAGAAAGCGAGATCGGGATCAAGTGGGAGTCACTGACGAAGCGCATTCTTTTGAAGTATAACATTCTTGGTACAAACCAGTAGGTACTAATTTCTTAATTTTGGTTCAATTTCGTTCTTGTAGTTCTATGTTAAAAATAAAGGCACATTTATCTTTAATATATAGCATCTAAAAACATACCTTAATGTAATTCTTTTTGCATATAGTAGACCTACCAATAGCAATATTTTTGTACAAATAAACTATTATACTATTTTTATTTTTAATGCACTAACCCGTGCTAAGGACAAATTTAAAAACCGATTTAGAGGCTAAAAATTTGACCCATGCCGGGATTCGAATCCGCAACCTCTGGCTATCCGTGCCAGCGCTCTACCAATTGAGCCAATGGGCGACTCACCGGCATCAGTGAAATTTCGAACCTCTTTACCATAATTATTCTCTGTATTACGTACAGGCAGCGACATCTGGCTTAAGCAAATTGCATGACTTACGGCATGGGTGAAATTTTTAGCCTCTATATAGGTTTTTAAATAAACTATTTTTATTTCATATTTTTTTATAGTTTTTTTCCTTACGAGAATTCAAAAACATTAATTGGAAATATGTCTATTCTGACCAAAAAAGCTAACTAATAAATTATACTAACGCACATGTTAGTTTAAATTCTTGCCTCTACGACAGCGCTGTAAAGTAAACGCTAAGTTCACTTGTGCGCTGCACTCTGCATCCTTTGTTTACGCGGCTGCTTCTTTGATGGCGGCGATAGGCATCATGGCATCCGCGTACTATTTAATTTAATTTCTATCCAAGCAACTGAACTTTACGTGATAATATACTTTCATTAAGAAAAAAACCGAATACTTACATTTTTATTTCAGACACGAATCGCTCGTAAGCCAATTTTGATACAACTTGTCTAAAAAGTTTCGATGAAAAACCTACTTTCAAATTTAAATAAGTTGATTCACACATTTGACAGCTACGGTAACACAGACAGATCTACATACACATTGCGATCAAACTTATAATACACCCTATTTTTGCGTAAGGAGTTAAAAATATTTACGACTCCTAGTCCCTTCCACCGCGCACGCAGCTAAGCCACGCCCATCTTAGTTCGATTAAGCGGTGACATAGCGTCTTAAAGCAGCAATGAAATGAAATTGTCATGTTCATTGAACTGCGATGCATTAACATAATCTAGGGCCTGGTGTGTAACAGGTTTACTGTCACTAGTGTATACGTTTTTTTCATTGAGGCGCGATTGACTTTGACACTAATAATGTACCAAGTAAGAATACTAGGTTTTATCGATATCAACCCTTGTATGTCCCCACTGCTGGGGATCGGGTCTTTTCCTGCATGTTCCTTAATCCAAAAAGTTAGGCCATACTCCTCCACGGGGGCCAAGTCCTGGTTGGTGGAGGATTATAAGACAGTGGCGAGTCTTAGGCCCTGTTTCACAATGTTCAAATAAAGTTCCAGATAAGCTATCCGCAACCAGGGCTGCCGATTGTTCAAAATTTAAATAAATTTTCCTATATTGCATGTGTTCGTTTATGGCTTCAAATTTAGAACAAACAGCAGCCCTGGTTGCGGATAGTGAAAGTGAAGTGAAAGTGAAAAAAGTTTTATTTACCACACAAAAAATAATAATTATTAGCATATCCGGAACTTTATCTGCAAATTGTGAAACAGACCCTTACTGTCAGAAGTTATCTAGCCGCACATAAGGCCTCTAATTAGGTCAAAAACGACGGTGACGACGATTGGAATGAATCACTTGAGTTACGCAACAATAAGCGCGGTCAGGTGCAGGATGGGTGACCGTCCCGTGGCTACCGCTAGTGACATTTTTCCGAGCGCTTCCGTGCTTAGCAAGGCACGCTAAGCCATTGGTGCCGGCTGTCATGTACTGACACTACGCATAATTGATTAAAATATTGATTAACTTACTTGATCAAGTAACTTAATCCGGATTTTATGTCAATAACGACTTTCTTCCCGCTCGCACCGCATAAACAAAAATGTGCGACCGCCTTTGCTAACCATGTTATACCCACCTGGCACTTGGAGCGTCCCATCTTCGTTAACTTCAATTATCTCCGGCCTATCGAGTCTCCGAGCGGTCTCCCAGCCGTCAGCCATGGTCTGACTCTTGCTCGGCTTAATCATATTCTTCGGGTTACCATAGTGGGCGTTGGAGTAACCTGTACATTGCAATATGGAATTAATTCTATTCCAACTATGTTTGGAGTATTTTTGGCCTTTTTTTTGTCTAAAATATCTAGATTTTGTAATGGACACATAGTTTTAGGTACCTACTTGTAAAGTTCAAGAAGTCACATGCAGTTTCTGTGTTATCTATCTCTACAGTATAAAAATTAATCGTTGAATGTGTTGGTAAGCGCAAATCTCCAGAGCAGCTGAACCGATTTTGTCACTTCTTTTTTTAGAATATTCCTTGCAGTTCCAGGATGGTTCTTACGGAGGGCAAAATTAAAAAACAATAAAGAATCGACTGTTAGGCGGTACGAAGTTCGCTGGGTCAGCTAGTTTTGAATAAAATACTTTTATTACATTACAAAACGTACAGTCTAATAATACAAAAACAAAAAAAAATTAAGTGCTTCTGCAAAAGGACTTGAAGTGCGATGTATGAGCCCTAACGGAACATTGGTTAAAAAGTGACGAACTAAAATGTATAAATGTAATTAACTATTTACTGATCAGGGGGATCAGCCGATGAGAAAAGTAGTTCTCTAAAGAGCCGCTGATGAAATGCGATGAAACGTAGTGTATTGATGCGTTTAGTTAGGCATGCTGCAGGTTTACGTTCATCTTCCAATACCCGTCTCACCTAGACATGTAGCGCCGTTCAGCAAGGAGGCCAGGTCTACGAGCTGATCTGCGGGAGGCAGATCCGGGCTTGCCTCTCCGAAGACACGCAGCCTGGCAATGCCTCCATCGGGGAAAAGGTTCACGCGGAGATGCGTCCAGGCTGTATCGTTCACCACCTGTAGAGTCAGAAAGCATAGTGTCTTTTTTTTGTGTAGCCTATAAACGTCCCACTGTAAGAGCGGTGGTAGCGGAGCGGTGTAGAACGCCGGCTTCTTAATTGGGAGGTCGTGGGTTCGAACCCCGGCATGTACCAATGACTTTGTTTTCTAAGTTATGTACATTTTTGAAATTATAGTAGCAATACTACTCGCTGACGGTGAAGGAAAACATCGTAAGGAAACCCTAGTGTCTAAGGTGTTAGCGTATCTCAGCGCTTGCTACGTACAATGGCCCAACTATGAGGCTAAGTGCGGAAATCTCAGGTCTAACTAACTAACTAACGTCCCACTGCAGGGCACAGGCTTTCTCTTAGAGAGAAAGGAAAGAAATAAAATAAAATATATTTATGTTAAATAAATAATCATGGACACTACACAGATCTCGTTAGCCCTATACAACTAAACTAAACTGAATGTGCTAACTCGACGATAGATGTAATACAATAAATGCACAGATAACATCCAAGACCGGAGACTAACTAGAAAAGGATGTAATATATAATATGGTTTATTTTTTTGACTAGTCTATAAATATTTGTTAAAATTTTATATTAACGTCATTTCGATTTTACATAATGAAAGGTTTTCCAACAAAAATATAATAAAATAGTCCTCTGGTTGTAAACGACCCGTTAAAAATTGTCAAAACTTGGGAAAATATATGTCTGTAATGTTCGTGACATAATTCAAATCAATGTTCCAAACAAAACTTTCTCTTTTTTTTTTACTGTGATCGTAATAATAAAAAATCTTACTAATGAATAATAAGCCAAATAGTAACAAAAAAAACAAGAATTTTTCGGCGTGCGGGCTCGACGTGAAACTTGTGCTATTTTCTTCAATTATTGAGCTCATACGTAACACACGTGTTTTAAAAAATACTTAAGTTTATTAAAAAAATACAGTTACCTACATTAAAGAATACCGTATCGGCCGAAGTAAGGATATATGTGGGTTCCTGATAATTTGAACTGTTTGTACGGTACTTTCCAGACCATCTTTCGTCGTACCCTGCGTGCCCTAACACCTAATGAGGACCTAATGTGGCATGTGATAAAGCAGTCATAGTTACAAAGTTCTTGGCCGCAAATGTTTAGTAAGGACTTTGATGAAAATTGTTTTGCCATCGACACGCTACGAAAATTTAAGAACATGCATATATTTTTGAACTAAAACTTTCGTAAGCACAACACATATAACACCCGTAAGTAAATCCGGACTAAAAGTCTACAATATGCATATAGTTCGTTATACACGTAGCTATAATAAATGTTAATATAAATTATAGCAAGGCATATTACGATATATTTTCCAAGTGACTGCACACTCAGCTATAATATATATTTCTATGACTTCACCAACTTACACCTAGTAATATAGATTATTACTATACGCATAATATTATGTTACTTGCCCGACCAACAATGAAATGAAGGCAAAAAATATATATATTATAGCTTCTTCTCCGTGTATGGTAGCATACTATAAAATATATTATAGCTACGTGTGTAACAAGCTTAAAGCCGGCTTTTGACTATGGGATATAATATAATATATATTACAGTCATCTTGAGATATAATAGGTTATCGCTCGTCATACATTTTGTACGAGACCGGTTTACACTGCTATAATAATATAATAGCAATAAAAATAAATGTATGACGAGCGATAAATCATTATACACGTATCTCAAGATATTGTATGGAATCAGGCGTTACTTTGCGGAAATCCATAATAGCATTAAAGTGCGAAAATTACTTTGCACCGCATGGTGCTTGTGGGATTTTTGACGGAATTCAGCAGTCATTTTCACATTTTAATGACATCTCAAGATCTAATAATATATATACCTATGATATTACATCCCATAGTCAAAAGCCGGCCTGAAAATTGTTCCGCGCTGGAAACGTTTTCTAAAACCGTATGTTGCCGCTATCAAAGAGGTATGATGACTCGCGGAAAGTATAATGAATATTGATTGATGCTCAGCCACTGACTTTCAGATAATTCTTCCGCGTTGCCTCGTAGCCGGGTCGCAAAGCCGTCCTGGGCACGATCTCCTGCCATTCGTCAGACTTGATCCTCGAAACCTGCTGCAAATCTTGCTCAGAGCAGGCCTGCCCTATTCCACCGGCCCTTTTCGGTATTAACTCTGCCTCTGGAAGAGTGGCCTTATTTAAAAAAAAGTAGATTCCACTAAAATACTCTTAGGACAGAGTAATGGCTGGATTTTCCAAACCAGCTATAGCCTAAAGAAATAAGTTCTTATGCTTTAAGTAATGACTTGAAACATTCCTCAAAAAACCTATTTAAAGGCTAAAAATTCCACCCATGCCGGGATTCGAACCCGCAACGTCTGGCTATCCGTGCCAGCGCTCTTTCAACTGAGCTAATGGGCGACTCACCGGCATAAGTCGGAATCCCGGATTTGAATACCGGCATGGGATTCGAACCCGCGACCTCTGGCTATCCGTGCCAGTGCAGTTGGAAGAGCGCTGGCACGGATAGCCAGAGGTTGCGGGTTCGAATCCCGGCATGGGTGGAATTTTTAGCCTCTAAATAGGTCTTTTAAAATTGTCCTTAGCACGGGTTAGTGCATTAAAAAGAATATAAACATTCCTCGAAGGCAATTTAAATAATCCAAAAATTAATTCGCTAAACTACGTAATGAATTGACTATAGATAGATAAAATATTATTTATTGTACACAGATATAAGTAATGAATTGACTCACACCATTTTCTTCAAAGCTCTGAATCTTTGATGGGTTATGTCAAAATCATTGCTCACATCAAATCATTGTAACACAGTCACAGAATGCATGGTAAAAACACGATATTTTTAGGCAGAAAAGTGTGCCGATATTTTCCACTCTGACCTCATATTGAGATAGAATATTCAGAGGGCCATAATGCTCGTGTATTTATGGATATAGACTGCGCTTCCGACGGAAAATAGGATGGCGAAAGTTGAAATATCTGCCTGGGTTTTTATCTAATATAGTTTGCGGTAAAGTAAACTGGTTTGACAGACCGAGCTTAGGTATGCACTTAAGGTTAACAGTGCATACCTGCACTTAAGGATAACTTAAAAATAGAGCAAAGCTTATCTTAAAAATAAAGCAGCGAAAAACTCTAGCCCCCATTCGAGAGGTTTCAAGTTCGTTACCATTATAAACCAAGGACTTTATTTTGCAAGATATTTTCTTTCCGTATTTTTGACCAAACTTTTTTTATGATTTTTTTTTCATTAATGGCGCTAGTTAGTGCCCCTAAGCACCTTAACACTGTCCTCGGAGCATAAAAATATTGTTTCATTGCTTGTCGTTTGAAAATTAAAATCAAACTACGTCTGTATGGGAACAAGAAGTGGTTAAAACATCCTTGTATGGGAATCACCTCGGGACGCGAACCCTTTAACCACCGATATCACGGTATCTTGCGGTATCACGTCTGATTACCACGCCGGGGTTTGTGGGTTTGGTTCCCACTGGAGGCCGCCGTACATTTATACACATGGCCTCAGCCCAGACATGTTATCCTAGCTCAAGAGACAGGGCAAGAAATTGTGTTGTGTGGACGTCATCCTAGAAGAATCCATTATGTATGTTTAACCGATATGATTTTATAGATATATTTACCAAATAACGCCAACACACCGCAGAAAAAAGTATCACTACATAAAAATATGTAGAATAGAGAATTGAGCAACAAAATAAAAAACTTTAAAAACAACAAAATAAGGTTTAAAACCTATTTTGAGGCTAAAAATTTCACCCATGCCGGGATTCGAACCCGCAACCTCTGGCTATCCGTATCCGTAGCACGGGTTAGTGCATTAAAAATAAAAATAGTGTAACAAAATAAGGTTTTATACAGCAAACTCAAACTAACGTGTCTAACTTTACAACTCTTGACGTCACATTGTATAATGACGTAAATACCTACTAGACATTATTAAGGCGCATAACTCAGTTCTCCGGACTACAGACGTGGACCTGACACCTTAATAGCTCTTAAGTAGCAAAGGACCAAAGGCTCCTTAATATCTTTGTCGTCTCGGCTCTGCAGTGTCAAAGAGGCAAAAATATTGCTTAGTACGAGATTATACCTAAATAATGAGCGAGGGAGAAAAAATTACCTTCTTTTGCACTTCAGTTGTCGTCGTCGTCGTCAGGCTATACTAGTCCACTGCTGGACATAGCCCTCCCCTAAAGAGCGCCACGTTGTGCTATCGTAAGGGGTAATGCCCATAATCCCCACGCTGGGCATGCGGGTTGGGGATCGCAGTTCGGTGGAATTTTACTACAGGGGGCGCTGCTGCCCACCCCCGGTTGGTGTCCCTCAGTCGCCTTTTACGACAAACGCCGGAAGAATTGAATTGGACCCCACACAGCAATTTCAGTTGTAGTCCCTAAATTTGTAAGTATTTAAGTAAAAATTTGTAAAGATTATTATGGTTTAATATTATCGTTGGTTAAAATAAGGATTATTTTAGTAGTATCGCTGCGCTTGTTGCGATTGAAATCGAGAGCGCCAAACTTGGTCTAAAAATTAACCATTCGAAAACCAAATTAATGGTTGTAGACAGAGTACAACTCCTAACGCAAACAGATTTGGCCCCCGTCGGACTTGGGCCCCGTAGTAGAGTATGGCCTAACCTGGAAGGAAGGAGCAGGAAGAGAGCCGTGCCCCAGCAGTGGGAACAAACCAAGGGTTGATATCATCATCATTTCACCCCCCCCCCCCCCAAGTTATCATTCAATTTTAATAACAATTACAATTAAAATTTATCCTAGCTAGGTAGCACACTTAGATAACCTAACGTGAGTCATCTGCCCTACAGTGTCGGGGAAATTATAGAACCCCGGCGAACGCATGACGCTCCGTTACTGATTCGCTACTAGAACAATTCATAGACCATTGGTTCCTAACCTGGGGGTAATTAGAGATTCTAGGGGGGTAACACGGGATGGCACGAAATAGATTGCTAAACACGTTGAGTGACATAGTAAAAATTGTTAATCATATTCGAGGTAGCGCTATTAACTCAAGATTATTCAAAGTTTTGTGCGATGAAGTTGGTGCTACATTTAATGCTCTTTTGTACCATACAGAGGTACGTTGGTTATCAAGAGGTAAAGTTCTAAGTAGGGTTTATGAATTACTTGAAGAAATTGGATTGTTTTTTGAAAATCAGAGAACACAAAAAGAACAAGAATATTCTGCAAAAAATAAAGACCAAACATTGGTTCTAAAGATGGCGTACATTACTGATTTTTTCACTGAAATTAATAGACTGAATATTTCACTGCAAGGAAATGAAACGAATATTTTGACGTTGCAGGATAAAATCGCAAGTTTTTTGCGCAAATTGGAACTTTACCAACGTAGAGTCCGAGCTGGTGATGTGTCAATGTTTACACAACTAAGTGAGCAATTAGTGAATAATAAACAAGACAAAATCACGTTTGAAAATTCCGTGGTTCAACATTTAACTGCCGTGATAGACTCACTGCAGCAATATTTTCCGAACATGGACAGTCGTGAGTCCTACTCTTGGATTTTAAGACCATTTTCTACTTGCGTCGATATTTTCAAGGACGAAGATGTGTCAGCGAAAGAAGAGTTTCTCGGACTAAGGGAGAATAACTCATTAAAAGTTGATTTTCAATTTACCTATTATAGCTGACAGAGCTTAAAAATTTTGTTTCCGTTTGCTACAACTTACAGATGTGAAACTGGTTTCTCAACTCTTGTTACATTAAAAACAAAAGCCAGAAACCGTCTGAATGTTGAGCATGACATGAGATGCGCGTTGAGTGAAACCGAACCTAATATTGTCAAACTTGCGAATGCAAAGCAATTTCAACCTTCACACTAGTTAACTCCGAGATTTATATATTACTTTACTAGTTACCTAAACGTGCAATATCTTATATAATAAACATATTTTCGTTCGAATTTGTGCGGTTTTAATTATTTTAAATTAGCTAGGGGTAAACTCAATTCCCATACTTGTTCACGGGTGTAGTGACATTGAAAAGGCTAGGAACCACTGTCATAGACCAACAGAACAAACTAGTTAACATTCGTGAAAACTCTCCCAGTTGTTTAAAGTTTTTTTATGGAGCCTATAAACGTCTCACTGCAGGGAACAGGCCCTCTCTCAGAGAGAGACTAGGGGCTTAATTTCAACGCGTACCCACGAATTGGCAATTTCAAGCGCTAAGGTATTTGCTGTGTGGTGTCGGCCTAGAGAATAGCACCAACCCAATTCTTCCCGCGGGTGTCGTAAAAGGCGACTAAGGAACACAAACCGGGGGGTGGGCAATGGCCCCTGCAGTACAATTCCACCGAACTGCGATCCCCAACCCGCATGCCCAGCGTGGGGATTATGGGCATTACCCACTATGATAGTACAACGTGGCACTCTTTAGGGGAGGGCTTTGTCCAGCAGTGGACTTGTATAGCCTGACGACGAAGGTATTTCTCAGACACTCAGCTTATCACACTATGCTTTCCTTCACGCTTAGCGAGATTAGTGAGTTAGTTACAGTACATAACTTAAAAAGAAATGGAGTTACCTTTAGATGTAAGCCTGGCAGCCTGCACCGAGAATTTCGGTGCATAATTTCCCGTGAAGAAAGCTGTATCCACCAGCAATCCTGGAACAAACGCTCCGTTATTTATGCAGCCGAACGTGTGCTTAATAAACTATTCAATGCTCCTGAATACCTTTTTGGGTATATAAGTTCATGTTAGGCTAAAAAGAGACTGATAAATATGTACCTAAATAATTTACTCTCTAGCATACCTACATACTGTTGCAGGAAATTAAAACGTACGTAAACTCACGCATGTATGCCGGAGGGGTAGGCAGAGACCAGCATCAGCCGATTGCCATAATAGTGATACTCTTTCGCGTCATCAACATCGTGGCATGCACGCACGCCGGTGACGGGTACTTTTTATCTTACCCTTTGCTTCTACGTCCACTATTTGATCGTGTGTGTGTCCGTATGGGACGACCCACATTTGCTTGATTCTGGTACTGACTTAAGATCAACGCTGGAAAGGCTCGATTCGAAATGAAATGAAAAGGTTTTATTCAAAGTAGGGCAGAAACTGCGGTAAGCCGCAGCTTAATGAACGTTACAATTTTGTAAGTACCATTTTGTAGCTCACGCACCCACAGCAAAATAATGTTATGTAGTGCTACTCAATCAAACCTACTCCATCTAAAAAAATGTCTCAAGCCCTGCAGCGTCCGAGTGATCCCTTCACCCATTTAGTATGGGTGAACGTGCCACTGAGCGCTGTGCAAATCGTCTCTTTACTTTTGTACGGCCAAAGATTTCTTTTCATAACAAATTTACTCTGTTCTGCTAACTGCAAGTGTAAATAAGTGTGTGATGAGCACATGTCAACTCTGCGCGCGCACTGTAAACTCCAACATTACTGCATCGCGTAAGCAAAATTATTCTCATGACATGCCATAAATGTAACGTTCGACGAATAACAGACGAACCGACGTTCCAATGGCGTAACTATAGGTTTTCAGGACTGGCTTAATGCCACGGGCCCCGGACCCGATCGACAGTCTACGAGGCCCCCGAGTTCAGATTTAACCCAAAACTTTTAACGAAATTTTGAAATAATATATGTATTTTTTATACAAGTAGGAACATACAGTAAGTCCAAATTTACTAAAACTAAAGACCATATAAATTCAGATAAGTTATTAATATTTCAAAACAGTCATAAGAGAAAGGAATGAATCAATTGTAGAGTGCATCTATTGGTTTAAGATTTTAAACATTTTCAGAGAAAGGCCCCACATCCTATGAATTTGTCACGGGCCTCAGATGGCGTAGTTACGCTACTGGACCGTCCTCAGGCATACGATCTGCCTGGCGGGAAATTTTCCTTTATGGTGGAAGAGCACGATCATCCGCTCTTTCATATTTCTTTCGTCAATCTTTCTTCAACTGACTTCTAATGATACAAAGCGTTGGCAACGCCAGCAAGCACCAGTCGTGACCGGGCATCCGTTTGCGTCTGGTCTCCCAGCCGTCCATCCATTTGCCGAACTCCGTGTACCGGTCAGCATCGAACACCGGCTCCTGGTCCCGGATTAGACCCTCGCAGGGGGCGAAGAAGTCGTCCGTCGCGAACAGAACTTGACCACCGGACTGTCCATGAAAAAACGTGTTTTATGTAGCCAAAGTTTTACATACTTAAATGTTAAGTTTAAGGAATTTTGTCTGTCCCTGCAAGTTTAGTATTCGTGCATTCTCCTTTTCATTTTGTCTTTTCCGTATGGGTACACAATATTATATTCATTTCCTCATCGCGTAGATTGTTATTATAACGTATTTATGTAACTTTATCATAACTATATATGTACCTAACTGTATATGTAGTTATTTATATAAGTATTGTATTAATATATTCATATTTGCACCGACTACCCATCTTTTACTTCCTTCAGCAACTTTCCGTCGTAAGGTTGTCTGGAAGAAATTGCTTTTAGCAATAAGGCCGCCAATTGTACGTAGTATCTTAAATGTTTTATAATATGTGCTCTGGAGATAAATTTTTGAATCACTCGTATGCAATTGTAACGTCGAATGCGACATAAGTCACACTCGTCTTCTAAGTCGCAGGATCTCGTTTTTCCGTATTTTTGAATCGTTCGTCTAAAGTGTTGCCAGTACCATTTGAAGTATTGTAATTTATCAGTTCCACGCAGAAATTACAAAAAACGGAAACTACCGTAACGGAAACAGAACGTAAAATATTTCGTTTTATGGGCTGTTTTAGATGAAAAATCTTTGCCTTTAGTTGCAAAACAAACAAAACACTGTCATAGATCGTAAATAATAACACTTTGGTTTGTTTTTGTTCGAAAATGTCGAAACAAAAAATCTATTCGGCACAAAAGCACAAATACCTCGATTTGAAATTGACACCAATTTTGACAATTAATCTATCGATCGACATACGAGACGAGTGGTAAGGACCATTCGTTGCAGTCGAGTGATTCAAAAATACAGAATTTCGTGTGTCGAACGAAAATCAGTAGAAATAGAGCGCTCGACGCGAGAAAAGTAATTCAAAAATAGAGTTCCTGGTGTACAACAAAGAATATTGTTATCTTATCTTAAATGAAAAAAAAAATAGAGCGTAAATCACTTTACTTAGGTACTTTAAATTAAGGCTTTAATTTAAGGCCGCCAATTGTACCTCTTCTTTTGTAACTGTTGTCTCTGTAATTATTTTCTGGTGTGTACAATAAAGAATATTCTTATCTTATCTTATCTTTAAGAGGGTGTTTCACGAGGCGATTCAAAAGATATGCCTCTTTGCAATGAAACTTTACTGTACGTACCTACCAATATGTTAAGAGGACATAAATTCAGGTTTAATCTTGCTAAGAACCATTAACACCTATCCTATGCACTTGACCTACATTATCTAAGAAAACATTAAAAGAATGGAACGTGCAAATAGTCACTGACATCAAAAAACTGTAAAGTACTCATAAGTTGAACGACCTTACATAGGGTGAATAATATATGTATAAAAAAGGAGAAAACTCACTGCCAGAAACTTACACCATTCAGGGTGTCAGTTTCTGGCCACAAAGATACCTATTTTTAATCATCAATACTTGTGGAATGCAATAAATTATTGAGTATTGATTTTCAACTTAATTAAGTATACCCAGCAAGTAAATATAGGTGCATACACAACTTGAGGCATTAAAATAACAAAAATTTAATACGAAATACTTCTACGGACCTACTCATTAAAACACAATAAAAAAAATACTCACACCTTCACTGGCAAACTCACTGTATTTTAACAATTCAACCTCTAAGTTACTTTCCATTGTGACTTTTAAATCCAAATGTTCCTTCGACTACTTTCCTCAAACAAGTTCATTCCTAGACTGAAAGATAACAACTGTGTTGCTCCATTATTGTGGATACAAGTGTCATTATTGAGTCAAGAGATAAATTAAGAAAAGAAATGCACAGAAGTTCCGTAAGTTGTAGATAACATACACACGCACAACCGCACAAGAGTGTTCATTATATATTTTTTACTTTGGATTTTTTTGTCCTATTGCATAGAGACGACTTAAGACTGGCTTTTAGTGAGATGTCGCAAGTTAGTTACGCATGGTATTTACAGAGGAAGACAAGAATGACTAAGTCCAAGCGTATTCAGAACCGCTTTCTGAAAAAACTGACTGCTTGCCTAAGACGTTCCTACTGAAAAACAACTGAGATCATTGGGCGTCCTCCTGATTCAATTTTAAGATCCCAAACTCCAGGACGTAATTTCAGTTTTTAGATACCAGCTCTTGGTAATTTATATTATAGACTACGCATTATAGTGACACCAAGTTTGACACTTGTATGTGTGACCGGTTTTAAGATAGAGCAAAGACGAAAAGAATCCTAAACTCAAACTCGTCCACCGCTAGTCCAAGGCACGCTACTCCTTGCTATCCTCATCCAATAGCTTTCAAAAATCTGCCTCGTTGGTACAAGCTGTGGTCTACACTCGAGTACCTTTGTACCATTATCACTCGATCTCTTCAGATCACTTCGAAGAAATCAAGAGAGAACGAGTCACTAAGCGATACCTTTAAATAAGAAACCGGGAGTCAGACACTATTCAAACAGCTTACCAAATCTTTACTCCATTTGTATATTTCTTTAGTCACATTCCATAAAGGAATAATATTACATCGTTTTCTGTCTCAACTTAAGCTAGGTAGACATCGAGCGCTATAAAAATTAAGTCAATAATACCACAGACGATACCCAAGACATACAGAACATCACTGCACAGGCTACGAATCATTATTATGATCTAAAGTCAACGTCACCTTTTTGGGAAAGCAAAATGTCAATGAGCTTTCTCTCTTTAATATACCTTGGGAGTGCTTACATTTAGTAATGAGTGTTCCTTATCTTAAGCATGTCTCTGCTCTACTATCAATGTAACTCATTACTTAATTAGTATTCACGCGTTAAATGAACGCAGTGGTAAAAATATTAAAATGTATTCTTTTAAACAACTAACCTTAGGAAACAATGTTTTGGGCAGATGTTGGCGATACTAATTATAGGTATATTACTTTTGGCACTTTTTTCTTTATTTTATGAAGCCTATGAACGTCCCACAGCAGGGCACAGTAATTCTCTCAGAGTGAGAATATGAACTTAAGCTTAATTACCACCACGCGTGCTATGGATTGGCTTGGATGGATTGGATTGGCAAATTGAAGCGCATTTTTTTCTATTGCATAAATATTGCAAGCAAGGATTAATTTATAATTTTCAATGAGTCATTTATAGTACTAACTTGTACACAAATGTGTATAACCTAGAAAACAAAGTCATTGGTACATGCCGGGATTCAAACCCACGACCTCCCGATTGAGAAGCCGGCGATCTAACGCTTAGCTACCACTGCTTCTGTAGGAGCTTATGTAATATTATATTATTATTATTAGTAGGTATTTTATTAGAAAACCATTATTGCCACTATATTTCCATCAAATAGCTCAACAATCGCCTTTTCCTTTGGACAGTGTTATACCAAAATAAATCCTGAAATTTTGAATATCGAATATATTTAAAGTCAAAAATATTCGTTATGATTCTAATAAGCCACCGCCTTGCCAATAATTCAAGTACAGTAAACAGCATGCCAACCTCACTTATGCTCTCATGCGTAGCGGGCGACTTTGTCTCGGAAATGTAATGGTTCCTATTTCAAATTCGATGTGTTTTAATTTTAATGATTCTCTACCCATTCTTACCTAGACAGCAATCAAGAATCAGATCACTTCCGCTCCTATATGCGCACACCAAATTCAAAATTCTCAACGATTCCAATTGCGTAACTGTCAAATTCCATACTAATTTCTATCGTGAACGTCAGGATTACGACAGCATTTCACGCTCATAATAGACTTCCTGTACGGATTTTTTATCTACAAACAACACGATTCTTATAAAACAGCTCAGAGGCAGTTTAAAAGTTCTGTGGTTTTCCTTCCTCTTCCCATAGACTATTTAGACTGACCCTGAGGCGTGTTTTAAGGAATCTTGTTTTTATCCAATTTCCACTCAAACAGTTATATTTTTACAAATATGGTACCTTAAAACACTTCTCAAACGCAGTTTGAATGATGTAGCGTAAAGGAAACGCATTCGTAACCTGCATATGAGTGGTGTTTTAGGGAAGGGGTGATTTTATAAATACAACTAAAAGGATTTAAGGATCTGCAGAATACAGGGAGATAGCATAATAAGGTTCCGCCTGCACTAAATAAACGGATCTCTGAAAAAATCCGATAACGAGATACTCCTGAAAAATATTCAGTATCAGATTTTAAAGGGGAGAATATCTCTTTGAGTCGGACTCTGCTATGCTGCTATGTTCATAATGATGTCAACATAAGACGAGGGTCACAGACAACATAATCTAATAGACTCAGCATTGTAAGAATTATAGTATAGTAAGAATTTGTACTAGATGGTGGCATATAGGTTTTGGTTTATAGTTATTTAATTATTTTGCATCCGCTGCTGTGCTTGGCCATCACAGCAGACTGCGCTTATTTTTGTTACAAAAAAATCTATATCAAGCAAACCTAACTAAGATGGTTTTAACAAAATCTGTAAAATACTGTTTAAAAACAAAAGTGTATTAGAAAAAGTGTTAAGTGTTAATTGTCTTCCCTTTATGTGTGTGAGTAGATGAATGTGAGTGTCAATGTGGGAGTGTGTGTGTGTGTGTGTGTGTGTGTGTGTGTGTGTGTGAGTTTGTCATAGAGAAGGTGAGTACCGTCGCAAAAAAAAATACTTATGTATTTTTTTTAAGTGTTTTTTTTTAAACCTATTTAGAGGCTAAAAATTCCACCCATGCCGGGATTCGAATCCGCGACCTCTGGCTATCCGTGCCAGCGCTCTTTCCAACTGAGCTAATGGGCGACTCACCGGCATCAGTGAAATTTGGAACCTCTTTACACCATTCTCTGTATTACGTACAGGCAGCGACATCTGGCTTAAGTAAATTGCATCACTTACAGCCCCGACTAACTACTTTGCAGTTAAGTTTTTACATCGGAATAATATCGCTGTACCCACATGATGATACTATTTTTATTTTTAATGCACTAACCTGTGCTAAGGACAATTTTGAAAACCTATTTAGCCTAGAAGGTTAACCTATTTAGAGGCTAAAGAATTTTTAGCCTCTAAATAGGTTTAAAATTGTCCTTAGCACGGGTTAGTGCATTAAAAATGTAAATAGTATAGTGGTGTTTTTTTAAGTTTATTTATTCAAGAAATTTACAGAATAGGTACATATGAATACAAAAAAAACCTTCACTGAAACCCGTACAGGTTTATCTGGGTGCGTTACTCTTTTTCTTATAACTAGCTTCAGAAGTATTGTTTTAGGGCATGTCGGGTTATTTGGTTCACATAGGATTTTTTCAACAAGTTCGGTGGATAGATCGTTTATAATCATTGTAAGAATGTACTATGCTGTACGAGTCCCATAATAGTTGTTGTAATGCGGTAGAATGTAGGTAGGAAGGTACTGCAGGTTCCGAAGTTGTTTAGGACGGGTTCGTTTCGTCAGTGAGTCTAAATTACTTTACACTTACAAGTTAAATATGTACATAAGGTCAAATCAAAGTCAAAAGTTTGTTCATAAACTTACACGTGGTTCAATTACTCTCGAAATGTGTAAAAAAATTAATTTGGGCAGCGATAACAAAATGTCATACCACTATAGGTTTAAAAGCTGATATCTTTCCATCATTTTAGAGTTAAGCCTGAAGTGAAAGCTGTTCGTATTAATAAATAAAATTCGCCTTTTTTGTAATACGTTACCGTCTCATCATCGTCATCATCATCATCAACCCATTATGCCCCCACCGAGGGGCACGGGTCTCTTCCCTGAGGAAGGTATAGGCCACACTCCACCACGGGGGCCAAGTGCGAATTGGTGGAGGCTTGCAAGACTATTGTCTGGTCTTACAGTCAGAAGTTTTTCAGTAAGACTTTCGATTCATGTCGCGTCTATTAGCTTACGAAGTCTCTGACGGTCACAACCGTATTACGGCAGACCTCTCAAACAGGACTCAATTGCACAAATTGGGTGATCTGATTTTGCAGAATTAGAGTTTCAACTCACGTCCAACTAACTGGCTAATCGGAAAGAGGGATTGTTTGCAAATAAATCTTTTTCTTAACTTGTTTTGGGTTTCCGCCTTAGTGTTTCTACGTATCTCAGGTCCAATCTAGTCCCATATTCGTCCACTGTTGATTATAGGTACCTCTAAAGGCATACCACGCTACGCCTCTGTCCTCAGATATGTTTGTCAGTCTGTTTTACTCGTATAATAATATTGTATAATAATTGCGCTTAAAATTGCTAATCTGCGGTGGGCTCGCGTTGTAATTAAGCCTGTACCCTCCCTCTAAGGGGTCCGGACCCGTGCTTCACCTAAGTTCTCCACCTGGGTGAAGCACGGGACTTCTAAGCTTTAGGTCCCGTGCTCCATCTGATGACGTTATTGTCCCTTAGTAACAGTCAAGTAAATAAAAAAAAAAACATAATTTAACAAAAATTTATCAATACGATTTATTTTAAAGCATTTTTTCCAAAAAATGGCCTTAGGAATGTAATATAAAATGGTCTTTCTTACAGTGTTCTTTGCGACGTTTAGTTACCGATAAGTCGGAGAATCGGTATTTTGCGATATCACTGTTAGCAATTTACCTTTAGACTTATCGGTAAGTAAACACCGTAAAGAACACATGTGAGAAATACCATTTTATATTACATTCGCAAATGCAATAATTCGTAACGAAATTTCTTTGAACCATTTTTCGGAAAAAATGCGTTAAAATAAATCGTATTGATTAAATATTTGTTAAATTATGTTTTTTTTTATTTACTTGACTGTTACTAAGGGACAATAACGTCATCAGATGGAGCACGGGACCTAAAGCTTAACCACGCTTAACAGGCTTAACCACGTAGCCCACCACGGATTGGCAATCACAAGCGCAGAAGTATGTAAACACCTCAAGCACTCAGGTTTAATCACGATCTTCTCCTTCACAGTTAGCGAATGGTACCGTTACTACATTTTCGAAAATTTACGCAACTTAGTACATGCTATGTACTTGTACATGCACCGGGGTTCAAACCCACGAGCTCCCGAATGAGAAGCCGGCGCTTTACCGCTCTGCTAACACCGCTTCAGCTTTAGCCGTCTAATTATTAACACCAAATCCTAGATAATTTCGATTAAATGTCCTAGTTTGATTATTTGAGTCAGGAAAAACAAATTAAAACTAAGTTCTAGACCTATATCTCGGGCAACAGTGCTCTTCAACGTTTAGTAGGTACAATGGCTATTTTTAACCTGTAGTTACACATACTACCGCACATGTAGCTTAGACATGTGTAAGTTTAAAACTGTACCTACGATACCTAAGATAAATAAAAGGACATTAGACTATTCTTACTATTAAGAATACTCCAATGCCCTATATAACTTGTAACAGTCGATATCAACCCTTGTATGTCCCCACTGCAGGGGACGGTTCTCTTCCTGCATCGCAGGAAGGTTAGGCCATACTCCTCCACGGGGGCCAAGTCCGGGTTGGTGGAGGATTGTAAGACAGTAGCGGGCCTTACTGTCAGAAGTTACCAAGCGACCCACAAGGCCTCTGACATGGCTTAACGACTGTCATTACAAGACAGCCCGGCACCAACGGCTTAACGTGCCTTGCGAAGCATGGAAGCTCTCGGAAAAATGCCACTAGCGGTAGTCACGGGACGGTCAGCCATCCTGCACCTGACCGAGCCTGTTGTTGCTTAGTTCAAGTAATTATTCCAATCACTCGGTTCGGCTAGGCCACGAGCGCTTCACCTAAGATATGTAATAACGATAAAAATTAACTTGTAACGTTCACGTTCAAGTTGGAATTCCTGACCAATTTTGAATAAAACCGTTGATAGATTGAGTGATACAATAATATACATTAAGGTAGGTAGTTTTTGCAGTATTTAATTGGCGTATGTGACCATCTCTGTACGTTTGGTATGTTTGCTACTATGGTGTGCTGTGTTAGTATGCTTGAGTGTGTGAGAGGGTGTAAGAGAGTATCTCTACAAATAAGCGTCAATTAACCATGGAAATCTCAATTCAACTTTCAGCGAAAACATTTTTCATCTGCAAGGAAACTAATTACTCAGGTAGGCAGAAAGACCTTTTCCGGTTTCCGTTCGTTTTTTCAAGCGCTTTGGTAGGTACGCTTTTGCTTGTAAACTAATTACTAACTTTACTAAACGCTCAACCTACTGAGAACATGACACAACATCAGCGTTCAACAGAAGGTTGGGTAGATTGAAAAAAAAGTCGTAAACGTGGGACACTCAGAAAGTTTTGAGAAACTAAAAAAGTAACTTCTATGAAAAAAATATTTTTATTAAATCTTTTCAAAGAACTCTCCATCAGCCTCTATACAAAGTTTCATGTGTCTGAACCAATTTTCAAAACATTTTTCCAGTCCTCTGCAGACACCTCTTCCACGGACTTTTCAAACGCTGCTAGCGCGTCTTCCGGCGATGAAAACTGTATCCCTTTGAGCTGATTTTTAATTTTATAGAATAAAAAGAAGTCACACGGAGCCAAAACAGGACTGTAAGGAAGGTGTCTCAAGACTCTGACCGGTGTGGAGTCCTGGAAGTCCCTCGTTTTGATCGCAGAGTGCGCGGGCGCGTTGTCGTGGTGAAGAAGGACCCCGCGGAGCCCGGTGTTCGGTCGCTTGTTGCTCAATTCAGAAAAAACTTCTGGCAGGCATTTTGTCCTATACCATTCAGCGTTGATGTTGCTTTGGTCTCGAAGTGGAATTGAAATTACGTACCCCGTCAAAGTGAAGAAACTACCTAGCGATCAAAATTTGGTTCATTTTGAAACAGCCAAACTGTCGACTGACGCTTTGTTTCTGGATCATATTGATAAATCCAGGATTCGTCACCTGTCGCAATGTCGTAAACACGCCGTGACGAGCCAGCATCAAATTTTTGTAACATATCACGGCACCAATCCACACGGGCCTGCTTCTGAGATTCGGTGAGGTTGTGCGGCACCCAGCGGGAAACTAGGTATTCTCCTTACGCGAAGGTGCTCGTGCAAAATCTTGTGAATACTTCCTGAACCAATCTGCACTGTATATTGAATCTCTTCGTACGTAATTCGTCTCTTTTCTTGAATCAAACATTTTACTACCAGCACACTTTCTCCGGTGACAGCCGTCGTCGGACGACCACTCCTTTGTTCATCCCCTAAAGTAAGACGACAGCGTTTGAACTCGCTATACCTGTATATGGTTGCTTTTGAAGGTCCTTCATCTATTAAAGCAATTCGAAGTCGATCAAATAACTCATCAGGTTTTAAGCCACATTTGAAATCGTAAAAAATCATAGCACGAAAATGATCTCGATGCAGATCCATTTTTTAATGAGACAAGAAAATTTTATTTGGCTCTCAAAAAATGCGGAGGGTAATTTGAATATCGAACAGTAGTATTTTTACTTTTAAATAATCGACGTTTTCAAAACAATTACAAGTGGCCAGTATCTTATACATTTTTTTTTTATATCTTAGGGGTATCAACAGCGAACATAATCAATGATAATACAAGTAATGAAATACTGTTAATAAGGCCAATAACAGCTACCCACAACTATACAATAAATAAAAGCAGAAACAAAATGCAAAAACTCAACTAAAATAATTAGATTAACAAATCACTGGCAACATGCGCCAAAGCCAACACGCAGTAAAACTCACAAAGGCAGATCTGTTGGTGAGAAGAGCTAAAATATTATGCGGTTGTGTATGTATGTGTGTGTGTGTGTGTGTTTGAGTTTTTGATTTGTAGGGGAAGGGGGAAGGGGAACTGAGGATTCAATGTAAGCTTGAGTTTGAGTCGTTAAGGATCCTTTTTATGTCATTTTTAAAGGATACCTTGGATCCGCAGAATGGATCCGATGAACTAAATTGTTTGTTGAACAAATCCGCCAGGCGTAACAACGTAGAGTTTTGGGCATAGTTAGTGTTACTATGCGCTTGGTAAAACAACCTGCTACTTGTGTGACGTGTTCGGCGACTAGGAACGGAGAAGTTCAACTCGGAAACCAGCTCAGGGGTATCAAGCCTACCAGATAGAACATCATGGAGCAACGACATGTCCAGCAATTTGCGACGGTTATCTAAGGTCATAAGACGGTGAAATATGAAAGATGCCTCATAATCGTTTTTCGGAGATTTGGCTTTAAAGTTGAGATATTTTACGAACTTTAACTGTATGCTTTCGATTTTTTGGGAATGTGTTATATATCTAGGAGACCATATACTGCTGGCATATTCTAAAATGCTTCTAACAAATGCAAAATTAACGATTTTTACACAGTCAATATCTTCAAATGGCTTACAAACGCGCATAACAAATCCCAAATTACGATATGCTATATGTTATTTATATGCTTCTCATAGGTTAGCTTGCTATCGAGGATAACACCAAGATCACGAATTGTATCCACTCTTTCTAAAGGTTGACCTCCTATGTGATAAGTGAAAACTATGGGTTTAGGACTTCGCGTAAATGTAATTTGAACGCATTTCTGAATGTTAACCTTGATTCTATTCATTTCATAATACACATACAGGCGGTCAATATCTGATTGCATTCTGAGACAGTCCTCTGTGTTAACTATATCTAAAAATATTTTTTTATCGTCTGCGTAAAGTAGAAAGTTGCAGTTTGTAAAAACGGCGTAAATGTCGTACAAGTACGCATTGTAAAGTAACGGACCTAGGTGTGAGCTCTGTGGAACTCCAGACGGAATTTTCGTAAAGTCTGACTTGTAGCCTCCAACCACTACTGCTTGTCTACGGTTAGAAACATAAGAAGTGATCCACCTGTGAAGATCACCTCGGATTCCCAAATGAGAAAGCTTTCGAAGCAGGATAATGTGATCCACACGATCGAAAGCCTTTTCGAAATCAGTGTAGATCACATCAACCTGCCTTCGCTTATCCATGTTACGTAGAATGAAATTTAAGAACACAGTCAAATTGCCGACGGTAGAGCGTCCTCTGAGAAAACCATGTTGCTGTGAAGGGACACTTCTGGATATTAAAGGGTAAATATGATCGTACACCAAACGCTCAAAGACTTTCCCAAAAACATTTAGAATATTGTAGACTTTTAGTCCGGATTTACTTACGGGTGTTGTTATATCGGAAAAGTCCGACCAGGTTTCGCTCCGATTCGCAGAGCTTAATCATGGTGAGCAGAGACGGAGCTCGCGTCGTCGGTTGCTTGTCTCACACTACGGGCAAGCGCGCGGCGCGCCCGCGCCGAGATAGGTGGGGCGGGTGCTGACACTGGCTGCGGGGGATTCCCGCTGGCTTGCGCCGCAGCGCCTACTGCTTTCCCGTCGTCAATGCCACTAGGCATGATGAAACAGACACAGCTCACGACATCTTCGTTCTTGCAGTGTCGATTTCGATATTCACTATCACTGCATTTGATTTACCCGTAAGTAAATCCGGACTAAAAGTCTACAATGTGTTGTGCTTACGAAAGTTTTAGTTCAAAAACATTTAGAATAGAATAGAATACATAACTTTTTTTCGCAAAACTTTCTGAGTGGCCTGGTATAAATAATGCCTCTCTCATAAGCTTTTTAATTTAAATGTCGTTTTATTTTATAAGACTGTTAAATTATTTATGATTTATAAAAAAAATACTGTAAGGCTTGTTTTTCTTATATAATAATTTCCGGGTTTCCGTTTTTTCAAGCTTTTCAAGGTTTTTTCTACCTAAGTAGGTACTATTTTGCTTGTAAAGTAATTACTTCCTCTTCAGGCTACATATTAGTCCACTGCTGAACATAGCCCTTCCCTAATGAACGCCATAGCGCCCTTTCTTCAGCTTGGCGCAATCACTAACTTTACTAAACACTCAACTTACTGAAAACATGACCCAAAACCAGCATTCAACAGAAAATTGGAAAGAACGAAAAAAAATATAAATAATGCCTATCGCATAAGCTTTCTACGAAAAACACCGTTTTATTTTACTAGACAATTGAACTTTTTAATATTTATAAAAAAGTTTCGTTTAATTTTTTGTATATTGTGCGTTCACATTAACTTGACGCATGAGAGAATTGGTAGCACTGATTGCTCAGTCGCCATCTTGCTTTCGGTACGATCGGTTACTAACTATAGGATTATTCGTTTGTGTGAGCTTTAAAGATGCCTAAAGTGGTCAAAAGTGCAAAAAGACAAAAAATCCTTCAGGTTTATGCATTTTGTGAGAGGGAAAAGGCTGAAAAAAAGCTGATTGTTCCTTTGGAGCAAGTTCGGACTCGAGTTCCCGCCATGACAGGTACGTTTTTAGGGTGCCCAGTTACATGAAATTACTAAAGCCACGTTTTCACGGTCTTAGTAGAATCGGACCAAGCGCATCTTCTTAGTCAACTAAAAGTGTAAGCCACTCCGATGGTAGTTTACACACATTTTAGTGGATATGGATTTTTATTCATTTTTGAACGCGCTTTGTTGTCTTATCGTCGAGCTGCAACAGCAGCAGGATAAAAAAGAAGAAAAATTTGGACGCGTAAATGGATTTTAAGGCGTGACGAACTAGGTGCTTTGAATAGTTTTATTCGAGAAGTAAAAACGGAAGATGCAGCCACGTTTAAAAACCATTTGCGGTTAACAAGCGAACATTTTGCCAATAAATACCTACTAATCCGATTCTTACGTTTTTTTCTTCCCCTTGATAGTTTTCCTCATTATATAATGTACATACTCATAACATATATTGTATAGTCTAAACCATAAGTTTTGCCCTCCTTTTACTTCATGTCAAGTAACAAGGGCATAACATGTGAATTAGCTTTTGGACACTAATCGGAAGATGGTAAAACAAGCCCTCAATCCTTTTATTTTCCCCAAGTAATGGGAATGATTTCTTATTTAACATGGTAACACTAAACATATCAGTGCTACCAATTCTCTCACGCGTCAAGTTAATGTGAACGCACTGTACATAATTATTCTTTATTGCAAACAGTAAATTCGAAAGATCATTACGTAAAATTTGTTTTTTATCCGATATCAAACAAGGAGGTTATCAAATAGGCGTGTATACTACTTTTTATTACAATGTTCTTAAATCTTAACCAATTTCGATAACGTTCTTTTGTTCGAATAGATATAGCGTCCCATTGGTCCCATTTTATTTTTGTGAAGATCTGATGAAGATTTTCAGAGAAGGAGAACGCGAAGTTCCAAACCAGCACATACATATTGGCCACATTCTGCACGATTTCAAAACATTCTTCAACAATACCTAGATATATACGAATTTAGAATTTAGAGTGCCTTCTTGTACAGCAGTTGGCTTTTATATTTTATTTCAATGTTTTTATTAAATCTGTTGAAAGAGTGTTTTAATGGAATTCAAATTCAATTCAAATCAATTTATTTCAACGTAAAAAATTTACATTCTGTTTGCTGAAGGTCAATGTAAAATGTAAGCCGCTGCCTTCGGGCCGTATTGTAGTGGAGAAAAAGGCAGCGGAAAAAAAACTCCACTCTGACCATCTTTTCTCAAGTCATCTTAAACCAAATACATCAGTTGAATACATCAGAATATGCTTTCACCGTGGCCGTTGATCTGTCTGTTGATCTTTTTGTCTGTCCGAGGCCTAGCTTAGAGACTACTAGAACTACATAGAAAACCTACATAATAATCACGCTAACCGAACGATGGAATAAAATCTATAAAAACA
This sequence comes from Yponomeuta sedellus, assembly GCA_934045075.1. NCBI lineage: Eukaryota > Metazoa > Arthropoda > Insecta > Lepidoptera > Yponomeutidae > Yponomeuta > Yponomeuta sedellus. The sequence goes on along the minus strand of OW203727.1, from coordinate 18,424,895 downwards.
CTTTTATTAGGTCACTTCTCCTTGATTTAAATTAAGCTTGATATTTTCTTAAGAAATGTGTTATGTGTGTCATTCCAAACCTTGTCACGAAGGCCACGAAGCCATACCACCAGAAATACATATAATAATAAGTATTTAACCAAAATGTGTTCTTTTATATCTGCCAGTCCGTACGTCCGTCCGATCAGCCGATTGTCTGTCGAACGTTTCCTATAATTCGTTGTCAACCCTTGTATGTCCCCACTGCTGGGGCACGGGTCTCTTTCTGCATCGCAGGAAGGTTAGGCTATACTCCACCATGGGGGCCAAGTCCGGGTTGGTGGAGGATTGTAAGACAGTGGCGGGCCTTACTGTCAGAAGTTATCAAGCCGCCCATAAGGCCTCTGACATGGCTTAACGACTGCCATTATATGACAGCCGGCACCAATGGCTTAACGTGCCTTGCGAATCACGGACGCGCTAGGAAAAATGCCACTAGCGGTAGTCACGCTCACCCATCCTGTACCTGACCGCGCCTGTTGTTGCTTAACCAAGTGATTGATTCCAATCACTCGGTTCGCCTAGGCCACGAGCGCTTCCTATAATACCCACATATTTTTGTAGGTATTTCTTGAGCAGCAAACGTTATGGTGCTATAGACGGACGGTTGAACGGATGAATAAACAAACAAACGGACGGATAGGCAGACTAATAGAAAGATGGACCAATGACAATTACAACTGTTACAGGTACTTGTGACCACAGAGTTCTATATTTCAAATCCGAGCTTCTATCTTTTTTTATTTTGTGCCTATACGCTCTACTTTTCAATAGAGTTTACAAACTAATTGCGAACGTTGGATTCACAATGGGTACCGCTCTTTTTGTTGCCAGTTTAACGTATACAATCTCCTGATAAAAAGACGGGTTCTAGGTACTCATTCATTCATTCATCATCAAACCATTATGTTCCCACTGAGGGACACGGGTCTCTTCTCTGAGGAAGGTATAGGCTACACTCCACCAGGGGGGCTAAGTCCGGATTGATGGAGGCTTGCAAGACTAGTGGCTGGTCTTACTGTCAGTCTTTTCAAAAGGCGCAGAAAAGTTAGATGACCTTTTATAGACCTTATCTTAGCACGTACGAATAAAAAGGGAAATATCTAGAAGTTGTGTGTGGGGACGCAAATAAAAGCGCTGCGATCACTTCAACCTAATACTCCATAAAATTATTATTTTCTTTATTCTTTATTTTTTTACTTGGCCGTCATATTGACGTCAATAGCAGTGAGGCTCGGTAGAGTTGCCATTGTTTGTTTTTCCTGGGTACTACGGGTATCTTAAGAAAATAGTTTACTGGCTCTTCGCTAAACATTAAGCAACACTGTAGTCGCTACTGATTCTCTATTTATCTACCTAATTAATCCATTAACCCCATGGTAGAGCGTACGTGTCTTCTATTTCAGGCTAACCCACCCGGTCCCTTGCATTGTGAAGGTGGCTGGGAAAATTTGGACGAGACTAGCGAAGGTGCTTCTTCTACTTAATGTGCCGTCTCCTTTCGGAGACTGGCAACCATGGCTATCGTGTTTTTCGAGGGCAGAGACAGAGGTACTTAAGACCATCAGGAAACGAAAGTTGAAATATGTCTTAGACTACAGGGATAGACTTACAGGGCCACACAACCTACGACAGTGGTTTCAAGAGAGCCAACTCTTTATTTGTATTGGCAGATGGGTGCTAACAGTGTTAATTTATTTTAAAAAAATACTTTATGAATTCAAAATTCAAATGTGTTTCTTCAAAACAGTATTTTTAGAGTATAGATACCACGGTAATCCCTACAACAACAAACTTTTAATCGCCATGTTCGATTTCCTTTTGTCAAAATAATATGTTAATTTCGTAAAACAGTTGAAGATTGACAAAGTTTTGTCATTGCCCTCAATTGGAAGCACGCCGCTCTCTTTAAAATAATAAATGGATACCTATCACGCTATTTCCTCATTGTGACCTGCCAGCTAGTGTATAATTAGATACCTACTCGTATTTCCACGAGAGTGGAAATGTTTATTTGCGGAACAAATTCTAAACAGCTGCGATGTGACTAAAACTTTACATTGCAAAGTAAATGCTTTAGGGTCGCTCAACCGGATGATTTGGAAGTGGCTGCCTCGTTGATCTAGAGATGGTATCGCTAGATCAACGAGGCACAGGGATAGGGGTTTCACTGCCAGTACAGAGGTCGTAGGTTGGATTCCAATTGCATTTTGACAAAAAATACGCGATGAAAACTGTATTTATATTATTTAAATAGGACAACCTACAGGCGATACAACAATACAGTCACAGAGAAAAAAAACACACACACAAATAACATGGTAATTGCTCACTTATAGGTTGTCGCATCGTGCATGTGAAAATCAACAAACTGTTATACATATTAATCCTTCTTAAAGTTATAGATTATTATTATATAACGACAAATTAAACTTAAATAAAAAAAGCTAATGAAATACACATAAATTAAAGATATTTAAACAGGCTTCTTTAGAATTTTCGTAAGGTATCATTGAAAACATCCAAGGTATGTATTTTGACTGAAGATATGTTATATAGGTTGGACATTCGTTCCAGAGGCGCGTACTTTCCTAAATTAGTCCAGCATGGTCGAATGTTTAGCAAAGGACATGGATATCTAGGTAACCTACGTGGAACATTCAATGAGAGCTGCTCAAGAAGTACTCAAAGTACTCGTACGACATCATGATTACGATGGCCTTTAGTTTGGTAACAATGTGGATGTTTTTTCTAGTGTGGCCTATAAACGTCCCACTGCAGGGCACAGGCCTTCTCTCTAAGTTTCTCTCGAGTTTGGAAGGTGTGAACGTTTATTTGTTACTAATTTTGATAAATAATTATTAATAAAATAATTGGTTTGCCTATTTTGGAACGTAACTTCATAATTCACTTTTGTAATTTTTGCCGAGGGTAGTAAACTAACAGTTAGGTATAATGCTTTCAAAAAGACGCCTGTCAGCTCAATCTTCCGAGACCACGGCACCTGAAAAAGTACCGAAACGTCGGAAAATTGTAAAAATGTAAAATAAACGAGTAAAATCCGTATAAAAACAGTTTTTATTATGTCTAGTGCTCGTGTTAACCTTAGAAAATACAATAAGTTTTTTTTATGTTGCCTATGTACGACCCACTGCAGGGCACAGGCCTTTTCTCGGAAAAAGAGATTGAGAGACTGGCTTAATTACCTCGCATGCCCACCGCGACACTCACGTTTCCTCGCGATATTTTCTTTCACAGTTAGCGAATGGTATTGTTACTATAACTTCACGCAATAAGTAGTTGTGTAGGTAATTAATTTAACTAAGCAATTTATTTACGTGATTATATTCTTTTTAATGCACTAACCCGTGCTAAGGACAATTTTAAAAACCTATTTAGAGGCTAAAATTCCACCCATGCCGGGATTCGATCCCGCGACCTCTGGCTATCCGTGCCAGCGCTCTTTCAACTGAGCTAATGGGCGACTCACCGGCATCAGTGAAATTTCAAACCTCTTTACAATACTCTCTGTATTACGTACAGGCAGCGACATCTGGCTGAAGTAATTTGCATCACTTGCAGCCCCGAGTGCCTACTTTGCAGTTAGGTTTTACATTAGATTACATTTACGTGACTAAGTCAGCAACAGATGCATACATCACAAGCACTGGTCCTGGGCCCACCCCATAATCTTTGTGTTGTAGTAACCACTAACCAAGCAAGGACAGCCCAACTACGGACTCACCAAATCTGGTGATGTTTGTACAAATCAATATACGGTGCCGGCTATCATGTAATGGCAGTCGTTAAGCCAGGGCAGAGGCTTTAGAGGCGTCTTGATAACTTCTGACAGTAAGACCCGCTACTGTCTTACAACCCTCCACCAGCCCGGACTTGACCCCCGTGGTGGAGTATGGCCTAACCTCCTGCGATGCATGAAGAGACCCGTGCAGCAGTGGGGACATACAAGGGTTGATATCGGTCGATATCGAATATATGGCTTCCACTAGCGGAAATCTACCCCATGACCACTTTCTTAGTATTTAAACGTGGCAGCGAGGCAATGGGAACAGACTGATTGATAAGTCAAAGTTGGTTAGTTCCTTGCCACAGCTAGGTCTCAGTTAAGTAGGTACCAACAACGTATATTTGAATGTAGAAGACCCCAGGGAAAAAACAAACTAGTCAAGCAACAAACATTTGGAGACATTGTATTTTGAAAGTTTGACTTAGGTATGCCACTTTTTCCCTGTATGCGATTTTTAACCGTCAATAACTCTGAGACTAATTTGTTTTTTACCCTGTTCGGTTTACTATCATATAGTAACGGAAATTCCCTACAAAACTGCATTCACAGATTAGTTTCGAAAAAAGTGACAAGTTCGTCTTTTTCCCTGGAGGTTTCGTATGCTACAAACCATAAAACTTAGATTAGACCCACCCAGAACACAATCGGCACTCTCAGTAACTGTACCAAACTATAACAATGTTAGAATATCAGTGCACCTCGCTGAAATGCAAATACCCGTCTTCATAATTTTATTTATTTACATAGCGCCGTATTAATCTCGCGAACCAGTGCTATTCGAGGCTGGGAGCCAATTCTCACTTCGTATATGATTCTTAAGGCTTCTTCTTCAGGCTATATTAGTCCACTGCTGGGCATAACCCTCCCCTAATGAGCGCTATAGCGCAACGTTGTGCCATCATTGGGGGGTAATGCCCATAATCCCCACGCTGGGCATCAGGTTGGGGATCACAGTTTGGTGGAATTGTAATGCACGGGGCGCTGCTGCCCACTCCCTGGTTTGTGTCCCTTAGTCGCAAGAATTTGGGTCGGTGCTATTCTCTAGGCCGACACAACACAGCAGCACTCTTAATGCTTATGACTTGAATTCTACATAAAAAGTAGAGAGACAGCCAAAATCTGTATTCTGAACGCCAATTAGAATGAGAAGATAAATGTCTAATGACTCTGTCGTGTTATCTTATTTTTAGGCGACAAATGTCTAAGCTATCGAATATTTTGCGTCTACGCTTTCAATTCGCATAGGCGAGAATCGGCTCCCCAGCCGCGGCATTTATGTTTTTCCTACGTTATGTAAGAAAATTCACTAATGTTTGACTGTTAAAGTTTGTTGGCAATTATGGATTGTTATCATAACAATTAAAGGCTCTGAGTTTGAAATAAAATGAAAAGGTTGGAATGTTGTATATCTTTTATAATAATAATAAACACTGGAACGACTTCAGGTGTTTATATTTGTACAAAGTTATTTTATAATAAAACAGAAAAACTGGATAAAAACGGATAAGCAGGTAAAATAGTCAGATCTGGTCGAAGGGTATAGTCAAAGAGTATGTGTATAGTTGTAATGATGAAAAATGAGGGAAATCGAGAAATGTGTGACGTAATTTAAATATTTGAAAATGATAGATAGAAAAAGAAATAAAAATGGTGTAAAGAGGTTTGCACCGTTACAAGGTTTTACTCTTATAAGTCAAACTAGGTGTCCATTTCAGAATCTAGATCATTTTCGCGAAAAAATGGGTGAAAATTCTCCAACTCTGACGTTTAAAGTTGAATTATAAATTTAAGATGAATTTAGACAAGGGCAACGGCTAGCATAGGTTGACCATCAACAAATAGAATGTACATTACGTCGAAATAAATTATTGAGCACCGATGTTACGTCATCAAGTCAAGTGCACAGATATTGTACCATTTGTACCTAATCGTGTTATACTTGCAATCTTACTCTCTCACAATCTCTTTCTTACAATCTCTTTTATAAAAACGTAATGGCTTAAAACACGTCGATTAAAATTGTCTGTGCCACATATTAAACAAATTGAAACAGACGAAACACAGATTAAATAAACTGCATCTGAGGATTGCTTTGAGGAATCGTGTTTTAATAAAATTAAATAATGTTATTGATTTATAACCGGATCAACTTACTAAACATTTATCGGAAGAGTCAAATCAGGTTTCGCTCTGATAATGTGTAGTAAGTACTTACAAAGTTTTCGTTCAATAACTACGTACTACACTCTCCAACCAAGTCGCAACACTCATACTTACCTAATCGAGTTACAAAAGCTCCGATTATTGTTCTGTTACCGCAGGATTACAGCAGTTAAGTCTCTCTGCAGGGTATTCAGCTAAGCAGTCACGCACGTAGAGGCTTTGGCCTCTCACGCACGCATGGCGACAATGATATATTTACATACACTCTGTATAAAGGTGTCACAGAAAGGTACGGTAAGCCGTAAGAATTAAGGGGTCTTCATTCCTTCTTAGGTAGCCTGCTGAACGTGATGTGCTTATTCAATGTAGACGAATGAAAAGGATGTAGAGATGCTAGATTTTGGAGTAGACTATCTGCTTCCCAGATTCCTACAATCTATTCATCAAGTTAGGCCCTAGATTCGGATATTGGATAACATATATTTTATTTTACTCACTCAGACGCGTCAAATCTTTGCGACATCACAGTGTATTAATACAACAAAAAAACCGGGCAAATGCGAGTGGAATCGCGCCCCGAGGATTCCGTATAAATCTGCAGGTATTTACTTCACTGACTCAGCATCCTGAAGCGAGTCTTGGCCTCAAGTCTTGGTCCTGACATAAGAAGGTAGGTATAAAATTTGTAGGTAGTTTAGAACTTAATTTTTTTTATGATTTAATTACAAGTGTATAGTTTTTATTTTTTTACTATATTTTAGTATAAGACGACAGTACACTACTCGTCAAATTTCATAGTCCTAGGTCAACAGGAAGTACCCTATTATATTGATTCCCTTCAATGTCGAAATACACGTTTTTTGCGGAAGTTAAGGCCCTTACGTGTTTTGCGTTAACTTAGAAGTTTGACGTGAGAAGTTTTTCACAATAAAGGCACTGTAAACCTGAGCATGTGGCTTTAATTTTATCTCGATACCTAGCCAAGATGCATTTTCAAGATGAAGGGTCTAGACGCACGGACGGAAGGACGGACGGACAACAAAGTGATCCTATAGGTAAGGGTTCGGTGTTTCCTTTTGAGCTACACATAACCTTAAGAACCTGTCAAAATCAGTAGTTTGCTAATTTCTGTCTTCAGCTCAGCCTATTTTAAGTGTGTGCGTACCTATACTTTAGTCACTGTCTCTGTCATTTGATTGTATTTGTGTTTTTGCTATACTTATGTACAATAAAAAAAATATTATTATTATTATAAGCCTCCAGGTACTTTTTTATTGACTCCGCGACCTTACCTATAACTTTATCTTTCTGCAACAACCCGTAGTTAGATTTACAAAGAAAACATAATGTACCTATGCAGAAGTATCTTCATGTACATATACCTCGTCGTCAGGCTATACTAGTCCACTGCTGGACATATCCCTCCCCTAATGAGCGCCATAGCGCCCTGTCTTCAGCTTGCCGCATCCAGCACCTGCCTGCAGTTTTTCGCGGATCGTCATCCCACCTAGTCGGAGGGCGTCCTACACTGTTTGCCGAGTATACCTACATATACCTACTAAGAAATAACTACCTATTACTACTATCAAAATATTAAAATTAGATACATTCGCAAAAAGCTTCGCCCATAAGGCAAAATAAATACATGATGCGCTGAAAAGAAAACATACAGAAAATTATCCATACGACGCAATGGTCGCCAAAACTACACAAGAGTAACTCTTCGAACTACAGTAGTATTATAAGTTCGGAATAAACAGTAGTTGCTCTACATAGTACCTACCGAATTGTAATTGAACCTGTTAAGAAGTTAGTAGCTACCTAATATCTTGAACGTTTACCTAGCCGATGCGGTAACCAATACACAATCCATATTATGTTACATCGAAGGCTACCAAACTTACCTACTAGATTCCATGGAACGGAATAGTGAAAATAAAAAGGAAAAAAATCCTAAATCAACGGGCGGATATTATTTGATCGCGCGATATATCACTGGAATGGGACTGGGGTGGAAACAAAGTCTGAACGCCAATCTCGGATGAAAAAACAATCCATCAGACCCAATAAAACGTCGGTTTTCCCGATCATCAAATAAAGTTATTGTACCTACACATAAAACAGGGATGCCTATAACTAAACCTACGATTACTTGTGCGTATTCAAGAGCGGTTATAGCTCATTCGGGAGGTCGTGATGGTGAGAGCGGTGGTAGCTCAGTGGGTAGAACCATGGACTGGCAAGCGAGAGCCCCAGGTTCGATCCCGAGTGCGGTTTCAAAGTTACGTACATTTGCGAATTTGTAGTCGCAATACCACAAGCTAACGGTGAAGGAAAACATCGTGAGGAAACCCGCGGCTTGGTTGGCTCCGCACGTATTGACTAGTCATTCCTGTGGGCTAGGCCGACTAAGTTGTCAGCATAGTATAGGTGCTGGGCAAGCCTACACCATCTATAAAACTATGTCCCAGGCATTACAGCGTCGGAGTGGTCCCTTCACCCATCTAGTGTGAGTGAGGATACCACTGGACGCTGTATCTCATTACGTAGATGCAAAAATGCCAGTCATCATCATCATAATAGCGCATTCGGGAGTTCGTGGGTTCGAACCTAATTACTTTGGTAGAAATGTACCAATATTTCACTTTATTTTCCATTTTGAGAATTTCGGTGAGTTTCTTTATAAATTGGAATTATTAGTAGCAATACCGCTGGATACCGAAGAAAAACATTGAAGGAAAACATCTTGAGGTATTTACATAACTCAGTGCTACATAAGTAGACCGTACACTACAGTAGGTACAACGACAAAACTATAAATTGCATTTAGGGGCAACATAATACGTGCCTATTGGAATCTAGTGATCGTGCATCCGACTAATAATTTTGATGAAACGACAGATATCGAAGTGAGAAAGAGGATCGTGGCAAGTAAATAAATAAATATTCATGGACATATCACACAGATCTCGTTAGCCCTATACTAAGTACCTACAACTAAGAGACTAATTAATAGATTTACAACTAATAGATTTAATACAATAAATACGTAGATAACATCCAAGACCCGAGACAAACTAGAAAAGTACGTTTCCTAGATTGACCCGGCCGGGGATCAAACCCGAGACCTCCGGTTTTACAGTCAGCGTGCCAAACCGCTGCACCACCGAGGCCGTCGAAGTGGCAAACCCTTCTCTGTCAACCCGATCTTGTATGTAGGTAAGCTGTAGAAAGCGAGCATCCAGACAAAATTTTGAATAGATTATTATTGATGAAGGACAAGAAGTTTGTACCTAAGAATCGTGGCATGTGGCAAACCGTGGTCTCTGTCTATACCACCGAAACAGAAATAGGCGTGTGGCTATGTAGGTACAGTCGACCGCAGGTCAGTATTTACATTTTGGTTGCAAAGTCGTCCTTAAAGTTGATATGCTGTCGCCTATAGCTATTTGTGGGTAGGTAAGTACTTAGGTGTAAGTACCTATTTAATTGCGTTGTCTGGGGTTCAATTCTCACTTCATTAGCAAATAATTCGTACCTATACGCCTCTAAGGTGTATGACTTGAATTGTACATAAAAAGTCGGACTGTAGGTAATTACCATGCGACATTACGACACCACAAAGCGAGCGAAATTTGTTATGCGCAAATTTGATAATGAAAGACTTTGTGAGAATACATAACCTTATTTTTATGCGGCAAACGTGTAATCCTTCGAATATTTTGCGTCTACGCTTTCAATTTGCAAGGGCGAGAATCAGCTCCCTGATCAACTTTATTTTTCTGGACCCTATTCGTAATATTATAGGTACCTATCCACAACGTCTGTCCTTCTGTCTGGCCGTAAAGGGCTTTATCTCTTGAATCGTTGAATCTTGAATCGTGGTAACATCGTTATCAGTGGCTCTGATGCACACCCGCAAGCAATTTATTTAGTGGACAAAATAAATTTGCAGTAGGTAGGTAGTTCCATCATGGAACTACTGCTGCGCGCAATTCTTTCTACATTTGCATTGTCCCTAACTTTTTTAAATACCTATCGCTCGAACGTCCAAAATCGCACTGGGCCACATTCTTGTCGGAGTTATTCGCAGTGCGAATAAAGTAAATGTAACATAAAAAATGAACGCGACGACTTCAGTTTCTCAGAAAAGAACGTATCTGCTAAACGTCAAAATTACTGCCTCTGACAGTTGACGTAGGGTCTAACTATGCTCACCAAATCCTGAGTGATTCCACCAATCATCTATCAAATTCCATACTAATTTGACAGTTAGTTACACAAGATTGGAACTCTGGATTTAGTGCGCATAGTGTAACAGAGTGACAGACATCCAGCTGATGTTTGTTGTTTTATTAGCATTGCTGATATTCTCGAAAATTACTCCATTGTTGTAAGTAAAAGCCCTTATAAAAACACCAGAATCCTTCGCATCTTTGACGTGAACAACAGTGTATTTGTGGGTCCTTAATCAGCCATTCTATGAATTCTGTTCTACGTTTAGGTGAGTAATTTCGTTGCCGGCGCGCATTAGATTTGTTTGTCTTCCAACATAGTTTGATAAATTTCCAGCTAGATTCAACCCAGGACGAAGCTTCACTAACATGACGGGCTTAGTAGAAAGTGCGATACGGAATAAACTGCAGACCAATTTAGAGACTGTCCATCTGGATGTGATCAACGAGTCTTACATGCATAATGTGCCTAAAGGAGCCGAGACGCACTTCAAGGTTGTGGTTGTGTCTGATAAATTTGATGGACTACCTCTTATAAAGGTAATTGTTAATTTGGTTTTAAATTTATGTTACAATAATTGTAGTCTTCCTGTGGTGTTTATATTTCTCACCAAGCATATCAGGTGGGTCTGTACGCATAACTCTTGTTATTTTACTCTCCCATTGGTATTGGTGAGTGTTAAGGTTTCCGCCACTCTACAATTTTCCTATTTCCTCTCCCATTTCGCCAGTGTATTCCTTTCCACCATCCATCCATTCTATATAGTCTTGTTAGTTCATACCTGTTCCTGAATGTGTGCACTGAGACGACAGTGCTTGCACAAATAGCATACAATATTTTCCTTGGAGTATGGTTATAGCACGGATGTCTTGACATCCGTGGGTTATACTCACATAATTCATAATTCACACATGCTTAGACATGTTTACAACCTGTGGCAGTTAACACAGTAGAAATAGTTTCGTAGATGATTGTAAACAGCCATATTCATTGATTCCAAAATGGTTTCCTAAAATCTGTAGTAAATCCACTATGGTTCACAAAAATGGAAGAATAGCACACTTACCTAACAATTCTATCTGTATGTGAGGAACTAGACAACAACAGTACTATAATGGGGTCGCATGTGAGAAAAATTACTAAAGTTACCCTGAGCTAACAGTCTTATGATATACTATATAATGGCTTGCTGCTTTCAATGGAACCTCACAAGGACTACTTCTGATCCAAAGACTAACTGCATGTAAGCATATGGATAAATAAAATATATCAACTCCTACCTACCTCTCAAAATAGATAGTCAACTGCTTCAAACCACCATAAGCTAGGGCCAGAAGTGACAGATGGTGACAGTGACTCGGTTTTGCTGGGGTGTCCAAACGCTGAAATCAGCTTGAGTTTTTGTGATCTCCCATGGAGGAACTCATTAAATAAATCTTACTTTACAGAGACACAGATTAGTGAACGACATTCTGAAAGAAGAACTGAACACTGGAGTGCATGCCTTGTCCATTGTAGCAAAGACGCCAGCACAATGGCAAGAGAGTGATCAAATTGTCGAGAGTAGTCCCACCTGCAGAGGTGGCTTTGGGAAGTAACTTCTATAACTGTCTAGATAGGAATCAATTCAGAATCTTCTTAGTTTTACGTTGTTTCACAACTCCCAACTTACCTACAATGTATTTCTTATGATGACATTAAATACAAAAACACCTCTACAAAGTTGGTGTATAAAATTGTTTATTCTTTCAGTACATACTCGTATTGCTGTTTCCTCCTAGGCGAATAGTTTGATCCTGGTATTGAGTCCAAGAGGGATTACATTTCCCATAGTCTGTATTAAGGGAGTCGCCCAACTGTGGTTACTGTAATTGTATTCTTTGTACATAGTGTTTTAGACAATGTTCAGCATACATTGCCAAACCTGGGCACAATCCTGAGGTTTTAATAGTTGTATTAGAGTTAAACATAGACATTTCTTTAAAAAGGATATTTATTCTTACCACAAACATTCAACAGACATGTACTTTTATAATTTCATCATCGTAATTAAAGGATATTCAGTCATGTTTAAACGTTGACAAATTATTTGCAATGGTATTGTAATCACCATACACAATCACTATCACAATATATTTTATCTTATTTATAATTAGGGCGACCAACACATATTCTACTGGTACATACATTAAAATGGTTAGAAGGGGGAAGAATTGTAGTTGACGATTCACAGATTGCCACAGCATTCAAGAAATTATATAATAGTGAGAATTACAAGTTGAAAAAAAAAAGTTTTGAAACAATAGGAATTTAAAAACCTATTTAGAGGCTAAAAATTTCACCCATGCCGGGATTCGAACCCGCAACCTCTGGCTATCCGTACCAGCGCTTTACCAATTGAGCCAATGGGCGACTCACGGCATCAGTGAAATTTCGAACCTCTTTACAATATTCTCTGTATTACGTACAGAAATTTCGTGTATTACGAAATTTCACTGATGCCGTGAGTCGCCCATTGGCTCAATTGGTAGAGCGCTGGTACGGATAGCCAGAGGTTGCGAGTTCGAATCCCGGCATGGGTGAAATTTTTAGCCTCTAAATAGGTTTTTAAATTTGTTCCTTAGCACGGGTTAGTGCAGTAAAAATAAAAATAGTGTAACAATAGGAATTATAAACAGAGTACCTGCTCTGTGCCATAGAAATAGATAATTACACTATATTCTCTGTGTTGAGATTTTTCACATGATCAACAGCCAAAACTAGATTTGTTCTGGTAACTCAGTGCAGCTCAAGTTATTTCGCTAGATAAGCGTGTGTGCGCTGTGGAGCAAATTAATTAGCTGAAAAGAGACCCTATCACATAGATAATAGTTAACATAAGGTTCTTATGCTCCCAATAGGTATATCCACGCTACAACGGACTTGCGCGTCTCACGATTTTAATATAAAATAATCCTTATATACTTACTAAGTTAAAAGCACAAAACCGGACAAGTGCGAGACGGACTCGCCCGCCGAGGCTTCTATCAAATACAAATTTTGATGGAAGCCTCGGTTGTTATGTTTATAATAAATAGTTCAAGAATAGTGTTTATTTTAGCTTCTCCCGAATAATGGAACCACGAGAAAACACCCGACAATTTTTATAATTTAATTACAGATGTATAATGTTCCTCAATTGAGCCGGATGGATGTGGAAGTACCAGGAGACCATACATGGCTAAGAGGTTTCAGTTACGAAAATGGAAAATTAATCCACATTCGTAACTGGCTTGTAGCTGGTTACGAAACAGCGATAAAAAGTCCACATTCGTAACTGGTTACGAAAATTTGGTTACGAACGTGGCTGAAGGGGTTCCATGTACTTATAGCATAAGACTATATTACTTGCCAAATTTCTTGGTCCTACGTGAAAGGAAAGTACCCCATAAATTAAGTTTTTTTGCAACGTTGATAAAGAAAGGATGTTACATAGTAATCAAATGTCAACATACTTATAGGTTTCATATTTTGGTAGCTTTCGTAAAAAAATTCGCTTCCGCTTCTCCTTTTGTGATACTAAACCTACAAAAGGTTTTTTAGGAGTTCGAACACATAAAAAACAAAAATATTGCAGTATAACCTCAAGTATTTAAGGTTCATTTTTAAGGTTCATTATTTTTTAACGATCTTCGAACATTCATCTCAAACACCATCAATTATGTTCATAGTCAATGGTGCTAGTCACACCATCAGAGGTGGAAATTGTCTAGTCGTAGCTTGCCCTCATTCTCAGTCAGATAGAGCAGATCCGCCATAGTCTGCTCGTAGATGGACTCCTCTGCCTTTTCAGACATCTGCAAGGGAAACAGTAGACTTGAAAATAAATAACATGAGAAGTTAAACGCTGACCCCTACAATCACGATGAATCGACACGAAGAGCTGAATTTGTAATGTAAATGAGTGAACGATAGGCAAGAAAGTATAATTAATGCAGTAGAAATGAGGTCCTTGAGAAGTATGTGTAGTGTTACTTTGAATGTTGTGGACTGAAAGAGGATGTATCGACTAGAATTAAGAAAGGAACGTTGCGTTGGTTTGTACATGTGGAGAGGATGAAGGAAGAAAGATTGACGAAACAAATATTGAGAATATGAGTGGAAGGGCTGGTAAGGGATGTCGCAGGCGGACATACATGGAGCAAATAGGGGATGTATTAGCAAAGGGGATGATAAGACTTATGAATGTTGATGAAGCGAAGGTGATCTGTCAGGATCGTGGCAAGTGGCAGTCCCTGGTCTCTGCCTACCCCTCTGGGATACAGGCGTGAGGTTATGTATGGAACGACTCCCACTTCAGCTAAGAATTTATGCAACAAGTTTTGTTATACGTTATTATGTGCTCTTTTATTTGACTCAGCTCTATGTGTTTTGCAGTATTTTGATTTTTCATTAATAAATTAATTTCCTAGGTAAAACGTAATTACCTTATTTCCCGACGTTTCGGCAGCGTTACAGTTGCCGTGGTCTCGGGTAGTTTAATATAATTATAACTATGTATGAGTATCGCGAATCATTAAGAAATACTTAATTAATTTCCTTCAAACTATTACGAAGATGCGTGTACCAGGTCATTACCGAATGCAATTCAAGTTGTTAATAGCACTCGTGGGGTCTCGTTAGCTAGAAACTATTACCAACTTATGGATTAGATTTAAGATGATTTGAAAACAGATTGTCAGATTGGAGTTTTATCTCGCTGTCTTTTTCTTCATTACATCACGACCCGAATACAGCAAAAACGATAATATTGTACATTGACATTCAACAATCAGAATGTAAGTTCTCTCTACATTTAAATAAATTTAGTATTTCTGATTTCTGAGGGCTACTCACCGGTCTAAACGTAAAATCACCCGACGGTGGATACTTGAAGTTCGGTCCGAAGTTCACGCTGACAGTAACATTCTTATGCAGCGATACAGAGGGGTAGTAGCATCCCTGATAGATATCTGCAAAAGCCTCCCCTTGGCATTCTCCATTCTTGAAGTAGAATATCTTGCTACCTGAGAGGGGCGTGAGATTGTTGAGGGACTCTTGGATGTTGTCTTTATCTTCATAGTAGAGATGGCTCTTGAATTTGACCAGAGGCTGGGGACAAGGAATGGTTTACATGAATTAGGCTCGTGTTTACATGTGTGTGAAGTGATTAAAGCAGGCAACTAAATTTGAACAAAACCTTAATGGTTATACTATTTTTATTTTTAATGCACTAACCCGTGCTAAGGACAAATAGGTTTTAAATAGGTTTTTAAAACCTTAATGGACTTACAAAAACGCAATTCCACTCAACACTCCCACTACACACTAATTTAGTCAACATTTTTTGGAGTATTCTAAGGAACTGCGTTTTTATAAATAAGGCCGCAAGTGTTCACATGCAATTTAGTCATTTAGTTAAGTACCTTCTTACAAATATAACACTATTAAAGAAAATGACTGGACAATTCTTTGCCTCTTTCCGAAACAATATGCCGATAAGTGCTGAAAAACAATAACATTAAAATGTAAAAATTACTTTGCTATATTCCACCAAAAATCCCACAAGCACCAGTGCAAGTTGCACTTGTGAATTCTCACACAAGTATTAGTGTCGGTAGTGGTGTGTTCGTATCTTGCTTCTGAAAAAGTGGGAGAGAGGGCGGTGCATTAACTAACCGCATGGTGCTTGTGGGATTTTTGGTGGAATATATCAAAGTAATTTTTACATTTTAATGATATTATGGATTTTCGCAAACGCCTGATTCCATAGGATAAACAATAAGTTATCCAGTCTCTTTCTCTGAGGAGAATCCTTTTCTAGTTGTTGCTGTCCGGTGTTTGTCCTCGAAGGTGCATCTTGGTGTTATTCCTTTACATTCGAAAAGATATTCCAGTGCATTACAAGTCTATTCACAAAACCATTCTTAACACCATGTCAGAGTAATTAAATAGTCCGTAGTAAAGGCAAAAACATAACCACAGATTGTTTTTGTAAATGAGAATGTTTATTTTCTTTATTTTTATTGTCTAGGTGTTTTTTTAACTTTTCTTTCATGAGTACCTAATTAAATAGTTCTGCCTTTGATTCAATAAGGTTTTTTGTCCCACGAGTCTTCTTGAAAAATATTTCCCGCTTATAATGCTACATTTTATAATGGCAACACTGCTTATTTTTTTATGCATCATATAAAGAGACTGTAGGTGGTAGGTGGTCTAGATACTTACCCTGTCTTTGTAAGTATTTGGAGTGTATTTAGCCGTAGTGCTTTGTGGCATCACGATCAGGAACCCGAGTGTGTCGCCTTCGCCATACCCTGGACTATAGTGCTTCCCTTTTGATTCGTGGAACCTGAAGAATGATTACAATTAGTAACTAGAAATACGTTTCAACATGATACCTTGTGTTTTACAATGTGAATAATAGATGTGGATTATCACTATTTGTATGGCCGTAAATGTGCACCCATAGTGCAGGTACAATACACGGTGCGCTGAATAAGTAGCGAATGTTAGGTGATTCTTTTATCACCTGAATCTTTATAATAATTCTTTTTTTCTGTGTTAGAGCTTGCTGATCCCGACCTGGGCTTTGTATCCATAAAAAGAAGGGCACTTTATGAACGGAGAGGCTTAGTGAAATAAGTAAAATTAATGTGCTTTTGTTAAGCTACGAATTACCTGGGCCGCGTTTTATTCAGCTAAGACTTATTTTGATGCTTTGTACGTTTAGGTCTATAATAAATCTATATTCCTATATACCTATATAGGGCGGTATTAGCGTTGCCCTTCGCGCCAGAAGAAGCCTAACTTTTCGTAGCCCAAATTAGCTTGCCACTTAGCGCCGGCCCAGCCCAACCCGCACCCTGTATCCTAGTGCCCTCCCTGCTGCGCCACGAGTAGCCAAACTTGTCGTAGCCCAAAGTGGGTTGCGGGTAAGCGTAGCGCGCCGGCCCCATCCCATTCGCACTCTCCAACTTACCTAGTGCCCTTCCTGCTGCGACACGAGTAACCAATCTGGTCGTAACCCAAAGTAGCTTGCGGGTTAGCGGAGCGCCGGCCCCAGCCCACTCGAACCCTGCAACTTACCTAGTGCCCTTCCTGCTGCGCCACGAATAGCCAAACTTGTCGTAGCCCAGAGGGGCTTGCAGGTTGGCGTACCGTCGGCCCCAGCCTAGTCGCGCCGCCGCGCCCTCGGGCATTTCCTCTACCACCGCCTCCCAATACCAAGCACCGCGGCTCACACCTGGAATTGAGATTGGTCAATAAGTTGTTTTGATTAAAAACTGAGAAGATAGGCAAATGATAGGGACAGAGAAGCAAAGAAGGAAGCTGGCTGGAAAAAAAGGCTAAGACCAAAAATACAATTCTACCTCTTCTAAGCAATTCAACTTTCAAATGTGGATACTCCTAATATTCCACTGCTTCACTGGTCCTGTGGTAACACGTTTTAACACACTGTCAGAATATTTAAACTGGACGAGTCCACGAAGTGTACCATGAAACAGATTGGGGTGATATTATGGTTCGTCTTTTCTTGTCTCTGGAATAAAAATATATTCCTGCCTCCCACTTTGAGCGATTCATGCGTGGCTACTAAGCAGCCAACTAGACATCTTCCTAGGTAAGGAGCCGACGTGTTTCATAGCAATAATAGTTAGTTACCGTGCGTGGCGCGGATGCAACAATAGCCCTTCTCGCCGGTGGCAGCAAGGCGATCCTCGGAGACCTTCAGCTGCGGCGCGCGGTCGTGCAATGCCAGTAGCACGTTGCTTGGACACAGTGCGCGGTACAGCCAACCCGGAATCGGCTTGCCAGTCCACTCGTTGCTCTCGTCGAATTCCTGGATTATTTTCAAGAAATAGTCAGAAACATCCCTTAGGCTAAGCGTATGCTGAAACGCAGGCGACGCAGTACCGCGCAGCGCAGATTTTGTAAAGCATGGAACGTCATTAAGCTAAGTACGCTGCGGCGCAGGGCGTGCGACGCAGACATGTGTCTCACCTTGCTCTGCGAATACCGACACAGATTTCTGCGTGACGCGTGCACGTCGAAGTGTGTTTACTATCCATTTTTTCTTTCGTCTCAGTTGGTTGTAGAAAATTGCTTCCTTGCAACATCTCGTCAAATTCATAATCAGACTCTGAACTCATCATCAATTTCGACAAACGTCTATCTCCTTGTACTAGTTGGGATAGGAAGCGAATAGTTGTGTCGCAGCATACGGAGGGGGCCTATATATATCTGCCTCTGAACTGTGCTGTGCTGTACTGCGTATTTCAGCATACGCTTAGCCTTATTTATAGGGGGCGTAGGTCCTCGCGAGGAACACGAACTGGCTGAACCGACTTGATGAGATAGCCGAGGGCAGAAAGAGGATGAGGGGGCGTAGATGTCCGGCACTGGACTCAATTGGACTTATTGGTTGAGAAGGGACACATACTGTAGATTGATAGGTCTACTAATCTACTCTACTGATAGGATATCGATTTAACTACAACTATGAAGCTAGTTTACGCTAGAGTGATTCAGTAAACAGTAAAGTTGTGAAGTGTTAGCTAGTCACAAAACAGAGTGTTATTGATTTAAATCCGGATTTTTGTCGGAAGGGTCCGACCGGGTTTTCAAAACCAATAAGTGTAGTTCTTACGAAAATTTTACTTCAATAACAGAGTGTTATCAGATGAAATTAAGATCTAGTGAATTTTTTTCGTGTACGATGAGGTGGCAAGTATGTAAAAAAAACTAAAAGCTACTTATCTTAACTCTGCAATGACAAAGCAATAGCTTCCTTATTAGGAAGTTTACTACAGTTGGAGTTCTCTCGAGTTGGAGGTCCAACCTCAGTAAACTTTCTACTAGGTCCAACTGCAGTAAACTTTCTACTAGGTCCAACTGTAGTAATAATACAGTCATTGCGAAGAACAAAAAAATACCGGTATATTGGTCTCCAATTTCAGGGTCATGGCGCTGTGGCGCATAATTCGTGGCGGGCGGTAGGAGAGGGGAGGTATGTCGGGTAGGAAGGACATCTTGAGAGGGAATAAGGAAGTATTCATCAGATAGAACGCTGCAGTAGTTAGGTCTAGCTAGAATAAACGCGGAGATTTTAGTTTCAGCTGGCACCTATAGATGGCGTTCTCACTCAGAACTATAAGCACGCTCGCTGTAAATGTGGCATACGATCAGTGAGATTGAGATTCGCAGTGTTAATATAACACAGGATCTCGCCAAAGCCATGACGTTCTTAATTATAAAAACACACTTCCTCATAAGTATTTTATTTAATGTGAATTATCCTTGCATAATCTCCAAAACAGATTATTTTAATCAGCCTTTTTGGAGAGTTTTAGGGATTACGTTTTTATAAATAAGACAGGGTTCGAAAATATCCGATATTATCTACCAAAAATGTTATGCACCTATATCCATTTTTTATGACGGCCATATTAAGATTTTATCGGATTATTTATGTAATTAATAAGACCGTGAGTCTTCGCATAAATCGCTTCCTACTTATGTGAGATTTATCTGCTAGATTGTGCTTATTAGAAGTACAGATTCTAGCTTGCCTCTAAACAACGCAATATAGGCAGAGTGAGACATGGGAAACCCCCGGTGAGGAGTAATGTTATTAATGAAGAACAATAAACGGAAATTTCTTGCTTTTACACAACTAACCTGTCTAAACGGAGCATTAGAGTCCGGTTCAGCCAAGATGTACCGGTAGCCGTCTTTGTTGAACGGGTGCTCAGTAGGGTATCCATGGGATGGGAGTTTCAGAGCCGATAAGTCGGCTGAGCGTCCCTTTTTTCCCACCGGGGCGCCTGTGTCGTTAGCGCTCCCAACGGCGGGGCGCCGCTTGCCCTGACGTCCTTTGACGTTGCCCCCAAGAGGTACTGAAAAAGAAATTACATTACATATTTTAGAGGCTAAACGTACTAAGCAATGCAAACAACGACGGCATAATGTTTTAAGTTGTAACGTTTAACGGTTTTCTTTAAATTTTAAATTTTACTTAACGATACTTTTTATAAAAAAAAAATTTTTAAATATATTTTTAAATATATTTAAAAAAAAATTCTTTTTACCGGTTGCCCCCGGGTAGTGTAACGGTGCAAACTTCTTCACACCATTTTTCTTTTTCTATCTATCATTTTCAAATATTTAAATTACGTCACACATTCTTCGATTTCCCTCATCTTTCATCATAACTACTTTACCCTTTGACCAGATCTGACTTTTTACCTGCTTCTCTGTTTATCTGTTTTTATCCAGCTTTCTGTTTTATTAAAATATTATACTAAATCTACAAATAAAACCACACCTGAAGTCGTTCCAGAGTTTATTATTATTTGTAAAGATATCCAACGTTACAAAGTGACTGTTGTTGTGTATTTATTTTATTTAACACCTCATACATCAGAATCCGTCAAGCTATATATTCTAAGGGCGGCCAAATACAGTCGGATTTCCGTTTCAGGATTATTATTCAAAATATCGATTCGGAATTCCGTAAAACATCACGCACATGCGATTATTTCAGTTAGGACTAACAAGATTCAGTTGAGGGACGCTTTACCTATCAAGTTTAGAGGTTTGTCCGTTTATTACGTTTGACGATTGCGATTGCATTGTAGCTATAACTTGCTAAAGTAGAAAATACGTCCTTCGCAATTGAGTAAGGAATAAAACGATTCGCCAAAGCGCCAAAATTACTGACATTGAGGACTCCATTGAGGAAGAGGATTACGTCCAACAGTGAGCAAACTGTTAGGTTTATTGCGACATTTCCCAATTTTGCGGACATCAGTAACATTGCCGCGCATTGTCCGATATAAAAATTGCAGTAGGTGCATGCCGCTAACAGTCGAGCCCTAACGAACAAGCCTATCGGATTTCCTTTAATTACGTGAAGTGACCTTTTACTTGCTATGTTTCGCTGTTCACAATAAACATAAGTGAATTCCAGTGGTTTAATTCAAAAGGACCTTGTGGAGCGTCATCCTACCGGTCTAACAAACTGTGGTGACACAGTCGAATTCCGCCCTTAAGAAACGATAGTTCCGCGCGGAAAGGCAAGGTTTTTTTTTGCTTGCTCTTGAAGAAGAGCTGGGTAACCGTACTTTTACCGTACCGTATTTTTGTTGTACATAAGTAGAAAGTTTATTTTTGTTTTATTGTAGTTAAACTTAGTGTACGTAAACAGGCTGTGAAGAATAAATAATCTGACATTAGTTTCTTCAATATCAATCAATTAGACCACTTCCAATAAGAAAGTTTAATTGTTTTGCTCGCGTCCAGATTTACTCTTTATTAAGCAGTATAACAATTTTAAGATGGTATATAAAATTTAATTTAAACAAACTTAAAATTTTGCTTTGTATGGACTGATTGAAATATATTTTTTAGCTTTTGCTTTACTGCTTCTCTGACTCTACAATTGCTGGAAGAAATCTCATACAGAGATAAGGTGATCTGTGTGTATGTTAGTTCTCATGTAATGTCCTGATTGTTTCATGTGCAACAGTTGGTTAATTACGTTGATTACCAGGTGAAGAAATAATTGCCACAGACGATGCCTGGATAATAACTGAATGATACTATAAATTAGATTACGATAACATTGATTTGGGCGTTGATTTGACCTCGTTCAACACTATATGGGAAGTGACTCTGTTTAGATTAGCTAAACAATGCTTGTCAGTATTTAAAACGGTAACTGGTAGGTCAATAAAAAAATGTTGTAGATCCAATAAACATTCTTGCCCGGGATAGTGCGGGCTGGCCAGGGACAGGGAGAGATGGAAGGCCGGAGGGAGGGAACCCTTTGCCCAGCAGTAGGACACATAAGAGGCTAAGACTTTAAAAAAAAAGACCTAGCACGTTTCAATAGACGAAAGAAATCAAATTTGTATATATTGCTGAGTATAATGCAGAGTATATATTGCTTTGATGAAGCGCTCGTGACCTAGGCGAACCGAGTGATTGGAATAAATCACTTGGGTTAAGCAATAACAGGCGCGGTCAGGTACAGGATAGGTGAGCGTCCCGTGACTACCGCTAGTGCCATTTTTCCGAGCGCTTCCGTGCTTTGCAAGGCACGTGAAGCCGTTGGTGCCGGCTGTCTTATAATAGCAGTCGTTAAGCCATGTCAGAGGCCTTATGGACGGCTTGATAACTTCTGACAGTAAGGCCCGCCACTGACTTACAATCCTCCACCAACCCGGACTTGGTCCCCGTGGTGGAATATGGCCTAACCTACCTGCGATGCAGGAAGAGACCCGTGCCCCAGCAGTGGTGACTTACAAGGGTTTAAAACGATATTGCTTTGTCAGATACTTGAGAGCATATACCTAGTCGGGCCATAAGTTCTGTCACATAGGTTTAGTTTCGAATTTAAAATACTGGCCACAAAAAAGTTATTGGCATTCGAAATTTGAATTTTTCAAGAAAATAAAAACACAGTTTTTCTGGAATTTTCTTCATTTTCCAATATGGAGTGGACGCGCAAAGAAGACAGAGTCGCAGTAATTGCATTGCATCGTTGCGGCCAGGCGCCAACTGAGATTTACAAACTGCTGAAAAATTTGAAAATTCCACTGAGATTTATTTATCGTACTATGAAACGATTCAGGGAAGATTCAAGTTTAGATGATAAACAAAGAAGCGGTCGACCTCTTACTGTTCGGACTCAGGCGGTCATCAAAGCAGTGAAGGCGCGCATCCAACGAAATCCTGACCGCAAGCAAAAAATTTTGGCTCTGCAGATGGGACTAAGCAGAACCACGGTTAAAAGGGTGTTGAATGAAGACCTAGGACTGCGTGCCTACAGAAAAAGAACAGCACATCTTCTTACCACACGGCTGAAGAAAATCAGACTCGAAAGATGCTGGATTTTGTTAAGGCGGTACGCAGGTAAAAAATACCGCGAAATACTTTTTTCGGAAGAAAAAAATTTTAATGTTGAAGAGAATTACAACAAACAAAATGATAAAGTGTATGCACAGTCTAGTGAAGAAGCGAGCAGACGTGTGCCACGTGTTCAGCGTGGCCGTCATCCTTCGGCATTCATGGTTTGGCTTGGGGTCTCCTATTTGGGTCCAACAAAGGTGTTTTTTTTGTGAAAAAGGAGTGAAAACCAGTGCCCTCGCATATCAAAACACAGTCCTAACAAACATTGTGGAACCCCTTTCACAAACAATGTTCGAAAATAGGCACTGGGTTTCCCAGCAGGATTCTGCGCCGGCCCATAAGGCGAAAAGTATCCAAAACTGGCTCACGACCTGTGGAATCGACTTTATCAGGCATGAGGATTGGCCCTCCTCCAGTCCAGACTTGAATCCTTTGGATTACAAAATATGGCAGCACTTAGAGGAGAAGGTCTGCGCTAAACCACACCGCAACTTGGAGTCGCTTAAAGCATCTCTGATTAAAGCAGTCGCCAATATTGACATGAATGTCGTGCGTGCATCGATTGATGACTGGCCTTGCAGATTGAAGGCTTGTATCGAAGCCAGAGGAGGACATTTCGAATAGTTTTAATATGGTTTAAAACTGTATTTTGTACCCTTTCCTTTGATATATAAATTGTTGTAATGCGTAACTCATTGTGTCCTTTATTTAACTTTCCATATGTGACAGAACTTATGGCCCGACTAGGTAAATATAGTCGCAAAAAAAGGTTAAAATTTGTAAATAAATCAATAACTTCTTCACAACTTAATCGCTTGCCCTAGTCCCAAACTAGAATCCCTGTGCTATGGTAACCACATGGTAACCGTGGCAATCGAATTTCCTATTAAACTTGAATAGATAATATGAAGGACTCAGACACGGCGCCTCATATGCTCTTTCGCACGTGCATTCAAATTTAGAATTTATTTCTTTTCAGGTTCGAAATTTCAATGGAATGGAAAACTCCCATGCCACGTCCGCGCCCCTCATGACCACGCGTCAGACAATGCCAGCCGAGCTCCATGGCTGTCGCAGCTCCATCGTGACTTTAGTTTTAGTGCGCAGCGTGGTGTTCAGATTTTGTCAATCCTACTTACTCCCCTTCTTCCCGTGACGATAGACAACATACGAAATATTTCTCCTCTACCCAATATGTGGAGTTCGTATCAATATACACGATAAAAGCTTTGAATTTCAAATCAATACAAGGCAAAAACAACACTTACGATTCATGTTGTCGAGCGCTAGCGGCGAACGTTTGTTTACCTTGGAGTGACTTGATATGTAGGCCACCGATTTAGTGGATCCTACTGCGAGATAAGACGACAACGCGTCGCGACGATTACGTCTCAACGGGGCTAGTTTATCGGAAGTTTAGAAGGAACACTCTTTACTCCAACTTAAGCCAGGTTTTCACGGTCTTAGGCTGACATTCAGAGACGAAAACTAAGCTAAGATCGGTCTCAGAAATGTCAAAATATAAATATTTAGTACGTGATTTTGACATTTCTAAGACCAGTCTTTGCTTAGTTTTCTAACTGAAATCTGAAGCTAAGACCGGTCTCAGAAATGTCAAAATGTACGTGATTTGGACATTTGTAAGACCCGTCTTTGCTTAGTTTTCGTCTCTGAATGTCAGCCTTAGTGCGCTCGGTCCGAGTGCGCCATCCGAGTAAACTAATGCTTCTGATTGGCTATTTTGGTGTTGTCACAAAAAACCGTCCAATCAGAAGCATTAGTTTATTCGGATGGCGCACTCGGTCCGAGCGTTCCAAGACCGTGAAAACGCGTAAAGAGACCCTGCAAATGTCTAGTCGACAATCGAGTAAAAATCTGTTCCGACCACAAAGCAATTTAACAAAATAAATTGGCAGCTCTCTTCCCTTTTTGCAATGCAAAGTGGCTGCCAAACTAGCTGAATTTTAATTCCACTCTGTAGAAACTCACTCACTTATCTAGTTGCTTACGTCAAAAAAATATTAAATTATAATTATATATACAAATTAAGTTAATTAGAAAGGTGAATGTTGAACTAAGCTAATAAAAATGCACACTATACGTACTGACAGCCTAGCGTTATGAAACCGGTGCCTCTGTACGACAAAAAAAAACGATTCGAGATAAGCTATCTGTTTTTTAATGTCGCTTACATCAAAAATTCCATATAGACGGTACCTACAGCGCAGTCGAGACGCTAGTTACACACATTCACGTATTCTAGACTGCATGGTACTTATTAACCTATTCTTAACCTACTTCCTGTCTGTCTTCCGGTAAAATAAAGAAACCATTTACCTATCTTCATATGTACCGTGAGAATAAAAAATATACAATAGACAATATACGCACAAAGGTGACATAAGATTTAAGGTGTTGATTTTGTAGTGTTAAAAAAATCACGTCGCAGTGCAAAAATATACGCAATTAAAAAGCACAAATCAAGACGTCAACTCACCAGCCATTTCAAGGCCAAAACGCAGGTATTGTACGGACGAAAAAGAGTGTAAAAAAATCGATAGCCAAGACGCGAGGCTACGCTTATGTGGACTTATCAAAAGGAAATGTTGTGACACAAATAGTAACACACAGGCAAACGACGCTAGTGTGTACGCCTGTATGTTTATAAACACTACGTATAGCCTCGAAGCAATATCTCACAGAAGTTCAGCGGTCGTTTGAATTTTCTCCGCCGCTCTTCGTCAGCTTTTGTTTTCTGATGCAGATAACAATATTGTCTGTTAGATATGGCTAGGCATAAGCTTCTTTTAAGTGTATTTCTAACTGCGGTCCGTTCTTTTTGTGTATTTGTATTAAATCGTCCTTTTGTCCATTTGTTTAGGTACTTAAAAAATACGTATTTTCATTGCAATACACACTTTATAAATCAAAATCTTTACACCTTACCAATTCATTGGGAAATTTAATGGTATTTCACGAAAATTTCATAGAAAAAAGACTTATGAAGAATTAAGAAGAAAAATTATCGTGATAAGTCTTTTTTACATTATTTAATTACCTAAATAAATGTACTATAGTTACCACTGTTCAAGATATTTACATTACTTTAATTACCTAAATAAATGGACTATAGTTACCATTCATCTGGAAACTAGACCGGTATTTCTAGACGTGTCCTAGTGCTTCTATTTAGTTTTGAGTCTCGTTTTGAGGCGCACTAGTTTATTGGACTTAATCGGACTTTGGGAAGCCCAGTGATCACTGATGAGATGAGAGAAATGGTAATAAACGCTTTCAAGAAATTGAAAGCGTTTATTACCATTTCTCAGCTATACAATATCTTAGATTTTTTTTGTAGCCTTTACGTGTTATATTATAATTTAATATAAATTGGATGATGGTTCCAATTAACTACTTATACGAACGAAGTGTCAAAAATTGTGAACATGAGATTTCGGTAATGGAA
Source organism: Yponomeuta sedellus (assembly GCA_934045075.1). Lineage (NCBI taxonomy): Eukaryota > Metazoa > Arthropoda > Insecta > Lepidoptera > Yponomeutidae > Yponomeuta > Yponomeuta sedellus. The sequence goes on along the minus strand of OW203727.1, from coordinate 18,398,250 downwards.
AAAAGATAATGGAGAGCGGTGGTAGCGGAGCGGTGTAGAATTCCGGCATCTCAATGACTTTGTTTTCTAAGTTATGTACATTTGTGAAATTATAGTAACAATACTGCTCGCTCGGTGAAGGAAAACATCGTAAGGAAACCCTAGTGTCTGAGGTGTTAGCATACCTCAGCGCTTGCTACGTACAATGGCCCAACTATGAGGCTAAGTGCGGAAGTCTCAGGTCTAACTAACTATGAGATTTCGGTAGGCCCTCCGAGTTATACTTCTGGATACATACTTTTGTGACGCAGCACATACAAGTATAAATAACACAGTCATTGTATTGGACGAGGTATGATGTGTTTTACAGACGCATATGAAGTGAAATTAAGTTATTTCAGATTTTTACTGAAATTTAAATTGATATTTCGTACATTGCGTTTTAGTATTAGTGTCAGTTTTATAGGAATTAAGGACTCTATTGTGACTAGGATTAAATAAGAAAATAAAAATGTTTTAATTAAAAAACTTTGGCATTGGCATCAACGTAATGAGATCATTATATTATTTGGTAAGAATTCCGGCATGGGTGGAATTTTTGGCCTCTAAATAGGTAATGAGATCATTTTAAAGAGCGTCCAGTGGCACCTTCACTCACACAAGATGGGTGAAGGGACCACTCGGACGCTGCAGGGCCTGGAACATTGTTTTAAACGGAGTAGGCTTGCCCAGCACCTATACAATCCTGACAGCTTAGTCGGCCTAGCACACAGGAAACAGAAGTCAATACTGCAGAGCCGACTAATGTGCGGGTTTCCTCACGACGTTTTCTTTTACCGATAGTGTGTGGTATAGCTACACAAATTCGCAGATGGACGTAACTACTCTACACCGCTTCAATTTAATTCAACAAACATAACTTATATCAAATTGTAAGTACTCGTACAGTGCACTGCACGTCCACGGTTGATGTGCTGTCGACTGTACGAGTTCTATTTTAGTTCAAGGCTGTTACAGTACTTCAATTCCAAACTAGTTGGCAGTAGGCAGAGAAAAAGTAGTGTAAGAAATTAATAAATGCATTGGCAGTTGTACTGAACAAGAACAAAAAATAATAATTTGACACAATGTTTAAGCCACTGCAGATTCCGAGTGATACCTTCACCTATTGAGTGTCAGTGAAGCGCTCGTGGCCTAATCGAACCGAGTGATTAGAATCAATCACTTGAGTTAAGCAACAACAGGCGCGGTCAGGTGCAGGATAGGTGAATGTCCCGTGACTACCGCTAGTGGCATTTTTCCGAGCGCTTCCATGCTTCGCAAGGCACGTTAAGAAGTTGGTGCCGGCTGTCATGTAATGGCAGCCGTTAAGCCATTTCAGAGGCCTTATCGGCGGCTTGATAACTTCTGACAGTAAGGCCCGCCACTGCCTTACAATCCTCCACCAACCCGGACTTGGCCCCCGTGGTGGAGTATGGCCTTACCTTCCTGCGATATAGGAAGACACCCGTGCCCTAGCAGTGAAGACATACAAGGTTTGATATCGAAGGTGCCACTGTACGCTGTATAAATCATCTCTTAGATGCAAATGCCAAAGTGTTTGTACTAAATACAGTGTACATAAATTGGGTATAGTAAAAATTATCTTCATCTATCTTAATGTTGGACAGGCTTTTTCATACCTAGAATGGCTAGAACATAGTCGAGAGCACTTTACATGTTACTAACGACAGTAACCAGCTGTCTACAGTACGAGTACCATAAAGTTATTTAATGGGCAGTTTTGTAACTTTTTTATTGGTTTTGTAGTTTTTCCAAAGTGAATTAAGTTCAAATTACGGTGGAAACTATTATACCATTGCCTGGTAAAGGGTTCAAGTTTATACAAAACCCTTGACACTTTGTTGCGAACTGTCTAATTTATCTATGGAATTAAGGACATGGCTCGATCGAAGCCTATTCCTCTTTATTTTCTTTTTTTAAAGATAACTGTGTAGCTGATTGAATGCAGTATGGAGTCCTTCAAGAGGGTGTGCATATCTCGAACTTCTTCTCGGACATTCGAAGAGGAGATTACCGTATCCAAGCACGCAAAAAATGAACACCAGTCCACAGGTCAACAGCACAACAGAGCGTTTAAACTAAACTAGCTGACCCAGCAAACTTCGTACCGCCTAACAGTCGATTCTTAATTTTTTTTATTTTTCTCTCCATAAAAACCATCCTCGTCCTTCAAGGAATATTATAAAAAAGAATAAGCGAAATCGGTTCAGCTGCTCTCGAGATTTGCGCTTACCAACACATTCAGCGATTAATTTTTATATTATAGATAAGAAGATAACTGACCATTCCCTAAGCTTTTTTCTGAACTACAACTTTCATAAGCACTACACATTATAGAATTATAACGGGATCAATCAAAGACGAGCAACCGACGACGCGAGCTCTGTCTCTACTCACCATGATTACCTAAGCTCTCTGCGAATCAGAGGGAAACCAGGCCCTAGAGTCTAATACTCACATAGTTTGTCAATAGAATGATATAAGCACGACAATGGTTGTTATTTGCCTCAATTTGATAGTCTACAATGCAACAGCAGTACAATGTCATTTCAATAACCCGTGCAAATTAAATAGGCATCACTCGCGAAAAAGATCATATCGCGCGCCGAGCTATACTTAACTCGTGCTACTGCACGGGTTATACGATTGCAATGCGATTTATTACCAAACTACCGATAGTGTGAATGAAACGACCATTACCGGGCTAATATGACTCTATTGAAAAACTACGCATTTTAGTGACTCGCCCCTCCTGGTCGGACTCTTCCGACACAAAGTTTTGTAAGTTGATCCAGTTATATTATAATTCAATAATGGCCTGAACTATTATTTTAGCAGAATTATTGGTTGCCTTAAACCATAAAAAACATACGACTTTTAGGGAATAACAATGGTTTTCCGCTGTTATTTCCAGGGTCAGGTCGGAAACAAGTTTACGGAACAGCTGACAAGGCGGTTTTGATAGTTCCGGTATATCTAAGGACTATCTGCTAGTATGTACTGTCCAATTTCACTTATTGACAACAGTACAGAAGGTGCATAATACAATATTTAAAGTTTGGCAAAAAAGACCATAATTGTGTTTTCAGATAATGTAGTATTAATAAAAATTAAGTAATTAAAATGCTTGACTGCATATAAAAATAATCTCATGCCAGTGTTTATTATTGAACTCCCTTGAAATAGCCTGCCTGACCGATTTTTAAGAAATTTCTTTTGCATAATTGGTGGGTATGAGCATAGGTCGTAGGCTAATTAAAGTGGCAAAACAGCATCGACAGATCTGCTAGTGATTTTGTATACGCCACTCAGGCTCAAATCCATAAAACCATTGAAGCTACTGAGTGTAACAAAGACATGACACATACATTACATACACTCGAAAAACAGAACTCTATTTCGGGCACAGTCGGGTAACGATGATTCGTGTGCAATTGAGTATAATGATAATAATATGACTGTCAAAATAGAATTGCACTTTAATAAAGATAACAAATTGTGTACATATTTCGTAAAGTAAATATTTCATTTTAATATCACCTTATTTATATATTTCACCGTTATAAAAAAATATAAGTACTTATTTTTGGCAGTAGTACTCACCCTCTCTCTGTCAAACTCACACACTTACACACGCATACACACACACGCATTCACATTTACATTCATTTTTTACTCACACACATAGAGGGAGGTCAAGTAACACTGAACACTTTTCCTCAAATACTTTTGTTTTAAACAGTAATTTACAGATTTTTTAAACTATCATAGTTAGGATTTGGTGTAGATTATTATTTGTAAACGCAGGAAGTAGGCGCTGTCTGCTGTAATACAGGTGATGAGCCTAGCACAGCAGCGGATGCTCAATAATTTTGATTATAAACCAAAACATGTACCTATGTAAAAATTTAGTTGTAGTCTAGTATAAGTCTTTTAAGTCACAAATAAAAATTACTTACTTACTTACTTACATTTTCAGTAAGCAAGGTTCCACCACTTCTGATATTTTTTTCCCAAGAGGTACTCACTTGTTGCGATGCCCATATCCGTGACTTTCAATTGCCCCTGCTTGATCATAGCTTCGTAATTGGGCTTTATGGAGGTCAGCTCCAAGTTATAGAGACCAAACATCGGGCCGTGAAGGGAGTCCTCTTCATAGACAAATAGCACCTGGATGTCCTTGATCAGGGCCCTCTGTACTGTCGAGTACCAGGATTGAGTCACCCTGAGGAAGAAATGAAAGAATATATTTAGTTCCCAAGAATTGTAAACTGAAAATTCTTGTCAGTTTACTTTTGAAAAAGGAATCTTTACACAGATTAGCGATTGGCCAACTGTACAGGAAACTTATTATGAATTTCAAACTCTTTGTAATGAAATACTCAGAAAGCAGTGAACCATTTTATTTGGTCTACAATCAATGAAAACACTGTGTCTATGAATCATCTATGATCAATGGTCCATTAACATGTAATGCATATAATTTTGATAAAGGGATTAACATCGAGTAGCTCACAAGACTACATGATTATTTAAAATGTAACTACTTCACAAGTTATTAAGTGTGAATCCATTTACTTGAATTTTTTTGTACACTATTCATTAATTTCTTGAATATAACGATTTGTCTTAATCTTGCAATTATCATAACATTACCTTCGAGGCATAGTGGTCATAGCTTCCCAGTACTGATCAATGTATGGTATGATCTCACGGTCCTTGCTAAACAATGTTTTGTTACTCCCATCTTTTGTACTTTCCTGCTGTAAGTTTGCTAAGGCTGTCAGGCACATCTGTGGGAATGCTAAAATGACAAAACAAATTGTGTTAATCAATAATTAAACCCATTTTTTTATATTTTTTCCTTTATATTGCAAGTTATTTAATTATTGAAACAAAAGAAACCATGTTTTGGTTATCCATTTTTAGGCCCTGCATGTCTAGGCCCATCTAAATGCCATCATACCACTAGACCTCTTTCCAGTTATAGTATGGTTGCTGTTTGTATTCTTATGATTATGTTATGTTCGTTCAATTACATTGTTCAAAACATTCTTTAATAAAACGGGAGATTCATTAACATTACAAGTAATACAAACAACCAACATTTCTAAATTGTCGCACTGAATTCTTTCTATTAAGTTCGTCTGAAATACTCACGAGCCTGGTTCTTCTTGAATGTCTCCAAGCCAGTTGGAGAGCAGTTCTTGCATATGAACAAGTAATTGGTCATAAAGGGCACCAATTTGCCCAGCTGGTACCCAATGCAAGACTCGTGAAACCAGCGGTTACATGATGCACACAACAGCTCCACAATATTGAGATTCCGGTCTTTCCCGCTAAAAGAAAGAGGTTATATAGTAGGAGGTGCCATTTTCTAAATTATTTCGCAAGATAATAAGCAATTCTCACCAATAGCAGGAACCTTGATGATCTGAGGAGTTCTTGTTGGTTTGTTTACTTTTGTCGGCGTTTTCAGTCGATTTGTGAGATTCATTCTGGATGCTCGTAGTTTCTTTATTCTCCGCGGATTTGGATTCACTTGTAGAAGACATCTTGGTCTCCTATTACAGATTACTCTAATTCGCTAAATTATCCGTTGAAAACATACAATAAAAATAATCCAATCCAAAATTCCAAAACGCAACGTCGGTCGTCGACGCCGCCGTTGCTTTTTTAATCTGTGCTCTGTGCTTTTTGTCACAATTTCACTTTTTGTACTTTTGTCTTTTTATTAATCTGTGCTTTTATTTAATTTTAGTTGGCAGCAGTGTTGCCAGACGCTGGCCGGCCGGCCAATATCTCAGAATGAGCCGTTTTCAGCCCAAATTCACAATGCACTTCATAGACGGCGATTGTACGGGTGCACACACAAGAACAGGGACACGTCTGTCAAATTTTGCTTTAGCACATTCCTTTATAATTTTGACAGCCGTATTCTAGTTCTTCTATGGCCACGCCTGTAAGCGCCATCCATGAATTGCTTTGTGAATTTGTGCTAAAACGGCTCATAAGAATAAGATATTTATTGTGATCTTAGCGTAAAATAAAATCCAAAATTTCTAATAATAAAATTTCTATTCTATTATATTTTCTACCCATTCTACCGTTATGTCGTTGTCTTCGTTATTAATATTATGTAAATATCAGTGCCAAAAATTAAGCTTCCTGGTACTTATTGTCTTTGAACCAAGCCGTGGACTTAAAGACTTAAAGACGGATATGGTGAAACTTGAAAATTTTCATGTCTACACGGAACCCTTATATTCATATCAGTACAATTAAATAAAAAGTAAAACGAAATTTAAATGTAAACGACGAATTTACAAATTAAGGAGAAATAGTGGGTCAAAGTTAACAATTCACACTTTGTAATGAAAATTTATGTTAATTACTTTTATTTTTATATAATTTTTTAATGCACTAACCCGTGCTAAGGACAATTTTAAAAACTTATTTAGAAAACTCTAAATAGGTTTTTAAAATACTTTTATTTTATTTGTTGAAACAGGATGAGTAAATAGGACATAAAAACAGTGTTATAGTAAAATATACGAGTGAATAAAGTAGGTAAAAACACCCACTAGTGTCGATCGACACACCCCCGCGCGCTGGCGCCCAGTCCTATGTGTGTCGATCAACACACTTTTTTGGGAGCGCGCTTTTAAAGCCATCGTGCTGAGCCAAGCCGAGCGCCGGTTTACAGATGCGTCCGTAAATCGACGCTCACAGATTATGTCTCGTTGGAAAGGGCATAAAACGAAGATTCTGTGGATATCAAAAACTATAATATATAATTTGTTGTTGTTTTTTTGTGAAATTTAAGTGGGATTCGTGTAAAAAGGTTTGTGAGAAAACTAATTTAAAAATTCTTATATATTTATTCCAACTAGATATTCCTGTTAGATATGTACCTACCAATAAATAAATTACGAAACTTTTTCCGAAGTACCCCGTATTTTTGTAAACATCTACTGGTAACTGTTTCGTAGATGTTTACATAATATTATTAAGTATGAGGTAGGTACTATATTCAAAATGATAAATCTTTTTACAGAACTAAAATAAAGTCAGACGTAAATTACAAAAGTTCTAGGAATAAAAAGAAGTTGGGAAGGCGCCGCGAGAAATTGGTTTGGGCTGCGGAATTTAGCGGTCGCACTTTTTGGAATCTAGCTAGAATCCAGAAGGTCCCACCCTTTAGTAGAGTATTCCACTGAGAACACAGCTTAATGTACTTTGTTTGCTTTTATGAAATAAACGCTATTAGTTGAATAATGAACTCATAGTTGATGAGCTCATAGTAATATCAGAACTTAGCGCGCACTAGGCCGTATACGAGGGGTTTCATTTCAGACTGTAAGTGGTAATTTATAAACGGTCTGGCAACACCAGTCAGACAAAAAGAAAAAAGAAACAGCTGATATTTGTTGTTTTGTTATCATCTAATTTGTGGTTATCATTCATAAAAGTAGTTTTCCTTTCCACGTCTTTTCGTTGGCTAGGTACCAAGTTATTATAATGACTGAAAGTTCACAATCAACTTCACTGGAATTAACAGAGAATAATCCTGAAGTCCAAGTTGAATATTGGTAAGGCGATCTGAGGTATGAACCGAAGGTGGGTCTGAATTTAAGAGTTGTCCCAGTGTCTAGGTTTTATTTACAGACCTACCCGTTTTAGAGTTACAGATTACCTAGAAAATCTTCTCATAACACGGCTAACGAAATAAAGTTTATAATAATGCCACATCCATACAAGCATATTTAAGCAGCCTATGATGTTCCACTGCAGGGCTCAGGCCTTCTAATAGAGAGAGAGAGAAAGAGAGACCATGGTCTTAATCACCATGCGAGACTTCATGCTCTGAGTCATGACCACCTCGGTCAAAGAAACACAAGTTTCTTTGAGACATTGTTCCTTAAAAGTCATAAATGTTCATAACCTTATTATCAGTCATTGATTGCTTGCTGAGATTCACACCGACACAAAAACTTCTCTTAAATTTTATACATACTTCAATGTATCTTTCTGCCAAGTTTGTAAAGCGGCCACAGTATGAAAATAACTGACATTCATGATAAAAAAATGTTAGGTAAGTGCATCAATAACATTGGAATCCAACCCAGAAAGAGGCAATAGCCAGTTGAGACCCCCTAACATAGCAGGTGTAGTCCGCTTTTTCCTGCACTAATCCAAGATAACTTTAGTGATATCTTGCAGCAACTGCTGACAAAACACCTGCTATGTCAAGCCAGTTGCATAAGTATTAACTATAATAATAATAGGTATTCATTTGTCCTTTCACATTGAAGTCTGCGACTATGGAGGGCATTGCCTTTCATTGGCTAAAACTATAAGTGAAGCTACACCTAGTGCTCGGGTTACATGTAAAAAAGGGAGACAAGGTACATAGTTACTTCTATTCATAATCCCCAGTTTTAAATATTATAATTTTACACTCAACTTCAGTTTGAAATAAGATTGTCTTTTATTGACTTCTTATTTCAATCTTTAACTCAAAATTACTTTATCTTATATTTATTTGTAAAGTTTATTAGATCTCAGGATATCAGGATAGGAAAATTAATCTGAGGAGATCTAACGGATTCGTGGGAATTCTACTGAATTCTCACCAATTAAAATATGAATTTATAAAATTAAGGTTGCTCAAGCACCTGTTATATGTCCCACTGCAGAGAATAGGGCTTCTCTCAGAGTGGGACTCAGAAATCTCAGACTTAGGTATTCTCACAACTAGTGGTATTGCTAGCTACTACAAAATAATCATTGGTAATGATGCCCTACCTAAAACTGCTTTAAGCAATTAATTTTTGTTGTATAAGATCGAGAAAAGTAAGATTACTAATTTCTTTAGCTACTTGTCTAAATTCATTGTGAACTCATCTTGGAAAATAACATAAGAAACGCAGAAAATATATCTTCATTGCAGGTTCCTTTGAGATTGCAGTAAATGACAAACTGATTTATTCAAAGTTAAAAACGATGGCCTTGCCAGACTTCGCTGAAGTATCACAAGTAGTGAATGAAATCTCCAAAGGTTCTGAGCCTAAGCTAATTAAGGGGCAGCAACCAATTGATTGTGTTATATCTTAAAACTAAGGATAAATAAGAACACTTAAACTTAAATCTAAGATAGATAGAATATTTTTTGTTGTAGTGCACCAGGAACTTGAAACTTAATTATAATATGAGGTAATAAAAATAGAAGTTGATTCTAAAAAGATACTCTGTATTATTTAAAAAAATCTTTACTTTGTATGACCTAAATGTAAATAATAATATCACTCCTTACAATAAATAACAATTGGAAACTTACATAGAGATAATTAACCATAGTATCATAAGCATGGGTAGTATAACGGTACGAGACACGCGTTTTGTGTCGCTGTAATGTCATATTTTGACAATAATGTATTGGAAAGTTACGATTTATTTGAGGCTTTCGCGCGATTGCGTAACAAATGGACTTTGTTAGTGATTCCTAATTACGGTTAATATTTTAAGTCAAATGATGTAAATATGTCTGACGATGAGCCAATGTGCAGGTTTATGTATTCAAGTGATGGTATCTATTGATTTTACAAAACTGAAAATATAATTTTGAAGTCTTTGGCATTGAAAATTGTTCTCGCACCTGAAAAAACATTGCAGCGCCATAATTATAATTATACTTGAAGGATTTTTTTAAAGTGGCCTTTTTTACAAATAGGTACACTATTCCTTTCAAACACTCCTTTAAAAGATGTTTATTTAATCTGCTATTAGAATGAAAGGACAACTGAGGTGGTGAGGACATGTGGTGCGGATGGACTCTTCGAGACTGCCCGAGGCTGTTTTTTACTCTCAGCTTAGTTGCGGAAAACGCACAGTAGGTGGTCAATACCTTCGGTATAAAGATGTCTTGAAGCGCCACCTAGTCTCGAGCAATACATATATCATTCAAGACGTGGGAGGAGCTTGCCGAGCTAAGACCAGAATGTCGAAAAGCTATTACCGAAGGCACCGCTGCTTTTGAACAAGCGCGTCATGCAGACCACGATGCCAAACGCCAGACTCGGAAAACTCGTCCTAAGCCCTCCTACAATTACACATTTAACTCAGCCGGTTTACTTTATTGCGTCAGCTGTGACCGTACATTTAAAACCAAATTCGGATTTGCAATTTTGCATCTCACGCCCGTGCGCATGCTCGGGTGTAAATTTTTAATTGTTAAGGTGTCGCCGTCAACGGAATCGTTGTGGAGGACATCATCATCATAGTTATCAACCCTTGTATGGCGCCACTGCTGGGGCACGGTTCTCTTCCTGCATCGCAGGAAAGTTAGGCCATACTCCACCACGTTTTTATAAGTGTTGTGTAAGTGTAACAAAATCTTCAAACAAAATTATTTATAGGCTTGCTCTGCCAACACGTCTAGGATACAGGCCTGAGTTTTTTAATAATATTCTTGACTCTACCTAAAGGCTCCTCTACATGATCGGCGAATAGACGATGTCGATTACGCGCGAGCACGGTCGTGTAGAGGGCATACTCGGCTGTAATCGGCTGTCGTCGCAGGCCATCGTCGGCAATCGCCAAGTTGTCGGTTTTTCGGGCACGCATCAAATTGCATGGTCGAGTGATTCGTCGAGGTGCCCACACGATCGCCGGTGATTCATTCATTTGTTGTCGGAGAGTGGAGCGTTGCACACGTGCGTGTTTTTGTGTCAATATTACGATGAATGGTCAAACACCACCATCTTCTTTTCCTCCATTTTTTTTTCACAGCTTTTCGTTGAAACACGTTTACATAATGGTTGTAAACAGCAAATTAAATATCATGGTTACTTATAAGTATGATATTTATAATTAAATATCATGGTTGAAATATTTTTCTGGTTGTGCAATAAAGTGTTCTCTTTCTATCTACTTATCTAAATAAATGGTTGCAGCAGCAACACACTCCACGTCCATTGCGACGCTTGGCATTCGACAAACTACTACGGACGATTATGAGGATGCTTGCACGATGGTCGTGCCGATTATAGACGATAATCATCGGCGATGTCATCGCCGATAGTGTAGTGCAGGCATAAACCTTAACGAAGTACCTACCTACACAATGTTTGCCATAACACCAAACCAATAAAGAAAATTCGCCTCAGACGCATATGGATGTTTAACATGACGATGGCCTGAGTAGTAGGACGACGATAGTCGCGCGTGTTGAATTTGGAAAAGTCGCGATTTTTCAGTACATTAAAAAGTTTTAAAGATTCCTGACATTTTAGCGCGACAAAACGCGTGACTCCTACTATCGTACTAACAAGGCTAAAGTGTAATTTTAGGAAGTTTTTACGATGGCTAACATTAAACACATACTGATATTAAACTATAAAATACCTACGTATATTAGGAATAGGTACTAAAGTTTATAAAATACTAGTTTCAACTCGCGGTTCCGCCTGCGTATGAAATTATCCCTCGGGAATGCAATACCAGGATATCAAGTATCAATGCAGATCTTTGTCTATGAATACGCCAAGTTTCATGTAAAACCGTTTAGCCGTTATTACGTGACTGAGGAACAAATGTGCAAACATATTCACAAACTTCCACACTTATAATATTAGTAGGATTATAATTAACTATTTAGATACTTTTATAATTTGGTAAGACTTACAAATCACAGTCGGTAGATCACGAATAACGAGTCATTTGCAACAAAAATTTACAAAGAACTTCATAGATGGCGCTTATACGCGTGCACATACAAGAACAAGGTCACGTCTGTCAAATTTTGCTTTAGAGCAGATTAATTTTGACAGCCGTATTCCGGTTCTTCTATGGCCACGCCTGTAAGCGCCATCTATGGATTTCTTTGTGAATTGATGCTGAGAACGGCTCATGGTAAGGCGTAAATAAATTCGATTGTTACTATACCTTAGTACGCTAAAGAATTAATTAATTGATTTCACTTCAACTGCTCATTAACGATTTTCAACCTTCTTTCCCAGTCGAAATTAACTCGAGTTTATTGTCACTAAACGAAAGTAGGTATTTTAAAACAAAAGATCCAATTCCACCATTCTAAGTAAATACAAGTTGTCGTTAACCAGCTTATTAAATTATATCAGACTGCTCAAAAAAGTGACATTCATAGTGAAATTTAAGTTAACACAAGTTTGATGTCCAAATCAGACTGCCGATTGTATTCGTACAAATATGAACTAACCCTATATTTAAAAGTAACTTTATCAAAAGCTACAGTAATTTCTTGAGATATAGGTGGTTCTTATAAATTTTAATATGATTGCCTAGTGGTAGTGTGCAATAATTAGTGATCTATCTCTCTACTCAGGACACACAATACAATATAACAAAATTAACTAAACAGAGACTAAATTCGTTACCTTAACAAAATTGTAAGTAAAATAGTACAGTTAGTACGATTTTATATCTAAAATTTAACTTTTATAGTCTAAAAATGTTTATTGTCCGTTATCATACAAAATAAAACGATCGAAAACTGCTCCCCTCAGTACATTACAACGAAGTACTTATAACCCGAAGTTCAATTAATTATAAATTAATGCAATAACACAACTTTTACAGTAGCATGTGGCAGACATCAGAAATATTGAGACCAATCAAACAAATGGACTTGACGAAACTGACTTACAATATTGAATATGAAATAGTACAGTCACCTGCTTATATCGTCGTCACCGAACATAGGTATTACCTCCGTGGGTAGGTGTAGGGAGGGAGTGTCAGCTGCGTTCAAAGGCGCAACGTAGCTTAGGTAGATGCCGAACCGTAGTTTCCCGGCGAATAGTTCGGCGATCGTCCTTAGGGGTTCGGCGGTCTTCTCGCCCGTTTGCTGGTCTATGCACACCATTTGGCAACGCGAGCACTGTCCTTCGACCTGGAGATAATAGCAAGGATTCATTTTAGTTGACAGCCTCTTAGTTTTATCGGTTAACACGATAGACTATAAAACACGCTTTGTTTCCTACAGGATAAGGCTGTCATGTTTTGTACAAACAGCTTCAGTCTGTATGTATTTCCATGTTTACTATCGTTAGCATCACAACCTGGTTAAGAAAGATTTCCGCACTCAGCCTCATGGTTGGGCCTTTGTACGTAGCAAAGCTGTGAGTTTAGTCCCATTTTACTCCCTGTTTTCAGAAAGCCAGCAGTGCTCTGATGTCACTCTGCAGGCCTCCTGAAGGGATCCCAGCTTCCCAATGATGGCGGGCTGTTGCTATTCCAAGCCTTCACAGTAAATGGTCACGCGGACGGGTGATTCCTCTTGGTTGAGTCATCCCCGGCAAAGCGGGATGTTGGTTGGTCCCATTGTAGAAATGTATGTTCAGTGAGCAAGGGATTGTGTTGGGTGGAATTTATCTGAGGCAGTACACTGGCACCGGCTGGATGAGAATGGACGTAGACACTAATAGCTGTGCACGAGTCCGAGCGAAAACCTTTTTGGCTAAAACGTTCTTAGTGCGGGCTAATTGATTGGTAACGGTTGAGGTGTTCTACTTATCGAAAGACTGTCTAACAAACTTACGCTGTTAACTACCTACAGTCACGCTGACGGAATTTTTAGTTCAATATAATTTTTAAGAAGTCAAAATATTATTACAAATTTATTCAATGCATTGTTGACTTTAGAAAATGCACTTACCTTGAACTCATGCCTTCCAAGAATGACTCTGTGCCACTCCTTCTCTGCCAACTCCTCGTCCGTGTCTATGATCAAGTTTCCCCTGAACCTATCTGTCAACTGATCTATTGTATCGGTGAACGTTACGTCCTCGATCCTTTTAGCGAGCCATCGGACTGTCGCTTTGTTTATAAGAAGAAACTGAGCTTGGTTGCTAAGCGATAGCATTTTTTTATCACCCTCTGCTGATTTCACAGCCCTTCGGTCATCGCTGCACTGCCTGAGGAGCCGGAGATAGGAGACTTCCAATGCCTCTGAGATCCAATCGGCTGCTTCGTCCCCGCAGTCGTAACCCGTGATTATGTCTGAGCACACTTTGCTTTGGCAAACTTGTACTTGGACACAGTTTTGGGCCTCTATTTCTAATGGTACTGTCATTGACCTTCTGCCTGTAACGAGGAAATGATTGTGTTAAAAAGAGTTATGGACACAAAGTCAGGTTTTGAATTACTAAATTCAACCACCTGTCGTAATAGGAGTCGTGGCTCTGAAAATCGGATTGGATGGATGTGGCCAGAGTCGAAGACCGTTTCACTTGGCAAGAAATGCAGTAGAAGATATAATTCTAAAGGTCAAACTTTATTAGTGGAGAGGCACAAGAAGAAAAAGCAACTAAATATGTACCTTTAAAATTGAGCACCATAATGTTTTTCTTCAAATCAATTTTTGGTTGTATCATACACATTCTCGTATTTTTCTTTTGAGTAAGGCAGACACCGTTATCATTAACAATCATCCATTCCCTGTCGTATTGGAACCCTTTAGGGCCGATCATCCATGCTGTGTCTATCTTGAAAGCGCCACAGGACTTGATGGGGTAAATTGCAATTTCTTTCAGCACCTTACGTGAAATGAACGCAATTGGATTCTGTATTACTTCTACTTTCTCGCAGTAACCCCTGTCTTCTATCACATTCACTGGAGGATACTTTGGTTCAGTTTTAATAACAACTTCGACGTTGTACTTTGGCATGGATCTCTCCCGTTTTAAGAATTTGGTTTTTAAGAAGCATTTGTGTATGAATTTTATGATTCTGTCGACGTCTTTGTAAGTGTTGTAATATGCGAAAGACGCTCTTATAGCCCCAGTTGGCCGACCGTCAATTAGGTCCACTTCGTCGCCACATTTGTGGCCTGCATTGTACATCTCTATGATGTCTTTGTTGGTAGCCTTTAGGTGACGTTGGCATGAGCCCGAGTTGCAGAAGCACCCTGTTCTTATATCAATGTTAAATAGATTTGCCATATGCTGGAACTGAAACAGAATACGAACCCTTCTGTGATTTGATCGATCCTAGATCGATGCCCTGCCCTAGTAACAAGCGCTCCAATCCCGCACGCGAGAAATATACATAGAATCGCCCCATCCTGCGCTCACGTGTCAGATGAGACCGGGTCACCGCGAGTCTTTGTATACCTACCTATTCCTGCGCGCGAGATAAGGGCTCGTGTTACCGGGTCTGGAAATCAATAGTTATAATTTCATTTTGAAGCAAGATAGAAAGGAAAGCTATATTAGCTAGCCAGTTGATGGATGAGTGAGTTTGATTGTGCACGAATGAATTTTAGTTTTACTGTGCGGACTATTTATCTATTTATTGGAAACTTACCTGTGCATATCCGATGTAAGATCCATCATCCCTCAATAAATTAAACGTCACGATACCGCCTTGTTTCCTAATATCACTAAAATCGGAATCCATATACAATACTGTGGCTCGTTTACCATTCTTGTGGTGAAGTCCTTTTAGCTGATCATACAAGTCTTTAGCCAGAGAGTATGTATGGAGATTGATTGTGTCCATCACGTCATTGTTAACAATTTTTGGAATTAATTTATACAGGACATTAAACGCGTGCTTCAAAGCAAGAATAGATAAGAATGGTATGGTGCCGTCCTCAAATCTGTAAAGAAAGAAAATATGCAAATATTTACTACACATCGCAAGAATATTTATTTATATAAATGTATTCATTCTTTATTGAACCTGTAACAAACACACAAGTCGAACAAAAGGTACTTAAACTAGAGATACGCAGATAGCATAAAATACAGGCCGTTAAAGTAAATAGCAATTACCTTTCATGTAGGATCTTTCTTTTGACGTGATAGTCTTCAGTGCTTAGCACGACATCTACCGTGCCACCACCGAAGTAGCATTTCTCGCTCAATACATGTGCACTCGAGTTCTTTACCAATACTGCACCGAGGCCAGTAGGGTAACCAAATATTTTGTAAAACGACATACAAACAAAATCGGGTTGCGTAACAGACAAATCCAATTTGTTTGTTGGCACATAGGACGCTGCATCGAGTAAAACATACCAATTACGATTCACTTTGCAAAGCAGTTTTCTGATATGATTATTTAAGCTGCCTTCTTTAATTCTATCTATGCAACCTAACGGATACTTGAAGCCATTAAAGTTACTTTCAGCTGGATAAACAAATAACGTGTTTCCTTCATTATCATATTTATCTTTGTTCAGGGTATTTGCTCCAACTCCGTTTACAATATTCATGAATTCATGGTGCGATATGTGAACTATATCGGCATTTTTGTCTGCTGCTATTTCTCGCAGTCCTAGAACTGAAGTGTGGCTATCTCTTAGGTATACAAAAGTCCCACATTCTGTACATTCTATGTCATCTTTACTTTTTGACTGGAATCTAAATGCTTCAGCGATAACTTTTAAAGCTTGGGTAGTGCCTGATGTGAAGATGACAGAATATTGCGATGAATCTGTGTTGAAGTGGTTGAGGATTTGTACTCGGATTTGTTCAATGCTGTCTCTTGTATGCTGGTCAGTGTGGGGGTTCATGTATACATGAGATACGAAATCGTTGCTCACTTCTTGCATCAAGCATTTTGGGTATAAGTTTGCCCCGGCATTCTCTAAGTAACATCTGTCTGAAAAATTAATGAAGTATTATTATTTCAAATCTGAAGTCTGCTTAGCCATGTTAAGTTCTTATTCAAGTTATTTTTAAGTTCATTAGGTATAAGCGCTGCAGCCTTGAAAATTTTCATGTTTCTACAACAAAGTCTTTAGCCGAAAGAGAAGGCGCCTTACACTAACAAAAAATTACGCCTATACACGCAGTGCCTAAAAAAAGTTTTTTCTACACTCGCAATATTTATCAAGGCCCAATCCAACGATACTATGGTGTAGGCGAGATAAAACGAATGAACATGGTGAAACTATAATGGTTCCTTGCGAATTTCGGAATTCTAAGAACACACAAAATTAAATTATGGTGGACTGTAGAAATGCACATAATGAACTTAGAAAACTTTATGAAAACTCCATTGAAAATGACTTTGACAAAGTTAGTTCTTTAGAGCAGGTAAAAAACCCCTCGCTCTTCGGAACCCCATACTGTGCGTGGCCTGAAACACCCTTGCCAGAGTGTAGAATCTTAGAAGAATGAAAGTTAAATTCTTCTGAGATTCAACCTTATTTTCTCTTGCTTACATTATATTCTTTTCTTTTATGGTACATGAATTATTAATGTTCCAATTATTAAACAGTATTATATTGAAGTAAAGGCAATAATAGAATGACTGAATTTTCGATAAAATAAGTAGACTGTGTTACAATAATTGTTACTCTTTCTTAACAAGATATAGATATTGAAATATTGTTTGAAGTGCTGTGTAACACAGCTATTTGTTGACTAATGACATTGATCACTTGTTATTATAAATAGTTATTTTTTATGACTACTTTGGTATTTGTGTTTCTCACAACAGGCATGACACCTTTGTTGTTCCAAACTAACTCTTTGCTCCCACAGAATAAGACTTAGTTTGAGTAACATTTCGGTTATAGTAGTAATAACTATCTAGTATTATTACTGCACACAGTTTACTAGTTTCTGAATTAAAAGAATTGGATCCGATAAGAAAATTATCACCTCTAATCAATAACACAATTGCTAAATAAGTATATCCGAGAGCTTATTCTACCCACTGTTTATTAGGTAAGTATAGAAATAATTTGTTCTGATCATACTCAAAGTAATTGCATTTAAAATACTTAGTTTATATTAACAAAAAACTTATTCGGTTACATAATTAAAGAATTAACAATTATTATTTATAGACATCAATTATATCTTAAAATCGGTACCGGCAAAAATCTCTAATTTACCAATACGCTAAGTTTTGCCCTTGATGTAAAGGCCAAAGTTGAATGCTTGTGCAGCTAACCACTGTGCATGCTTCTTATGTACGTGTTAAAAATCAATATTTACTAACCTCCCAGTCTGCCGAACTCGTCGCGAATGTTTTGCATAGAGGCGTTATCAAACACGGCGCTCAATGTCGTCATGGTGCCCTGGTCTCCTCAAATACATGTGCATCTAGAAAAACTACACGTATCACTGGTAATTTAACTTAAACTACTGTAGCATTCAGCGAGGCAGCGCTGTTGGTAATGACGAAACTATTAAGTAAATTGCTACTTGTTTTATATGCGCGGCCTTGTGAACAGTGAGTTTCATCGTTTCTGTCAAAGAGTATATAACCACTGGTTTCTGTTATCAAAAGAATAGCTATCAATTTGTGAGGGAGGCAGGCAAGCACCATCCCACAAAAAATAAACAAACTTTTTGACAGTGACTGTACAGATGCGTTTGTAGAGACCGCTGTCGTGAAAATGTTTTGACGTACCGGTGATGTCTACGAAGTTAGGTTGTGTACTATTATTAGACTAAAATGATAATATTGAGTTTTTTAATTGGCCCAATAAATTAAAAAGCTCCGTGTAGCGTATACCTAGGTGTGGTGTGTGATGATGCATGAAGTGTGATGTATGGAGTGATGCGTGGAGTGGAGTGTGATTTAGGTACATGAAGTCTCATTTGCGCATTGAGTGAGGTGCGTAGTGTAAATTGAATAGATTTTACATTTTGAAAATTGTACAGTCCTTAATAAGTAGGCAGAGGAAAAAATCAAATATTACATTGTGGCCAGGTTAACCCGTTCAAACCTGACCTTGACATAAACAGGGTCACAATTAGGGACGGGGTATTGGCGGTAACTGCCTAATATAGGTAGGTACATATTCCTGCATTTGTGAATAAAAAAAAGACTGTCAGCAAAAAATACATTTTTACATTTAAAACAATAGTTTATCTTAATTCTCGTCACAATGACTTAATAGCCCTTTGACAATAGTGACCGGGTTATAGAGGGTGGTCATTTGAGTAGGTACGTAACTACATAATCTGTAGTAGATAGAGAAATGCTATGTTAGGAATTTTGCCCGTTTCTAAGCTACTGTGTAGGTACTTCTCAGATCAGACTAACATTCTTAACAAAGAGTCATAAAAACCCACCAAAACGTAATTGCAAAACTCTGGCCAATAGCTCGTCCCAAAAGAATACATTACCTCTTGCCTGCCAAGCTCCCCGCCAAGTTGCCAACTTCCTGGTCTCTACGAAATTAAAAGCTCTGATAAACAATGAAAAAATTGTGTTGTTTTTTTTAATTTCATTGACAAAGAAAAATCGGCATTTCAAAAGTGGACCAAAAAAACACTAAACAACAAAAAAAAACGCGAGCATAAGTAGGACCGGTATGGTGCGCCACACCAAACTTAATTCCATTAGAAATAATATCTCAAGCAATAATATTTAGGTTAAGGCACAATAGGACAAAGTTATTTCTATGCAAATCCTTAGGACATTAATTTCATAAGCCCACAGACGAATTACATTATGAAGGTAGGGAACGTGTGCCGCCATAGTTCACCGTGTACGGGGTACCTATTTGCGCGGCATCGCCTTACTAAATTGCGTTACGGAAATTTAATTATTGCTTTTATGGAGTGCTTTTAGTAGCTTTTAGGAGCAAGAGAAGCGGTATGGATCGACCTCCCTTTGCGGGGCGGCCACGAGGTGTGCGATGAGCGAAGGCGACAGCACTCAACTTTTCTTTTAAATGCATTTCCCGGCCGATGCCATCTACATAATTATCTAATACTATTACAATAGACGGTCGAACCTGGTACGGTCCGGACAGCGGATTCAGTACGCTCTATACCATAATCCGTTCGTATGGATAGCTGTCCGCCGAACACATTAGTACTATTTCGTGTTCGCTCTTTCCGATGGTACGCCCAAACCGCTGTCCGGAGTGCTTAGTGCGAGTTTTTTAACTACTCGATCGCGTTAACGTAAACTCATATTTCTATGGCATCGAGGAAGCGCCACCTAGCGACAAGTATGGAAATTAAAATTGCTGAGTGCGAGTTGTAATGGTTTACGTTGAGAAGTGAACACGTATACCAGCCAAAACAAGAATCAACGCGAGTGCGAGTTGTACTGTGACAGCGTTTTGCCAGTTCGAACGGTTAACTTACTTATACTCACTACTCGATGCTCGATTAACGCGGTAGTAAAGTCATTCGATTGGATCTGTCAAACTCGCACTAAGCACTCTGGCCGTACCAAGTTCAATAGTTTGTTAATACTTTAAGGGTACGCTGCTGTCTTACCATCGGATACTGACATAATAACAGCGCTGAGGTAGGTCGCATACCGCAGCACATCCTGAGTCGAAACCTTTTCACATTTGCTACACACACAATGCTATGTTGCTTTATTTTACTTTATTTTTTAAATTATAATGTCTTTTCTATTGTTTCCTTTCTTTCTATGCATTGTTTCAATGTAGGTATTGGTGTTATTTTTATTAATACTGTACATTGTGCTTATTTTTGTGTTTTTCTACTGCATGTGTGTGTGGACATATGAATAAAATTTTCATTTATTTATCAACCTTTACACGCGTGAACTCTACTCGGCTCTAGACGTTACGGGCGACTTAGCAACAAGAATGTAAATACTAATTTGCTATCGACTGAACATGTCAGCTTCTGCTTTGCTTACGAAAATAATGTATTGTTGGCCCAGTCGGCAAACCCAGTAGCAGTCAGAATCCCTATTATTAAGCTTGAGACAGCGATATATATAGAGTTGTTTCTACTTGCTGTTTTCGAAGAAATCTTTCAGTCAAGTTTGACACAGAGAGAGTGGCATCATTGGCCTCGATGGGGGACGCTCCCGATGTGGGTTTAGTGGTCCTTAGGACCAAAACCAGCCCCAAGGTGGTGTTTCGTCTGTAGGCGCACTTCGTGTGAGTCCCACATTGGCAGCACGGCCGGGTCCGTGCTGTTGTGCGTGAGCATTCACCACCTCCCTCCCCCGTATCCTCCAGAGGGTGCTCTTTATAGGGCAAAAAATATAGAGATTGACACATTGGCTATCGACGTTCGATCTAGGTATTTGGACGTACCTACCTACCTATTCGTATCTCTACATCTTAGTTCTGACAAGCTCACGAAGAAGCACTTCAATTGGTTTAACTTGAAATGTCGACAGCACTTACGTGCACTCTAATCAGTTACTTTAACAACTACTTTGCAATTAAAATGTAACCTAAGGTTAATGTAGAGTCGGAGTAGTTTTTCTATTTCGTAGAGAAATTGACAATGAGTTGTCCAGTCGAGTTGACCGGAGACGAATTGTCCGGGTCTAATTGACGGGGTCGAATTATCCGGGAAGAAGCGCTCGTGGCCTAGTCGAACCGAGTGATTGGAATCAATCACTAGAGTTAAGCAAGAACAGGCGCAGTCAGGTGCAGGATGGGTGACGGTCCCGTGAATACCGCTAGTGGCATTTTTCCGAGGGCTTCCGGGCTTCGCAACGCACGCTAAGCCGTTGGTGCCGGCTGTCAGGTAATGGCAGTCGTTAAGCCATGTCAGAGGCCTTATGGGCGGCTTGATAACTTCTGACAGTAAGGCCCACCACTGTCTTACAATCCTCCACCAACCCGGGTGCCTTCCTACCGCACTAACTGGCTTACACACTTCCACGATCAAAGTTTGGGTAAGTACTCGTAGCTATGTTTACCTAATATTGCATGCACCTACATGCAATGTCTGTGAATAAGTTGCTTATTCCTGGATCTGAGTGATTTGTAGAAGCCAGCAGGAACTGCAGCTCTTGTCCAGCTCCCTTCTCCACGTCACCCGTTGGTTGGTTATAAAATACTGTTTGGTATAAAGCCGACCAATTCTGGTATAACAAAAATTTTAATTTGTTTATTTCTTTCGTTTTTTGTTTATTATCTCATGACTGGTCTTTGACCCCTTATCGGTCGAGCGGTTAACACGCCTGGGTATTGCAGAGGTATTGGGTTCGATTTCCGTGTAGGTCGCCTTATTTGGTTGTACAAATGGTTTCAGTCTGGGTGTATTTCCATGTTTTTTATAATGTGATTGTCGGCATCCGTAGTTTGGGAGCAGGAAAAGTGATTGTGTTGTGCCCAAGTTTTTTATATGTTGTTGGTTTGACTCTGAGGTTTGACTGCATAGTTTGGAATTTCTTTTAACCGCACTTTTTAGAAACCGTTTTAATTTTAGTTTGTCGATGTAATATTTTTGTATAATAATACAATATTAATAATAATAATAAGGAACGTCCCAGGCGGACATACTTCGGCCAAATAGGGATGTATAAGCAAGGGGAAGATAAAAAGTACCCGTAACCGGCGTGATTGCGTGTAACGACTAATTAACAGTGATGATTTGATGAAGCAAAGGTGATCTGTCGGGATCGTGACAAGGGGCAGTCCCTGGTTTTTGCTTACCGCTCTGGGGTAAGGTCGTTAGGTTATGTTATGTTCGTAATAAATTATTTAAAGCGTTACACTGTTCAGTACAATATACTAAACATAGAATTGTCACCGCCGATCGCCCGTTCACGAGGCCTCGTCTTTAGAAAATTGACGTCCCAGACCGACAACGTCCCTTATTCTGTTACACGCTTTTCTCGAAAGGCGCTGACGTGCTTTTCGCCATTGCCCCTTCCTTCCTCAAAAGATAGGTATTGGAGCTAGTTGAAATTGACATTAAGTTACCTTCTTATTTACTGGGCAGTGTAAGGTACTTTTCTACCTACATCAAGTTAGCTGATAACACACCATAACCATACGTACGTTGCCTTTTTTCTTCTCGCAACAGGCCAGTGCCCTGTTACCTCCTTTCAGAGAGAGCGTAGGGTGGACTTAATCACCGCCCAACGTGTATTGGTACTTAAACTGAACACCTAGGACACTTAGGATTTCTCACTAAGCCTTAATTTATAGTTAGTGAGAGGTACTGCTTGGCAAGGCACGTTAAGCAGTTGGTGCCGGCTGTCGGCAGTCGTTAAGCCATCGATATCAACCCTTGTATGTCCCCACTGCTGGGGCACGGGTCTCTATCTGCATCGCAGAAAGGTTAGGCCTAACTTTCGCCACTGTCTTACATACAATCCTCCACCAACCCGGACCTGGCCCCCGTGGTGAAGTATGACCTAATCTTGTTGCGATGCAGAAAGAGACCCGTGCCGAGAGTTGGGTTATGTAAGGTTTGATATCGAGAGGTACCTACTGCTCCAACAAATTAATAAACAACCAAAACAAAGAAAATAATTTTATTGTTTGCGAAAAAAAACAGCGGAACAATTAAATATTACTTATCTAGGTAGGTACCAATTAAAACTAAAGAGGAAAGAGTCGTACGACACACCGTCTTAATAACACTGCGTTGCAAATTGCAACAGCAATAATGTTGGTAAAATATCTATAGGGTTGCCATAACTCACCTACCTTAGGTACCTACCATGCCAAAATGTTGTTACATGTCACGTAGGTGCTTAAATACACCGTAAAATGAAATATTACAGGTTTTAAAAATGTAAATTGCTAGGTACTATCGCTACTAGGTACATCGAAGCTAAATAGCCCGTAAAATCTCATGAAACACTTACAACATTGTCGTGACTTTCTAAAATTTTGTCGAAAAATCACCCGTTACGTAATTACGTAACTGAGCAAAGTGCATCCAGTTCGACTCTACTTTAGTCGCTTCAAAATTGTTGTAAACCAAAAACCATAATTCGAGAGACTGCTTTGACAGTTCATTTTGCACAAGTGTTGCAATAGTCAGGTTCTCAACGATATTAAAAAATATGGCTTTTGTCATTACTGGGTTTTATCCTCAGATCATGATTTGAGATTTTATCCTCAAATCATGATCTGAGTTATTCTACGTTATCTATTAGTTACGATGACTCAATCAAATTAATTTGTTAACTTACACTGCCGTATATCATTATTACATAACCAGCGCAAAATGTTCCACTGCAGGACACAGGCCTTCTCTCAGAGATGGAGTATGTACGGAGATTAACCACAACGCCTATCATTAAATGAATTGCAAATATTCTACGTACCTATAAAGTTTTTATAACACCTTTATTTCTATTAAGTTTTTTTAGTATTCAATAATTTTGGACGATCACCAAGAAGCTTCAACTAAGATAGATTTCTAGATAAGTTATCCTTGGGCATTACACAGCAAATGAAGCTTATTCCCTCCTACTATGTTTATAAATTAGGCACCTACGGGGCATTTATTCATCCAAACTTATTTTATCGCTTTTAAAGCATGTTCCTTTAGAAACGATACACTCACGCCGGATCATAAAAACAACTTTTAGACGCTTTTTCCGGAATGGAGTACAGTTCTGGCTGGAATCCTCTTTTTTTGAATTCTTTTGTCTTCTACCGAACGAAAAAAGAAAGAAGTCGGCTGAAGCCATACCAGTCAATAACGTAGTTGCTCGATGGTATTTTGTGAGTTTTTGGGAGAAAATTCGTACCACACAATGATGCATTTGTGCGAAGGCACATTGTTATGAAATTTTGTTTCCGCAAATCTAACTTTTTTTGTCAGATGTGCTCTCTTAAGCTGCGTACTGACCAACGTTACGAGGTGTAATGTAATGTAACATTCGGCGTCAGATGGGTGGAGCACTCAAACTAACATTAGGTACTGACAGCATGAATGCTCGCTGTGCAACATTTACATTACATTACACCTCGTAATGTTGGTCAGTACTTACCCAGCTTAAAACGCCGCATAACGCATAAGTAGTATTATTTAACTACAGTTTGACCTGCCGGCAAGAATTCCGAGTGCACAACACCGCGATAGTCATAGAAAACAGTCAACATGACTGCCTTTTGATCAACTTTGGCGTGGGTTTTCTTGTTTCGGTTTAGTTGGTAGGCGCCAATCCTTAACTTATTGACTCGTTGCATGTCAAACCATGATACATGTCTCGTCACCAGTATCAATGCGTTTCAATAATGTTGGATCCACAAATAGGTTCGATCGGAATAGACTCGTTCTAGTATGTCCTCAGCGATTGAGTTTTTGACGAAAATTTAGGTTCATTCACCGTAAGACAAACTACGTAAAACTTGGCTGGAACTACCATTCCAGCCATGAACAGAAATAAATGGAAAGCCCTTGTGTCAGCCCCAGACTCCACGGAGGAGTAAAGGGACCAAAGAAAAAGAAGAAGAAGACCGTAAGCCCTCTGTAACATTTTCAGTGACTCCGAACTTAAACCTCAGATCATAGCTCAGAACTCAAAATTTCATTGGCGATGCAAAATCGAAGACAAACTCTTTGTTTCGTGTTTTTGCATATTATGAAATTCGCAATGCCCACTGGTAGAACTAAAATAAGCATTTAATGATACTTATATCTGTATTAAGTCTAAATAACAGATATGCAAAGCGTTACAGTTGCCGTGGTCTCCGGTAGACTGAAGTGGCGAGTCACATATTGTGGGACTGTACTCGCCACTTCAGTCTACCCGAGACCACGGCAACTGTAACGGTGCCGAAACGTCGGGAAATAAGGTAATTACATTTATCTAATAAATAATCACGATTTGACCCGTTTAATATAAAACTGTCTATGAGTATCGCGAATCATTAAGAAATACAGATATGCAACTCTTACTCCGCGCCAAACAGGGAAAAAGTTGTACCAATCTTCAAACAATAAAAAAAGAAATCATCCATTCTCGGTTATTTTCTGACTAAGCGTATAGCTAGTGATTAGGGCGGATTAGAGCACTGCTTTCGGCGGCGCCCCTTGCTGGGATATATGCGCCCCTCCAATCGGCTTTCAACAACATTACGATATTTTCTGCTGTGGGTCGGCTTATAATAATATATAGATATTTTGCCTATGGTCGAGGTTTCCACTACCGGAGGAAATACACCAGTTTTAGTGTCTGTTTCATCTTAAAGGTTAACCTCATATGAATGTAAAAAACTTATCTTTTTTCCCGATCTTTTGTGTAAAATGTGTAAAAACTCATCTTTTTTTCAGATCTTTTGTGTAAAATAGGTACAATTTTTATTAACATATTTAGAGGCTAAAATTCCGCCCATGTCGGGACTCGAACCCGCGACCTCTGGCTAACCGCACCAGCGCTCTCCCAACTAAGCAAATCTGCAAAATGGTTAGCCGGAGGTCGCGGGTTCGAGTCTTGGCATTTAGCCTCTAAATTGGTTTTTAAAAATTGTCCTCAGCACGGGCTAGTGCAACAAGAACAATAGTTATAATAATAGGTACAATCTTTCGAGTACGTCAGTACTCTTGTAAAATCACGGTTTCAGGACCGACGACCGAGAAAGGAAAACGGCCGTTTATAGCATTAATGCGTTATCTAGGTTTTTTGCTTTCACGGATCATACTCGATAAATTCACCAGATGGCAAATATTAATCGTTTTATCAACATCTAGATAGTCGTGTAAGTCTTCTTTGTCTCACCACCGTTAACAAGCCTTTACTTGGATAGTCGGCCGTAATGGCAACGTGATTGAGTACAGTACTCGTATAGTCTGTTAGCTTTTGGAATATACCTCGGCTACTATCGGATGGAGTTGGACATATTCATGTTCTATTACATGAATATGAATATATCGGAACTAAAATGACACTTAATTTCGAAATCAGAACACGGTCATCAGTACGAAAACCGGCGAAAATTGGCGAAAACCGAAGCCTACTCTAGAGCCCGAGGTATATTGTAAAGATTCTTTCATTCGTAAACGATCTAATAGGTACACTTACCGATACGTTCCGCACTGTCGACGGTTTGTATGATGACTTGATTACAACCCTTAGCGCAGCCGATTTGAATTCTATTGTGGTCCGAACTCCGTGGCTGGCTTCAGACAATAGAGTGGCCTCAATAGCGTCCTACTGAGCCGTTGTCCAGAGTAAAACAAGATGTTATCTCTCTTTCTCCTTAGAGGCTCCAGTGACGACTGTTTACAAACACTGAAGGGAAAATTATTGGTATTTACTTGATGCATGATGGCATAGTTTTGCAATGTACTCTCGGCAACGTAACATATGCCCGTGCAATTCTTCCCCCGCGCGATTTAGAGGCGAAAATCGAATGATGGGCATTTTCTGAGGTCGGTATCTGTTGTAGACGACGGTGTTATGTTCTTTTATTTATTGTTTGCTTTGTAAGCCGGTGACGAGTCGATTAATTCTTTTAGGGGCCTATCTGTAACAATACTGACTGTAACAATACTGCGGTAGCAGAGTGTTTGAGAAATAATTTATCTTAAAATGTAGATACGTGAAATTTTGTACCTATATATTTTGATGTTTGTAACGCATGTAGGCGTATGTAGGGCTAAACGGTTTCGAACGAAAAACACGTATAAGTATCATGTCGTGGATCAAACAAAGATTACTTTTCACCCAAATCCTGAGTAAACGATCCGTCAAAGTAAATTCTTACTAATCTCCTTCTCGGAAAACCGCTCGCAGCCCCGGCTGCCTGAATGATCTTAAACGAACACGAACGTTAAGCAACACAGGGTGCGTTCAGTGCATGATGGGTAAACCGTCTACGACTAACACTAGTGGCATTTTTCCGAGTGGTTCCGTGCTTCGCAAGGCACGTTAAGCAGTTGGTGCCGGCTGCCTTCGATAGATGGCAGTCGTTAAGCCAAGTCAGGGGCCTTGGGGCGGCTTGTAAACTTCTGACAGAAAACCAGCCACTAGTTTTGCAAGCCTCCACCAATCCGGACTTGGCCCCCGTGGTGGATTATGGCCTATACATTCCTTAGGGAAGAGACCCGTGCTCCTCGGTGGGGACATAATGGGTTGATTATGATGATGATGATGATGAATCTCCTTCTTCTATATCTTCTTGTATAAAGCAATAAAGCCTCACATTGTACGAGGGCTGCTACTTATGAAAAAAGAAAGAAAAACACATTTATTACAGCAACAGTTATGAGACACCACAAAACAAAGTAATTAACAAAACATTTACAAACAATGGTCACGGATTGTCTCTGCTGCTGCAATAGGCAGCTGACTCAGCATACTGCCGAGGGTATTATTCCCCAGCACTGATTTTCAGTCAGCGCCTGTCCCATGAGGGTTCATCATCATATTGTAATAATAATGTCATACTTAAATATAAGTAAAAAAATAAAAAAGAGCGAGTACATACACCGATAATAAAAATATATTTACATAGATTACATAGATATAAGAATAACAAAAAAAAAATAGAAACATATACCTACATACAATTTACCGAGATTAAAATACTATGACTAATTACATACATACATAAATAGAATTTACATAATAATAATAATACTAAGTGTAAACCTTATATATACTTAACTGCGTTACGAAGGTTATAAGTCAGAGTGATGACGCGATCACTAGTCACGTCGGAAGCGGCGAGAAGTCTGGAGAGGATGGGATTGTCTCTGCTGTTCAAGCAAATATGCCCTGAGCTTGCGCCCAAAGGCATACCTACTAGAAGCTTCACGGACTGTCATTACATTTCACTTATGTATGCGGAATAGAAAAAATAAACAAATGTATATGGCTAAATATGCTTTTATTGTTTTTCAAAGTATTCTCCACTATGATCGATGCACTTTTGCATTCGATGAAACCAATTTGTAAAACACTTTTTCCACTCTGATCTGATGAGGTATCTCCAAAACGTGCTGTTTGAACGGATCTACGGCATCTTCACGGGTCGAAAATCGTTGACCACGTAATTTATTCTTTACATTTGGGAATAAATAGAAATCATTGGGAGCCAAATCAGGGCTATACGGTGGATGACCCATCAATTCTATTTTTTGACCATCCAAAAATGTAGTTGATTCCTGAGATGTATGACAGCTGGCATTGTCATGGTGAAGTATGATTCTGCGTCGTTGGTTGTTTTGGCGTATTTCTTCAAATACTTCCGGCAAACAAATGGTCGTGTAGCACCCCGAATTAACCGTTCTGCGATTTTCCAGTGGTATTGTAGCCACACATGGCCATTAATACCAAAAAAGCAGGCGACCATTTGCTTTACAGTGCTTTTTGCACGAGCCACTTTCGTAGGGTTCGGCTCATTTTGAAACACCCAAACTGTTGATTGTTGTTTAATTTCGGGATCGTACGCGTAGATCCAGGATTCGTCACCTGTGTAGATTTTGAGTCGCCTCCGTTGAATTTTTTTAAGGTTTTCTTGCACTATTCGACGCGAGCATCTATTTGATCCTGAGTTAAGTTGTGCGGGATCCAACGCGAACAAATATTTTTACAAAAATGTAATATCCTATGAATGCTCGTCATACATATGCCCAAAATAGCCTCTATCTCGCGATACGTAACATGGCGGTCTTGCATTATTAGTTTTCGCACAGCTTCAATATTTTGTGACCACCGATTTCGGACGACCTTCTTTAACTTCGTCCGTGAGCTTACTGCGCCCGCGATTAAACTCACTAAACCAGTGAAACACAGTCGTTTTTGATTTTTCAGCGATATGACATTTTAAACCCAACAAAAACAAAACACTAACGTATATAAGTATTTAAAAAAAAACGAATTTGACCATGGAGGTCAGACATTGCGTTTAAAATTATTGGAATCCCAGATTCCGCATACATAAGTAGCAGCCTATGTACTGTATCTTTCTAAATACTTTACGTATGCTTTTTCCTGGGGTGCAATAAAGATTATTCTTATCTTTTATATCAAATTTAATTATACATTAAACGGGTATTAGCGGTTATTTATTAGGTAAATCGTCGGAAATTAAGGTAAGCTACGTTTCAGACCCTTTTAAGATATAAATATGTATGAATATGTATCGCGAATCATTAAGAAATACAAAAAAAATATTGTTGCTCATTTTTAGATACCAAAAGCTAATACTCGAGAACGGTTGGATAGATTTTATTTGGCTGTGTGGTGTCGGCCTAGAATAGCACCAACCCAAATTCTTCCCGCGGGTGTCGTAAAAGGCGACTAAGGGATACAAACCGGGGGGTGGGCAGCAGCGCCCCCTGCAGTACAATTCCACTAAACGGCGATCCCCAACCCGCATGCCCCGCGTGGGGATTATGGGCATTACCCCCTAATGATGGCACAACTTTGCGCTCATTAGGGGAGGGCTATGTCCAGCAGTGGACTAATATAGCCTGAAGAAGAAGAAAAAATAATTGTTGCTCATTTTTAGATATCAGTAGCTAATACTCGAGAACGGTTGGATAGATTTTGTTTAAATTTATTGAAGGTGATACGAAGTTCACTGTTTTAACTAGTCTTATATATCCTAATATGTTATATAATCTAATATATAAAAATCTCGTGTCACTGTGTTTTCGAACTCCTCCGAGACGGCTTCACCGTTTTGAATGAAATAATATATTGTCTACTAGATGCCGCCCACGACTTCGTTCCCGAAGAAATTTATTCCGGATTCCGGAATAGAAAGTAGCCTATGTGCTATTCCAGAAATCTATCTGTGTGCCGGATTTTATCCCAATCCGTCCAACTGCTCTAACGTGATTGAGTAACAAACATACATACAAACTTTCCCATTAAATTTGTAAATAGCTGTGCCCCGCGGTGTTGCCCGCGATTTATCGATTTTCCCATTGTTTCCCGCAGTAAAACGTAGCTTATGTGTCAATATAGAGTGTCAGCTTACTCCATACCAAATTTCAAAGCGCTCCAGCCGTTTAGACGTGAAGAAGACTCAAACATACACTCACAAACTTTTGCCTTTATAATATTATTGTGACGTGATTACTAAGATATTAGATATTAAGGTCTGAGAATAGGCCTCAAACTTATTAATATAGCCAAGCAACCTTAGCGGGGTCAACTAGCATGTATTTAAAAGTGTATTGCTGTTCGTTAGTCTCGCTTAAACTCGATAACAGACCTAATTTCACCGGCTTTTGAAGCCTATCCCGTTGGGCAACTTGACTGGTATTTTTGTCTGTCAACAACTGTTATCTTTACTACGTTACTTACTTACGTCCACTGACCACGTTTCTCCACCTTTCTTCTAGAAATGTTTTCGCGGAATTTGTTGGACCTAAGTTCTAGGCTATAGGATTTAAGTACATATAAATTGCTATCAGGTACCATTATTAGAATTCCTGATGGTTGCTACGAGTAGTATTGGTGGCTTTAACAGAGGGAGTCCTTGTGGACATTGTGGTTTAAGCTTGGCATAATCTTGCCATGTTACTGATATAGTTACAAAGCTGAGGAGAGATAGAGTGACGTTGAATGACTGGGCCAAACCAGTTGAAGCCACCGGTCATTACCCCCAGCACCAAGGCAGTGCCTAGGTGGTTAACATTGAATTTAATATCGACTTCATAATCAGGAACTTAAATCTTAAATAGGAAGGAACAAACTTCCTAGTTATATTTTAAAATGTCACTTCCATTGCCACCAAATTGCATAATTACACTTAGAATATGTTTTAACTAATAAAATATTATATATTACTAGCTGGTCTCTTTATGACATTAAAATTATCACATAAAAAATTTTTGGGTCGCATTTGAAAAATATCACACAATACCTTTATAAATTGAAGCCTATTGGTTATTCTGATATATAAGCTATATTATTGTAAAGTTTCATTAAAATCCATTCAGTAGTTTTTACGTGAAAGAGTAACAAACATCCATCCATACTTACAAACTTTCGCGTTTATAATGTTGGTACGAGTACCCAGGATGTATCTGTTGAATTTCGATACAGATTTCCTTTGATGTTTGAGGTGCCTTTATAATTTTGTAGGTATTCTACTGACAGTCCAAACACGATAGGTTACGGCAAACAAATCGTCTCAACTGTCGTCGTGACTTCGCTAAATGAAAAAGCAATCGCAAATCCGCAACATTATACATGTAGCGGGTATTTCACACATGAGATTTCATTTCATTTCATTTCATTTATTTATTCATTAACAACATGCATTGTGTTTGAAATTATCTTAAAGCTAAAATACACATAAATTACAAAATAACGTAAGCAGGTTCATAGTATTTAGCAATGTCATACAATACAAATTAATAATGTCAAAAAGTAATATTAATAATAAACAAAATATAAAATTAACAATAGTAATCAATCAATCATTTTATATGTCAGTGGATAGCAATAAATTTATTTTAAAGTGTCATAATAGGATGATTATTGATAAAAAATAATAGTTATTTAAAAGATGTGTCATTCAAAAATTCTTCTATGGAGTAAAAAACCTTATTTAATAAATATTTTTTTAGGCTCGTCTTAAATAAAGTTCTTGAGTCAATAATTTTCAGTTCCATAGGTAGGACATTATACAATTTGACTGCCTGGTATCGTGCACTATGTTCAGCTATTTTCATGGTCGGTTTTATAGTCTCTATATGAATATCTTTTCGTCTCGAATTTAGGCGTTTCATTTTAGCATCTAGCGTTTCCAGTGAGGAAATTACTTTAGCAAAATCTGTAAGTAGAACAAATATATACAAACTAGGGACTGTCAGTACACCTAGGATCTTGAAGTGCTCTAAGCAAGATTCCCAAGGTGGTATTCTTACCATGGTGCGTATGGCTCGTTTCTGACAAATAAATGCTTTTTTTATGTTATATTTGTAGCTATTTCCCCAAAGTTTTATACTGTAACGAAGCCTTGACTCTACCAAAGCATAATAAACAGTTAAGATATGTTTTTGAGCGACTTCATCTCTAAGACTTCTAAGAGCATAGCAAGCAGAACTTATTGCACTTTCAACAGCTGACAATTCTGCTTTCCAATTCAAACTTGAGTCTAAGTAGATTCCTAAAAATTTAACCTGTTCTATTTGCTCAATTACAGTACCATTTAATGACAATAATAGAGTGTCGTTGTTTCTTGTAGTGGCTTTAAATAACATAGCATTTGTTTTACTTGAATTCAATCTCAGATTATTACTTATGAACCACGAATTAAAGGCTAGGAGAGCTGTTTGTGCTTTAGTGTTCAAGTCGCCTATATTATCAGCACTTATTATTGCATTCGTGTCATCTGCAAATAAAACTATTTTTATATCCGGGACTTTTTTGTTCATGAAGTAAATTAGATCATTTGTAAAAAGTGTGAAAAGTATTGGCCCAAGAATTGAT
This sequence comes from Yponomeuta sedellus, assembly GCA_934045075.1. Classification (NCBI taxonomy): domain Eukaryota; kingdom Metazoa; phylum Arthropoda; class Insecta; order Lepidoptera; family Yponomeutidae; genus Yponomeuta; species Yponomeuta sedellus. The sequence continues at coordinate 18,365,103 of OW203727.1, read as the reverse complement.
CCCTGTGGTACACCGCGCTCTACCTTTACGACCTTAGATCTTACTATCTTCTCTGTTCCATTTTCACAATTTTTTATTTCTATGAATTGACTTCTGTTTTGTAAATAGCTCTCCAAAAGCTTCTTTAAATCGTTTCTTATTCCATAATGTTCTAGTTTTGCCAATAGTATATTGTGATCAACGGTATCAAACGCAGAGCTGAGATCAAGAAAGAGAGCTGCCACCTTCTTTTTTTCCACGAGATACTTTATTGCATCATCAACTAATGTATCGATTGCATTCGACGTTCCAACTCCCTTTCTGTATCCAAATTGCCTCTTATTTAAAATGTTATTTAATGCAAGATGAGTATTAAGTCTGTGCTGTATCAATTTTTCAAAAATTTTTGATATGATAGGAAGTAATGAAATTGGTCTATATTTACTTGGATCAGTCTTAGAACCTTTTTTAAAAACTGGAATTACTTTTGCTAGTTTTAATTGTTCAGGAAAAACACAACTTTTTACGCAATTGTTAAAAAAATCTGCGAGGGGTGACGCCAACAAGTCTATATTATCTTTTATAATATTTATAGACATTTCATCCCAGCCGGACGAGTTCTTGTTCTCCATTTTAAGTACTAACTTTTGCACCTCACTAGTAGTAACATTTCTAAATTCCATATCGTTGTCAATAGGCCTAGTACTGTCTTGTAAGAGTGAAATGGCAATGCTTGGATCACAAGCAGCATAACGTTGCACTAAGTTGAATTGTTCTGAGAATACGTTCACAATATCGTCAGCCTTATGTAGAACAGTTCCATTGCATTTAAGAATTATATTATCATGCTTTTTTTCACCTTTACTTCTATGTCTATTAACAATTTTCCAAATGGCCTTGCTACTATTTTGAGCTTTTTTTAGTTCTTTAGATACAGATAGTTTTTTCATGTTTCTAATAACCCGACGATAAAGTTTCATATATGCCGTTTTATATTCTTTTATTGAGCTGTCGCATTTAGGCCCCACGCAATTATTTAGGAATCTTTTCATTTTACTGGAAGTTTTAATTCCCCTAGTGACCCAATGTATTTGACTGTCTTTTCTTAATATAATCTTTCTTTTTACCTTTCTGAAGCTATCTTGGTATAAACTAAGAAGCTTTGATAAAAAGCTATTAATATTCATTTCGTTCCAATACTGTTTTGACAATTGATCTCGAAATATTTCTTTATTCCTATGATTAAAATTTCGTCGTACGGCCATGTATGAAGATGATACATTACTGGACGCAAAAATAGTTTTTGTTACCAGCGTGCCCGATAATCCTGCATGCCCATCACCTAACCCGTTAAAGTCCACGTCCGCTGAACTTAGCTCGTGTGGGGTGAGATTGGTAAGAAAATTGTCAATGCATGACTGAGAGTCATTGCGGATAAAGGATGGAGCATTCAAGATGTGTCTGAAGTTATAACAAGACAATAAAGCGAGAAATTCGTTTTTTTGTTTACTGTTTGATAGTAGGTCAACATTAAAGTCACCAACAATTACACATTTTTTATTAAAAAACTGTTCAAGCAGTATTTCTAGACTATTGAGAAAGATTTCAAAATTTTTGGCATCCGGTGTACGATAAAGACAACATATGTTTATATTTGTTTCCAAGTCTTTTACTCCACAGATTTCAAAACTACTCATTTTGTACATATTCTGACAAATCTTAAGGTCCTCCACTTTTCTATCATTTCTTGTAAGTATAAGTGAGCCTCCCCTTTTTTTATTTACTCTAGTATTAAACGAAACAAGGCAATAGTTCTTAATATTAAATGCCGAAGCACTGTCCTTGTTTAAAAAGTGTTCACATATGCAAACAAACTCAGGTTTTCTGGTAAGTCCATCCAAGTATAACTCAATGTCATCCTTTTTGTTTGTTACGCCACATAAATTTTGAAAATAAATATTTGTATAGCAAAGGTTGTTGGTATCTACATTTGTAATTTTATTAACTTCTTCGTTGGACTTTTTGTGCTCCTGCGAAATTATTTGATTAGTATCGAAAAAACTCACTGTGTGATGTCTCTTTATGTGGACTATTATTGTCTCTCAGGTTAGTGTAAACTTCATTACCATAAATCAATTGCCCCAATCTTCTAATCACACTGTCCATTCCTTTATCTTTCAGAGAACCATCTCTCAGATCATGCATATTGATGTCATACGTAAGATGTCGGTTTGAGTCCAGAATTTGTGCGTATTTATTGGACGATATGTCCAGCCAAAGTAGATGATTAAATAACTCGGCTCTTGAATTGAACATAGTATGGGAATCAGCACCATGCCTGTATACGGGCAGACATATGATAAAGTTCGTGTGGTTTAGACTAAGGAGAGTCTCTCTCAACAAACGTATCAAATCATGATAGTCATTAGTTTTTATGAAGTCTTCCTCGCCGATCATAATTACACAGTAGTCGTTGCATGTATAATTTTTTACCCTTTCTTTGATACCATTTAATAACTCCTTAATGCCACAGTATGGGTATATATGGTGGCAGATTTCTGCTTTTTTCAGCACACTTTCAGCTATACCGAGTATTTTATTTCTATTATTGCTACTTGTTATGCTAATACGCCTTTTTACGCTATAAGGTTTTTTTGTGTCATTTTGGACAGGTGTTTTTATCACTTTGGTCTTTTGACTATTCATTTTTTCTTTACAAGTTGTATCTAAAGAGCTACCAGCAATTTGAGTAGTATCTTTTTGAGGTGACATTTTTTCCATCCTTCGTCCAACTTCCTTAGGCGTGGATTTTTTCGGTGTTTGTTTACTTCTCTTTATTGGAGTGCAATCTCTAGTCAGCTTTGTAGTCACTTTCTTGTACATATCATATTTTTTGGTGAGTTCACTCAAATTAGCTTTAATCTCAGTATTCTCTAACGTTAAGTTTTTTACTTCCTCATGTGCTATATTTAACTGCAGGTTGAGATTTTCAATTTGGTTTTGTAGCTCTCGTATCCGTTCGTTTTCATCTATTGAAATGTTAGGCACACTACAAGTAGTGTCATCTATCGTCTCTCTGGTGGAGTTATTTTCATCCTCGCTCGGTTCCGCAATAGAATTGCTACGTTGACGTCGCCGCAGAGTTATATTGTCAAAGAAATTCATTTTTGGAACGATTTTTTTTGTTTCCGATCGAGGCTCGAACTAACGATCGCTTGGTTTACTCTTCCAAAAAGCGAGCGCCCATTCCGGCTGCACCACGGTGCTATTAAGAATATGTGCGAAAACGACGAATATATCGTACTCCGTGCACTTTATTAGACTAGTTGATACCTGATTTACACTAGGTGTCACTAGTGAGCCGGTTCTGCTGTACCGACCGAATTTCAAACGGTAAATATTATAAAAATCTTGCCTTTTTTATCGAAATCCAGCAGTATATCCGTTAAATAATGCGGTAAAATCTTCAAAGCACTACTTTCACATCATTCGATCCGTTCAATATTCGAGCTCGCACAATATTTATTTGTATTAACAGCCAAAACCAACACTGTATTATTTTGTTGAATAGCACCGCAAATCACAGTCTTTTGTCTTCAATAACAATAATTGATAATACTTATACACAAATACACTATACAATACACTTTATATTACGAAAACTGTACGAAATTATTTTTTTAAAGATATTTTCTACGCAGCTGTTGTTTACATGGCCACTAGCGCCATCGCAAATACGAGAAGCTAGGTATATTACATTCCTCGACTGATCAACCTGTACATTATTGATGCAAAGTCGCTTGAAACGTGTTTGAGTCAGCTATCTTAATGTTGATGTACAGTTAACTGTGTGGACAGTATAGTAGGAGATTCCATCACACACGTTACTACCTACCTATCATAAATATAGCGTTGCCAAGGACGTTCTTGAGCACTGTTAAGCACTTGCCAATGTTATACGCTGAAAAATGTCTCTTTACTTCATGTTTTTTAACATGATACATTGATCATTAGATAAATGATCAATGTATTGTAAATAATTCATTGTGTATGATTGTAAACGTTAGCTACCGAAGACATTGATCTTTATGGAATGTGGATTCCTTGAACGAAGGTTACAATTCTTTCACAATAATCCACGCTCTATGAGTAAAATTTGAAATACCTATCTACACAACCGATTTCTCAACCGTCGTTAAACAAGAGATATACTTAACAGGTTCAAGAACAAACAACGAAATAGCATGTTAAAATCTAGATAAAAACAAACAGGAAATGAAAACCAGCTTAGAACGAGATTGCCACTTACCATGGTCTTGAAAAAACTACAAAATAACTTAACAAATGCGTATTTGCAATTATAATATTAGCAAGACGGAAGAGATCACTAACCTCCGCCATGTATTCGCCGTCTCAGAAACTTATATTCACCTTCACCTTGATACCGTCTCACATACTAGTATAATACTTGCCGGTGAATACAGTTCAGTAACATTTCGACATCTCCCAAAAACAGACATGGAACGCTACTGGAGAGTGTTATGTATCACGCTGGTTCTTAATCTCAAATTTCAATGTCACGGGCAGTTCAGTGAATCAAGTGATGTGGACCCGGACGCATTTTTGGACTCTTATCAGTTGATTGAGAGATATGGATACAGACCCCAGAACCATTCCGTAATAACAGAGGATGGTTACATAGTGAATTTATTTCGGATACCAAGTAATGGACCTCCAGTGTTGTTAGTACATGGGATTGCTGACAGTTCCGACTCATGGTTGGTGTTAGGCCCTAAAGAGTCTTTGGGATTCCTTCTTGCCCGAGCTGGATTTGACGTGTGGCTGTTCAACGCTAGAGGCAACAAGTACAGTAAAAATCATACAAGATCACTATCTAGCAAAGACTACTGGGATTTCAGCTTCGAAGAAATCGGTGCGAAAGATTTAACCGCTAGTGTAGATTATATCCTGTCTAAGACATCTAGAGACAAATTGTCTTACGTGGGATTCTCGCAAGGAACTACAGTATTTTTGGTAATGTGTTCTTCAAGACCTGAATATAATGAGAAGATAGACAATGCCATTCTTTTAGCTCCTGTAGCATGGATGCATAAGATAAAACTTCCATACATAAAGTTGATTACACAGAATTTAGATTCTATAGTCACTTTGGCGGGCACTGTTGGCTTACACGAGGTATATCGGTGGAATCCTAGAAGGAATGACTATCACGCCAGAAGCTGTAAGCCTGGAAGTGCTATTAAATTGCTATGTGATTTAGAGTATTTGGTAAACTTTGGTGTGAGGAATTCTTCTAACATATCGCCAGAAAAGTTCCCTGTAATAGCCAGTCATTTGCCGGCTGGGACATCAGCAAAGGGGTTTGTTCATTTTATGCAAAACTATCGCAGTAAACGGTTCGCGAGGTTTGACTATGGAGTAACTATGAATGAAAGAGTCTATAGGACTTCGAAATCTCCAAGATATAATGTACCGGCCGTCACAGCTCCTATTAGTTTATTTGCAAGTGAAAACGATTGGTTTAGTGCTTTGGAAAACGTGCAAAGGTTAAAGAAAACTCTACCCAATGTCAAAAGGTACATTGTTCTGAATGGTTCAATGGATTTCACTCACATTGAGTTCGTGTATGGCTCCCGGGTGAAAAAAGTGGTGAACGATGTTGTGATAAATATTTTGCAAAGCAGAAATTGATTGTCATTGACAATTTCGCTTAGTTAACGATATCTATATAGCTATTTATAAATCACGGATGTCATCCGTGTTATAAATACGTAGTACTATAAAAGTTTATTAGGTGCAATTAATGTCTAATCCTTCAATCCAGTTATTCTGTGATCAAGGAGGTTTTTTGTCTAAGACCGAAGTGCCGTTTGTGTTGTGAACGAATGTAAACACCTACATTTCCATTCCTCACATTGACGCTCACGATAAACCTAGATTTAACATTATAAATAGGTAAGTAATTAATTTATTTTCCGTTAGGTGTATTGTTAGAAGATTTCTAGTCTGTTGGTATTAAGCGTTTAAACACCTGTCTAGTCTCTATCCGGAGTTAAGATTTCTTAGTTTAAATAAAAAGTTTGTGTACCTACGTAGTTGTCTTTTTTTCATATATATAAAACCTAGCATTGATATTTAATTCAGTACCACAAAGAAATACAACTAAGTATTAAAACTGAATAAGGATTTTGTAGGTTTTTGGGTTGCACGCAATTAAGTGGAAAGATACAGCGTTACTACCGTTAAAAATTTAAATATAAATACAGTTAAGGTCCTGTTTCACAATGTTCAAATAAAGTTCCAGATAAGCTATCCACAACCAGGGATGCCGTTTTTTCTAAATTTAAATAAATTTTCCTATATTGCGTGTGTTCGTTTATGCCTTTAAATTTAGAACAAACGGCAGCCCTGGTTGCGGGTAGCATATCCGGAACTTTATCCGCATATTGTGAAACAGACCCTTAATCTATAAAATTTAACCTGATCGATATGTATTAATATACCGATATTAGGTTAATTTATTCATGTACCTAACGGCATATTCATTCATGTAGGTACCTGACGACCTCTGGCGCACCGGTAGCGCATCTGCCTACCATGCGAGAGGTCCCGGGTTCGATCCCCGGCTGAGGACGAAAAAAACCCCATGTCTTGGATATGTTTGTGATATCGTTATTTCTAGTAGGTACCCACGCTACAGGTCCTAGTGTGGGGTCAGATGCAATGTACGTGCCTGTATGTAAATGTATGTATGTATATTAGCTACTGACCGTCTGAATTCAACTCGACGACGGCGTCGTCGAAAACGCTTAGCTGTGGACAGCCCCTTTTGCTTAACTCTTAGATTTTACACTTGACAGAAGAATCTCAGGAATAATTTCTAGTAATAATTCTATCTAAGGACAAAAAAGAAGTTACAGGGTGAACAAAATGCCTCTACTCTATACAAAGTTATCTCAAAAATATGCAATTTCTGAAACACGACACTGAGAAATCTTTAAAAATGTAGCTACTATTCTTACTCAATATTTTTTAATAACAAATTGCTCTAAGCAATAAGGCCGCCAATTGTACTGTATCTTTGTAATTATTTTATGTTTGTTTTTTTCTGGTGTAGAATAAAGAATATTCTTATTTTCTTATCTTATCGTTTTAAGGATTTTCTATTTCGCAGTGATGCTGTTTGTTTGATAAGGCTTAAAACTATAATGGTTTTGTCTAAAAAAGTCGATTTTGACTAAAACACTCTTAAGACGGAGTTAATGCAGTTTCATAAGAGGAAATTCAGCCAAAAACCTGCTACAACTACGTCTTATGAGTGTTTTAGTGGAATCTACTTGTTCTTTAATGAGACTGATAGAATGAATTTTCTTCTACGCGGGATAATGTTTTCCACGAGGCTGTGGGTTAGGTAAAGTAAAGCACGTAAAACACAAATGTAATAAAATCCTGATATTTTGTAAAACACAAATACGAGAAAAAACACATAGAACAAAAGTTGTTGTAAAATACAAACTCTTACTGTGGTGTGCAAGGTATTGGACATTATTTAGGTAACCTTGTATACTAAAACATGAGGGGTTTGAATTAAGTTCGCATTTACTTAGGTACTATGGAAGAAATTGCGAAAAAAATATTAGCTTTTCACTGATAATGAAACCTCCAAATTTTTTCTTTTATTATTATTATATTATTTTAACTGTTCTTGTATGTGTTTCTTTGCATAACATAACTTAACCTCACGCCTGTATCCCAGAGGGGTAGGCAAAGACCAGGGACTGCCACTTGCTACGATCCTGACAGATCTTCACTTCACACCTTCGCTTCATCAACGTTCATAAGTCGTTGCATGCGCCCACGCCGGTTCCGGGTACTTTTTAGATTCCCATGTTTCTTTACCTTCTTATAAAATCAATATGAGTAATTAAACAATCAATAATAGAGTTTTTCGCGTAGTAAATGTTTTTCGTATTGCCGAGTAGGTACTACTCCTTTTTACGGGGTAGATGAACTATAATAGTACCATAGTATGACTTTGAAGTGGTTTACGCAGTAAAAATTATCCAATCAAAACTCACTTTGTTTTGATAAATACACAGAGAACAAGCAGAAAACCATATCACTGTACAGCATTTCCACTATTATGATAATAGTACCTATATTTCATTACAAGTGCGGAAAGTCTGTCACTGCAAAGAGTTCCGACAAATGTCTACCCGAGCCGAGGCGCAGCCGAAGTCGAGGGTTGACAGTCGGAACAAGTTGCAATGACGTTTCCCCACGTGTAAGTAGGTACTGAACGACTATTTTTAATACAGAGTGCTTAGTGCCAGTTTTTTAACTACTCGATCGCGTTAACGTAAACTCATATTTCTATGACATCGAGGAAGCGCCACCTAGCGACAGGTATGGAAATTAAAATTGCTTAGTGCGATTTGTAATGGTTTACGTTGAGAATTTAACACGTTTACCATCCAAAACACGAATAAACGCGAGTGCGAGTTGTACTGTGACAGCGTTTTGCCAGTTCGAACAATTAACTTACTCATACTCACTACTCAATGCTCGATTAACGCGGTAGTAAAGTTATTCGATTGGATCTGTCAAACTCGCACTAAGCACTCTGAGTGCTTAGTGCGAGTTTTTTAACTACTCGATCGCGTTAACATAAACTCATATTTCTATGGCATCGAGGAAGCGCCACCTAGCGACAAGTATGGAAATTAAAATTGCTGAGTGCGAGTTGTAATGGTTTACGTTGAGAAGTGAACACGATTATCAGCCAAAACACGAATAAATGCGAGTGCGAGTTGTACTGTGACAGCGTTTTGTCAGTTCGAACGGTTAACTTACTCTTACTCACTAATCGATGCTCGATTAACGCGGTAGTAAAGTCATTCGATTGGATCTGTCAAACTCGCACTAAGCACTCAGTTGCGAAAAATTGAGCAAAAAAAATTATTTCCTAAGGTTAACACCAGCAGTAGACATAATTAAAGCTGTTTTATACGGATTTATGCTCGTTTATTACATTTTTACAATTTACCAACGTTTCGGCACTTTTTCAGGTGCCGTGGTCCCGGATGACTGAGGTGACGGGCGTCTTTTAGAAAGCATTAACGGTTAGTTTACTACCCTCGGCATTACAAAAGTTAATTGTGAAGTTACGTTCCAAAATAGGCAAACCAATAATTTTTTTATATAAAGTCAACAATATTGAAAACCTATTTAGAGGCTAAAAAATTCACCCATGCCGGGATTCGAACCCGCAACCTCTGGCTATCCGTGCCAGCGCTCTACCAATTGAGCCAATGGGCGACTCACCGGCATCAGTGAAATTTCGAACCTCTTTACACTATTCTCTGTATTACGGGTAAATAAAAATAGTATAATCAACAATATTGATTATTAGTAATTGAAGTTAAAATTAATTTCATAAACTTATTACTTTACATGAACTTAAAAATACTGATTATTAATTGAAATTAAATTTATTTATTTTTTACTCTACAGTCACACTTCTAGCAAGGGGGTCTCATGCACTTAAGCACTGGTTCCCATGCTACCGGTATGTTCCAACCACGATCTCTATTAATATTTGGATGCCAGCAAAATAGTGCCGAAACGTTGGAAAATTGTATAAATGTAATAAACGAGCATAAATCCGTATAAAACAGTTTTAATTAAAAAAAAATTTGGAAAATGGCGCCAAACGTAAAATAATATAACCAGTTTTTTTTTCTTCACCCATTCTGGTAGGCAAAGGGAACTATGTCCATCCAGCCAAGTCTTCAGTAGGTTTGTTTTTTATATGAAATGAAAATTAAATTTAATGATATGAAATGAAACCTAACCTAACTCATTCAATCAAATCATTAAATCTGATATTGAAACAAATTAGTAGCTTTTTTTTGTTTTTAGTAGCATGAATCATAAAAACTTCTATGATTTTTTTTAGTAAAAACTTCGTAAAAAAAACTTAAAAAAAGCACGAGTGCGTAATAGCCCACATCCCGCACGCTATACGTCCCTGCAATACGCCACTTTTTGAGCAACTGTATTAAAAAAATATTTTCCCATGAAACTCTCTTCAGACTATCATTAAAGTCCGAAATCCTTCGACGTCTTCACGAGGGAGCAGGTTTCCGAGCTTCCTACTCTGCTAGGTCAATGGACACATTATGGTACCAGTTTTTCAGTTCACGGTCAGCGTGCGGGTTAAGGCTGTGACGTCACAACCGGTTGGACCTCGAGCTCGCCTAGACCACTCACAAGAAACCTGTGCAAGAAACGGTCTCCTTTTAGAGATCGGCTTATTATTGTACTTAGGGCCAATTTCTGCATTGAGAATTTTGCTGTGTAAATAGTTAACTGTAGTGCTGTGCTGTCAAGAAGCGCTCGTGGCCTAGGAGAAGCGCTCGTGGCCTAGGCGAACTAAGTGATTGGAATCAATCACTTGGGCTAAGCAACAACAGGCGCGGTCAGGTACAGGATGGGTGAGAGTCCCGTGATCACTGCTAGTGGCATTTTTCTGAGCGCTTCCGTGCTTCGCAAGGCACGTTAAGGCGTTGGTGCCGGCTGTCATATAATGGCAGTCTTTAAGCCATGTCAGAGGCCTTATGGGCGGCTTGATAACTTCTGACAGTAAGGCCCGCCACTGTCTTACAAGCCTCCACCAACCCGGACTTGGCCCCCGTGGTGGAGTATGGCCTAACCTTCCTGCGATGCAAGAAGAGACCCGTGCCCCAGCAGTGGGGACATACAAGCGTTGATAACGAGTGCTGTATCTTCGAATTTCCCAGAAAAGAACGTGACAGAGCGTTTCTTTAGTATTTACTTAGTGCAATTCTCAGTTAAGAAACTGGCCCTTACTTAGCTGTCTATTGAGGTAACTTAGAGAAAATATATGTGGAAACCGACCAACTTCTTCTTATCGTGTCGGTGACAAAACCTTAAAATTTTGTTGGCCCAGAAATTGGCCACGCGCACACCAGCTTCCAAGCTCAGGTCCTCACGAGTGCAGGTAGTTGAATCACTGACCAACAAGTTGAACTTTATTGATAATGGTTTTAGGTATGGTAAAGTTGACAGTACAGAGATGTCAATCTGAATTCGACTGCCTATGCCGTTGCGATGAGAACGGGCCAAATAAAAAAATGCGGCCGGGTGCGTGACTGCTCTTGCGCAGTGTGGGGTTCCGTTAAGGAGAGAAAGCCTTCTTAGCCGTGATAGTTCTCCTTTTAGGTGTATGTGTCTGTATGTATAATATGTGCTACGGCTATAATTTTTGTCACGTAGGTAATTAACAGTTCACGCACACACACACACACACACACACACACACAGACACACTACTAAACTTAGTTATTAATATTCTACTAAAACTAAAGACAACCTCTTTTTTTACATTTTATTATATATTGCATCATCATTGAAATTCAATGGTATCATATAACTGAGGATGAGCACTGCTTACCCAAACCTACAGGGTCTTATCCCTCTTTTAGGAAGCAGAGGCTCCACATCTTAGCATGTTCACACATATTACTTTTATATTAAATTAAAGTGTAACTTGATGCTAAGTGTAATGTATCATCTTTATGAATAAAATTACTTACAACAGTTTATCCAGGAGACCGGGGGGAGGGAGTGGACAGTCTAGGAGGGAGGGAGTGTCTAGGAAAATTTTCGCTTTAAAGCTTAATATTTTCCAAACGGAACCCTAAATCACTTTGTTTCTTTAGCAATAGTCATTTATGTAGAATAGGGTAAATAGATGAAACGGCCGTTCTTGGCGGAAATCGATTAAAGCTCTAAGTTGTTGATCCTAAGGTTCTAAAAATATTTTTAGTGGTTAAGATTTATGCTGTTTACTTTTTAAAAAGAACTAGGATCTCTGGAAGTATTCCAATTCAATACCAGTTCACCTAGAAATCTTGGATAGGAAATGGCGCTGGATAGGACATACACCACGCCATGACAAGAGATGCCTGACCAGACAAGCACTTACGGGCAGCTGAAAGAGGGGGCGGCCAAGGACCACCTGGAAAATATCAATAGACCAAGAGGCCAAGTCGTGGAAAAGATCGGCACTAGCTGGCCTGAATTGGAGGCTGCCGCGAACCACCGTCAGAAGTGGAAATCTGTGGTTGAGGCCCTATACTCCGCTAGGAGTTAAAGGGCCAAAGAAGAAGAAGAGACTTTTTAAAAAGCGTATTATAAAACAACTTAGGACTTTTATTCCTTTGGTGGCGCTAGTTAGCACTCCAAAGCGCCTTATTAAATATAAACTTGAACACCAGTACCACTGTAAAAGTAGTAGAAGGAGGATTGCAGAGCGAACCAACACAGCAATGTGTATTCAATCTTGTCTCAATGACACCACAAGTGTTTGTAAACAACGGTAAGTCATGTCAATATTTATTGCAAGATTCCTTATTTCTTTACTGCCAACAACTTATTCAAGAAGAACATTACACTACACAATTAATATAAAGTTCTCCGAATAAAATTAAATGTTCTATCTTTGCGAAAATAGGCGTGACGACAGTATCAAATAATCAGAGATTTAGTGATATTAGGGAAAAGTACATATTAAAAGGATTTAAAACACTGATTTAGTTTTATATAAAAAAAAAGATTACCAATATTTTCAATAATATAAAAGATTTCAATTAATTTTGACTGAAACACCCATCAAACCGCATGAGACGTCACGCTTAGGTCAACATTGGTAAACTTCCTGTGTCGTGGGAACCAGAAACAACGACATCACAAACATGTAAAGATCCAAGCCCTGGGATTTTGTTTGTGCCCAGCCTAGATTCGAACCCGGGACTTCTTGCATGGTAGGCAGACGCGCTACCGCAACGCCACAGAGGCCGTCATCGGTCTTAAGGTCAACTGCTAATGTTATTTCGTGTGTATGTTACAAGCCGCGTACCTAAATGTCAATGTTCGTTTAGTTACTGCTGGAAGTCGCATGAGAGGTGTCATTGTGGTAAAAAAAACAAGTTGAACTCCGGATCTCTAAATATGCAAAAAATGTGTTGAAGACAAAGATTTTTAACTATTTGTCAAACATGGGTAGAGAAAGGTGGAATTAACATATTTGGTGCAGCCTGTTTTTTGCCATAACAGTCGTACAGATCTTAATAATTATCAATAATAAAAGCATAATATCAAATCATATTTATATCTAGAATTTTAAAATGACAAAAATTGTATAAATAAATCATTCCATGCGGTAATAAATTAAAATATCAAAGAAGAGAGGTCGGGAGGACTGTATCAAATAAAATGTCATTCATATTTATTTTAGTCGCTATAATTATCGGTGAGAAATCCGATTGCTGTATAATGTTGTATACAGAGTTCTCAGTATGATCGCAGACAGTCCTGACTGTTCCTAAGGACAGTATTAATGCCTCCATAACCTCACTGACAGGCGTGAGGTTATGATATACTATTTGGCTACGATAACGATTATGATATGTATAAATTTCCAATGTCAACCTCCAACTCCCTACATATCTCGCATTTACTGACGGCCTCGGTGGCGCAGCGGTTTGGCACGCTGACTGTAAAACCGAAGGTCTCGGAAAACCTATTTAGGGGCTAAAATTCCGCCTATGCCGGGATTCGAACCCGCGACCTTTCACGAGGTAATTTGTGAATTACTTCAGCCAGATGTCGTTGCCTGTAAATAATAAAGAGATTATTGTAAAGAGGTTCGAAATTTCGCTGATGCCGGCACTTGCCTATTAGCTTAGTTGGAAGAGCGCTGGTACGGTTAGCCAGAGGTCGCGGGTTCAAGTCCCGGCATGGGCGGAATTTTAAGAATCTAAATAGGTTTTTAAAAATTGTTTTCCGCACGGGTTAGTGCAACAAAAAGAATATATAATCGAAGGTCTCGGGTTCGATCCCCGGCCGGGTCAAACTATAGGAAACGAACTTTTCTAGTTTGTCTCGGGCCTTGGATGTTATCTATGTATTTATTGTATTAAATCTATCGTTGAGTTAGCACCTGCAACACAAGTCATTTAGTTGTACTTAGTATAGGGCTAACGAGTCCGTTCTGTGTACATGTGCATAAAATAAATTTCATATCGTTATCGTTGTCAATCATAATACTAATCTGTTTTCCGCTTGGTCTAGCTGCCCTGATGTAGAGCTCACCTAAGTGCAATTCCAAACCGCAACCTCTATACCTAGATCAAAGGCTCTATGCATTGTAATTAGACTCACACACGTACCTATCTATAAGCACACTGCAATTGACGTCATGTCAGCGGTATTAAGGTCAATCCGTGTCAACTAGCTGGGTAGGCCTTTAGTCTTGGACGGAATTCCAATGCTTGACTTAGATATCGCTGTTAGACCAACGACTGCGTCGTCGGTCCAGCGGTATTTTGTCTGATTGACTTCTGAAGGTCGTGGGTTTGATTGCCACTGAGGGCCGCCGTTCATTTGTACACAATATGGCCTCAGACTACGTACATCTATTTGTATGTTTGTGATGTCCTTAGTATTTCTTAATGATTCGCGATACTCATACATAGTTATGTTTTAAACGGGTCAAATCGCGATTATGTATTAGGTAAAACGTAATTAACTTATTTCCCGACGTTTCGGCAGCGTTACAGTTGCCGTGGTCTCGGGTAGACTGAAGTGGCGAGTACAGTCAATTATTGTGGGTATTCACTTTTAATTCTCAATTTCAGAGCTCAATTTTCCTTCAGAAACTCTACTACATCGCTGGTTGTCTGGAAGAACATTGCTTTGAGCAATAAGGCCGACAATTGTACTACACCCTTGTAATTATTTTATGTTTTTTTTTCCTGGTGTACATAAAGAATATTCTTATCTTATCTTTAGCACAGACTATCCTGGTTTGGAACCAGGATTATTAGTGATTTTCTTGTGTCGAAGTTATTATTATTATTTTAGATGTACGAGTATACAGAGCTGTTTTCTCTAGTGAGTATCTTGTTTGTTTGTATGAAAACCGATATTAATACAAAAAAAGGTAAGTGCTTAGGTGCTAAGCTGCATATCTGGTTTAAACAATAAATTATTTTCTTTCGCCTGTGGTGTCCTGTGGTCCTAAGGTAGGAAAATACGTGTAGGTTTTAGTGTTTCTATAACCAAAATCCACCTTTCAACATTTGAAGAATCTAACTACATTTTACCAACGTTGACCTGTTGACCTTTGTTGGCATGCTGTAGCTGTCAAATGAATTTTGTTTATAGAATTACCACAGTTTATCTACCTATCGTTTTCCACTTGCTTATTATTTTAATTATAGTTTTGTTCTACTACTTTTGTGAAAGGCAATTGAAACATACGGACCTTATTTATCCTGTAACGATATAGTGATAGCAACTTTTATTATTAGGCCAATTTATATTGGAGTTGATCAGCTGTTTTATATACTCGGTAGATCAAATATAAATTTCGTGTAAATCAGCTGACATTATACAGGTGCGCCTAAGAGTTATAATTATTCGAATGACTAAAAAGTTCGATTCTAAGTAATTACATGCAATGCAAAGGTAAAAAATATAATTTTAAACACACTCCCTTTCTATGGTATATTAGGGGCGTGGAAAATGGCAAACCTTGGTACCTATTAGCCAACCCAGGGTACTGACGTGAGTTTCTGCATTTATATGAACACCAGCTTCTCACCATCTTAATTTTGAAACATAATTATAATTATTTATTTATTAAGTATTGCACCATCGTGGGTTAGCTGGAAGAAAATACTATTAGTATTAAGCTCGCCTTTGTACAAATTTGTTTTTAGTGCAGTAAAGAATTTTCATTCATAAATTAAAGTTTGATTTTTGAGACCCCAAAGTAGGTACCTTCGTAAATATAGATAAATAGATAGAATAGAGAACACTATATATATATATATATATATATATATATATATATATATATATAGTTGCCCACAGTACAGTTTGTGCTGAAAATACAGCGGACAAAGACAACTGCTCCAATGTCACGCACACGAAACCATTCTAATAGGCTGTTTGACAATGTGAAAAAAGAGTACCTATAATTATATATATTTGTGTCAACTATGACTTTTAGAACCGATCTAAGGCATTTTTACTAAAAAATAGATAAATACTTAATCCGCAAAAAAACACGATAAAACTTAGGAATTTTATCGAAAACGGCCAGAATTAAATCGATAATGAGGTAAATCAGTAAATATAGCGATCCGATAACCTGAGAGTTGACTTTTCGTTTGTTTGCTTATAAGTGACGTCACTCATATCTGTGCCTGCCGCCATATTGCTCAAGAGCGGTTTGGCGGCTTATTTGAAAAATGAAAAATAAATGCTTGAAAGATTAAAAAATTACCTACCACGTTTTGCGTATAAAACACCAACGAAAATCTTGGTTGGTTTTAATAAATCTGTCCAATTTATTAAAACCAACCAAGTCCCATTCCTCTAGCAGTAAAATTCCATATTGATTCTTCAATATCGGTTTTACCACAGGATTAATTTATTTAGCGTCTTTTAAGCTCCAGTTATGTACATACCTACTATGTTTTTTTATTTATATATTAAGTATTTAACTGTACGTGTGTATGTCACTGAACTCCTCCTAAACGGCTGGACAGATTTGAATGTTTTTTTTGTGTGTGAATGTGTGCGTTTAGGTTGCGCCCTGGATGGTTTAGATTTAGTTAGTCCGTTAGTTATATTAGATACATTCTGAACATTCACTGAAAAAAAATATTTCAGAAGTGACGTAATTCGTAATAATGAATTACGAGACAAAAGACAAAAGTTACATTAATTCTTAAGGAGTAGCTAGATGTTTTTGCAGTTCTACTTAAATTTTCCTATTTAATGTACATATTTAAGAAATTTCATGCACGTAAGTATTAAGCACGCCTTTGTACATTTACTCATGTAATTAGTGCAATAAAGAATTAAAATAATAAATAAATAAGTATGTACTCTTATTTTGTATGGTGAGAATAAAGAGTTTCAATGTAACCACCTCGTGCTCTACAAATGTGTTAAAGAAAAAGCAGAACGCATCTAGCGTTAATCAATCACATCCGCTTTTATAGATGCCAAGGGGACCCAAACAGCTCGTCCGCTGTCTAGGGCCGATGTCGCGAGCAGGCCGCGGCGCTCAAATTGCCTCTCTGCACTCAATTTAACCTGGAAAACACTCTGCTTTGTCCAGGTAATGAATGCGGCTGGGCCGTCGGTCAACAGCTCTCGTCGGTGGGGCTATTGCGAACTTGTTATAACTCAGTGCTCAGGGGCCTAATTACATGCACCAAATCCTAGAGCGATCCCAATCGTCGAGTCAAATTCCATACTAATTTGACAGACAATTGGAATCGCTCAGGAATTGGTGCGCGTGATATAGGTGGACAGAAATTATGTTTTTGGATGATTTTACTAAATTTCCACCTTTAAGGTCGACTTGCACAACTCTCACTATAACACCCATTTACTCGTAGTAACTAATTTATTTCTTTATTTCCTTCTCACAGAAGTATTAGGACATAGTGGGTACAGCTTGAGTAATCAGGACTTACTAAATAAACAAAATATTAGGACTGCAAGATCTCACAAAATTTGAATGTAAGCGTAAAAGAATCAATTATTTACAGAATTTGTCCTATGACGAGACAGAGAATCTACTTAAATAAAATTATTATTAAATTTTTACAGCAATCTACTCATATTTATGCTGCAACTTACACATCACGCTCTGTCTCACACATTATGCTCACACATAACACTTAATCTTACACATTCACATACACCCTCACACACATTCACATACAATTAAGTAATAACTAACCATATTCACCAATGCATCCGTATACTTGAAACGCACAATACTTAAATTATAATGTCTGAAATTGATCTGTACATTAAGTACAAAGCAAACTAGTTGTCAAAATACAGGACCACCTCGTTTGGCAATTAGTTGAATTGATAATTGTACCATTAGCCTTTAAGTGATTTTGTAAAGCCCTCAAGGCTTATAATACCCCGCCTGAACGTTGCTCTTTATGGTGAGAAATAAACTTTTATTTTACTTTACTCCTATTTGATGGTATCAACCCTTGTCCCAATGCTGGGGGTCTCTTTCTGCATCGCAAGAAGGTTAGGTTAGGCCATACTCCACCATGGGGGCCACGTCCGGGATTGTGAGTGTCGGCCTTACTGTCAGAAGTTATCAACCCGCCCGTAAAGCCTCTCACATAGGTATTCCTTTTTACTTTTGTATAAAGATTTTTTACAATTATAATCATCAATGTATGGGAAGATTATGAATAGTTTAAAATATGTATGTAGCTGACATTTAAGTCGACGGATATTTTATCTTCAGCAACCTGTTGTGGTATCTTTGACAAGATTGTTTCACAAAATTTATATATAAGTACCTACCTATTGAGCCGTTTACCGCACATCAGCACGGCTCTATGACTGTCGTTGTAATTCTTCATTTGGGAGACGTTGTTTCTGGCATTTGCGCTAATAAAATAAAATTTGATACATAAATATAATAGCTAAAAGTTAGATATTGGATAGCAGCACAGAATAAAAATTGTGCAAGAGAGATAGTACTGTATCAACAGCTTCTTAAATGTACCAATCTGTGCCAAAATGTGGCTACTCGCACAGCCAAACCGACTGGGCTATGACTGATTCACCGTAATCACAAATGTTCTTAGCAGGGATTGGGAAAACTGTCAGAGATTAACAGGAGTATGACAGACTGTTAAAGAAAGAGAAAAAGGGAGTTAGTCTTGGCGAATTCTCTTCTTTCTGTTGGTAAGCCGCCGTATGTCAAGCTTGTGATAAGCATACAACTGTCGTCAGCACCTCGCGCAAATCGCACGGCGTTTTATAATTGGAACTGTAAGGTCAAGTCGAGCTGGTTTCTTTGATAAGAATTATGAGAGAATAGGGGGAAAGAAGGGTACTTTTATCAGTATCATCGTCATCAGGCTATGCTAGTCCATTGCTGGACATAGCCCTCCCCTAAAGAGCGCCGCGTTGTGCTATCATAGGGGTAATGCCCATAATCCCCACGCTGGGCATGCGGGTTGGGGATTGCAGTTCGGTGGAATTGTATTGCAGGGGGCGCTGCTGCCCACCCCCCGGTTTGTGTCCCTTAGTCGCCTTTTACGACACCCGCGGGAAGAATTGGGTTGGTGCTATTCTCTAGGCCGACACCACACAGCAAGTATCATGGCAAGGGAAAATTATCATGGTCTCTGTAGAGTCTCTGTAGAGGGGCACCTCTGGGATACAGGCGTGAATTTATTAAGTTTTAAAAAAGATAAAACATTGGTTCACTATTTTACACGTTAAAAAATCAAAGTGATTTGGAAGGCACACGCGAATTCCTCGAATTTGATGTACGCTTGTAGGTAACTAGGAATAGTGAAAAGTGCCACACTGGATAGACAAAGACATGGACTTAAGATGCAATTTACTATATAGGTATTTAAAAAGGAATAAGTGACCATTAATTTTTATGCGTAAAGTTCAAAATGTGGGGCTGACCCCATGGTCCTTTCTCTGGGGATCCCGCTAGTTTATTTTAACCCGGCGTCATTGACGCTGGGTCATAATGGCCTGAGGCGTTTTTAAACGACTATATTTCTTTTTCGCGTCCATTTTGTGGTTCGAGCGTTCCTATAGCTGGAGATACATCCCCCCTCTACACGCTTCGCTGACCCGCTCAGTGCGACGCCGCTTGCGCAGCGAGATACACGTGCGTCAAGTTAAAACGGGTAAATATGACCCAGCGTCATCGGTGGTGCGGTGATTTTGTGACTTACTTTTGTTCGCTTATTTAGTGTATATTTTAAATTTATGTTGTTCTTTTTTAGGGTTTTGATGAAAATGTCTGTGACTAACAACCCAGCGAGAATTTCAGCGTTGCTAGAGGAGTCGGATTCCGATAGTGAAGAATCCCAGGCTGCTTCAGACATTGATATTGAGGACCACTTATCAGAACGTTCTTATGGCAGCAAAAGTGTACAAGACGCAAGTGAAGTGGACTCAGATTTATCGGATAATCTCGACCTTGCATCCATACGACGGCAAGTACAGCAAAATTTTTTCAAAGGTAAAGATGACACTCTGTGGCAAAAAACACCTGCGCGGCCAAATGTGCGTACCCGATCTGAAAATATATTATTTGAAAGACCAGGTGTAAGACTTATAGCTCAAGATGCTAAGACTGAGTCAGAATGTTAGGATTTATTTATGACCCATGATATGCTGTGTAAAATTCAAACATTCACCAATTCATACATACGTGAAAGAAGAGCTGCGTGTGAGGATTTGAGGAAACGTAAATATATGGGTGAGGTAGAAATAAGTGAATTGAAAGCGTATATAGAACTATTGTTTCTAGCTGGCTTTTATCGGTCTAAGAGACAAAATTTGAGTGACTTGTGGCAAAGAGATGGTACAGGAGTGGACATTTTTAGGCTTGCTATATCAATTCAAAGATTTTATTTTATACAAAAGCAGCTTACGCTTTGATGATAAGTCTACTCGTGCCGAAAGACAACAACTAGATAATTTGGCGCCAATACGAAAACTATTTGAGATGTTTGTTGAGAAATGTAAGGAAAATTATTTGCTAAGTGAAAACTGCACTATTGATGAAATGTTGGTGGCATTTAGAGGTCGATGCAAATTTCGGCAGTATATTCCATCTAAACCGGCCAAATACGGAATAAAAATATTTGCGTTAGTGGACTCAAAAATATTTTATGTGAGCAATTTGGAGATATATGCCGGTAAGCAGCCAGATGGCCCATTTTCATTGAGTTACAAGCCATTTGATGTAATACAGCGCCTTGTGTTGCCAGTCTCCAATAGCCATCGTAATATCACTTTTGATAATTGGTTCACAAGCCACGAATTGGTATCTCATCTCCTAAACGAACACAAACTGACTTCAGTGGGCACCATACGAAAGAACAAGAAGCAAATTCCAACAGAATTCGTAACAACACGTGGGAAAGATCC
Source organism: Yponomeuta sedellus (assembly GCA_934045075.1). NCBI lineage: Eukaryota > Metazoa > Arthropoda > Insecta > Lepidoptera > Yponomeutidae > Yponomeuta > Yponomeuta sedellus. Next base: position 18,344,052 of record OW203727.1, on the reverse strand, counting down.
AAACTCTTCAACTTTTGGATATCAGAAAGATATCACTCTGGTCTCCTACATTCCAAAGAAAAATAAAGTTGTTCTTTTGATGTCAAGCTTACACCATGATGGCAATATTGATGAGTCCACTGGTGATAAACGAAAACTAGAAATAATAACTTATTATAACGAGACCAAGAGCGGAGTAGACGTAGCTGACGAACTTTGTGCTACTTACAACGTGAGCAGAAACTCAAAACGATGGCCACTAACGATCTTTTATCAAATGCTGAATATATCGAGCATAAATGCTAACATAATACATCGTGCTAATAACAACGATACACGAACAAAAAGGCGGAATTTCATAAAAAAACTGGGACTCAATTTGGTACACGAGCATTTACAAATCCGCAAGACACGTGTACATTTACCTCGTCAGCTGCGCAAAAGAATTGCAGATTTCGTTGGCGAATCTACTGAAGAACCTCCCCAAAAAGTTCCAGGAACTCGCAGGAGATGCCAAGTATGCCCGTCTAAAAAAGATAGGAAAACTACTCATACTTGTCACGGATGCCGCATTTACATTTGCCCAGATCATCTGATTTCATACTGCAATAATTGCAGCAGTTCCATGGCTACGATTGATGAAGAAGAAGACTGATTTCATTGTATCTGTATGATAAATACTCGATTTGATCTCTTAATTACTAGATAAGATTGTTGATTCCTATTATTAATAAGACATCTTTACCAAAAACTTAATTAAAAGAAATGTGTTTTTTTAGATGATTTTGCATGTGTTGTTATTTAATTAATAAAAAAATTATTTATGCAATGTTTAAAATTACATAGACTTTTTACCTTTTTACATAGACAATAATTAAAAATAAGATAACTTGCTTAATTTCCTGAAAAACGGTTTATGAAATTTGGGGTCATTGTTTCTGAAATTATTTCCACGTCATTGGCACCGGGTTAATATAAACTGCCTTTTTTACAACTCGCGTGAGTAACTTAATGTCAGACTTAATTTTTCACGACTTACACTATTTTTATTTTTAATGCACTAACCCGTGCTAAGGAACAAATTTAAAAACCTATTTAGAGGCTAAAAATTTCACCCATGCCGGGATTCGAACCCGCAACCTCTGGCTATCCGTACCAGCGCTCTACCAATTGAGCCAATAGGCGACTCACGGCATCAGTGAAATTTTTAGCCTCTAAATAGGTTTTTAAATTTTCACGATTTGTTTATACATAATATGATTTTTGTGAACTTTTTAACTTCCTTTAAATTAGTGTTTAAATTAGTAGATAGATAGACTTAATTTTTCACGTTTTGTTTATACATAATATGATTTTTGTGAACTTTTTAAATTCCTTTAAATTAGTGTTTCTTAATGATTCGCGATACTCATACATGGTTACATATTAAACGGGTCTAATTGCGATTATTTATTAGGTTAAACGTAATTTGCCTTGTTTTCCTTTAAATTATTCTATTGCCTATAGGGTACGTAAGAATAAAACGCCAATCCAAAGTAATTTTGAGGCAAGTTCCCCATTTGCTAGTTGTCCGAATGCCAAATACAATTTGATGTCAGAGAGTACCCTACTTACATCTACTTACAGTCGACAAAACATTGCCATTTATAGTCTGTTAGCTTTTAAAATATACCTTGGGCTCTAGAGTAGGCTTCGGTTTTCGCCAAAAGCTCACGAGTGTAATACTACTTTCTGCTCTGTATAAAACTTTTCTTCACTATTTTGAAAAGTTAGGTACGTAGTATCATATTAGTTCCAATATTTCTATTACACGAATATATCCGATTCTACTCGTATGCGATAGTAGCTGAGGTATATTCATAAAGCTAACAGACTGTACTACATATGTAGGTACTCTCTGCTTCGTTACTTTACGCGTTATTTTGAAATATCAACTCTATTCCTTGGCAATAAGTCCATCGTTATTCATGAGCAAAGACGACGCACAGTCGCATCGCCTGCTGTTCGCTCGTCGGTAGGCGTTTGGTAAATAAATGAAGGCGAACGGTACCGAACAAATTTTTCTTTCGATGTTTCTTAAGAAATACTAGCCACGAAATAGAAGAATAGTATAGTTATTTTCTTTTATCTTAAAATATAATTTTTACCTTGTCTGGGTTGGTTATAATGGGTTTTCTAGTTTTGATATGATTAAAGTTTGCCTGTCTAAGGGCCAGTTTCTGAATTGAGAATTTGGCTAAGTAAATACATAACTGTAGTGCTGTTTCTTCGAGTTTCACAGTAAAGAGCGTGAAAGAACGTTATTTACTTATTGACATTCTCAATTCGGGAACCGGCCCTAAAATTCAAATGAAAAAATGGCATGTGTCAATGCCTGATAGCATTGTCAAGAGACAAAAAAGAAAATAAAAGTAGATAGATAGATAGAGAATGCAAAGCCAGTAAAATATTACAACCATGATTCTTAAATCTAAGTAATGTTATACAATTGGCGGTCTAATTGCTAAGAGCGATCTCTTCCAGACAAACTTTGGATGGAGTGGATTGCATGATGTAGTCCGTACGTGGTGCATGTACATAAATAATTAAATCATATAAATAATAATATAGATAGATAGAATATTCTTTATTGTACACATAAATTACAGTAACAGAAATTATATAAAAATTACAGTACAATTAGCGGCCTTATTACTAAAAGCAATTTCTTCCAGGCAACCATAGACGGAGATAAGAAAGAAATTAGAGACGGGTAGTCGGTGCAATACAGAAATATTGAATATAGGAATTCAACGAAATTTATATTAAAGTTAATATAAATTTCGTTGAATTCCGTTGAACTAAAACCACAAACATAAATAATGAAATGAATAAATAATTAAGATATATACATACATTCTAATAAATAAATTATATATGGGAAATGGAAATAATATAATATACCTACGTGACATTTAAGTAACTGCATTATTTATTTATTGATAGTAATAATAATATACATAAATATCTAAAAATAAATACTTATACAATTAAATACATATAAACAACAGTTTTCCAGTTTATCCAGTGAGATAGTGGGATTTCTCCAATGCCTTAAAACAAATTTAAAAACCTATTTAGAGGCTAAAAATTTCACCCATGCCGGGATTCGAACCCGCAACCTCTGGCTGGCCTTAAAACAAGCCAAGGACTTTGCTTTTCTCACTTCCACGGGCAGATCATTCCATAAATGGACTGCCTGAACCGTGAAAGAGGAGCCATGAAATGCAAAAATTAAAGTATAAAAAATTCTAAATAAATCTCGCTAGCAAGCTGGAATGAAGTGGCACTACTGTCCTCACATGTCGGTATTTGCCGGTAGAGCAGCCAGCACTAAAAGTTCAAGAGAAAAAAATGGCATGTGTCAATGCCTGATGATATTGTCAAGAGAAAAAACGCATAAAAAATTCTAAATAAATCTCGCTAGCAAGCTGGAATGAAGTGGCACTACTGTCCTCACATGTCGGTATTCGCCGGTGGAGCAGCCATGTCGATTTGTCGACGGGCTTTATTTCCGTCTGTCGCGTGGGACGCGATAGTGGTTATATTTTATTTTCAATATTTCATTCTATCGTAAATAGAAGCACTCCAGTTTTGGTTTGGCAAACGCCGCGGGGAGGCACGACGGCTTTAGAAAAAAGGAATATGAAACATTCCTACCGCAGAATACCTACTAGTATTTTTTTAGGGGATTAATATTTTTTATCGATTGTGTTTGATGCGATTAAAGTATAAGCCATGCTTCAAGCTTCTCTCGCTGAGAAAATGTCTGTGTCAGCAATTGGACGTTGGTGTATTTCTGGAGTATTGAATATTACATGTTAAAATTATCTATAATATCATAAATATGAAAGTAAAATAAGTAACAAACATATGTAATTATATAGATGCCACGCCATAACGGCTGAACGGATATGGATGAACTTTAGCACAGAGATATCATAGTCTGCAAACATACATGTAAATTTTTCTTCACGAACGAAGTCGTGGGCAGCAGCCTATAATATTGGAACTTGACGCGTTAGTTTTCTAAATAAGAAAAATATTTATTTTTGCTCTGGAAACGATTTGCTGGTGTTACGTAGGTAATATAGATTCGCTGTGTAGACTCCTAGAGTATAAAGTAGTTTATACTCTAAGTGTAGACTACGTCAATCTGATCCAAACCATTTCAGCCAGCGGCCCTGCCTAGACCTCCCCGATAATGGCGTGATTTTATACAAACATGAGTTTTGGGATGCCTGGAGGAAGAATAACATAGGGTACCAAATAATGTAGTTTTAAAAACCTATTTAGAGGCTAAAAATTTCACCCATGCCGGGATTCGAACCCGCAACCTCTGGCTATCCGTACCAGCGCTCTACCAATTGAGCCAATGGGCGACTCACGGCATCAGTGAAATTTCGAACCTCTTTACAATATTCTCTGTATTACGTACAGGCAGCGACATCTGACTTAAGCAAATTGCATTACTTACAGCCCCGACTACCTACTTTGCAGTTAGGTTTTAACATCGGAACGATATCACTGTACCCACATGATTACACTATTTTTATTTTTAATGCACTAACCCGTGCTAAGGAACAAATTTAAAAACCTATTTAGAGGCTAAAAATTTCACCCATGCCGGGATTCGAACCCGCAACCTCTGGCTATCCGTACCAGCGCTCTACCAATTGAGCCAATGGGCGACTCACGGCATCAGTGTAATTTCGAACCTCTTTACAATATTCTCTGTTCAATATTCAATATAATGTAGTTTTGTTTTTTCTTTAAGAGCTTAATAAAAAAAAACTGACTTCTTATTGCCCTTCTCTATGTTTAATATTTTTGTTACACTTGTTACGCGCTGTTAGACTTACTAATCTATAACATAAAAATGAATCGCTGAATGTGTTGGTAAGCGCAAATCTCGAGAGCAGCTGAACCGATTTGGCTAATTCCTGTTTTAGAATATTCCTTGAAGTACGAGGATGGTTCTTACGGAGAGAAAAATAATTAAGAATCGACTGTTAGGTGGTACAGAGTTCGCTGGGTCAGCTAGTTTTGAATAAAATACTTTGATTTGATCAAAACACCCAGCCTGATTCCTGTTGTATGAATAGATTTCCTTTACCTGGATAGGTTTATTTATTAGAGCAGTGGTGCAGCGAGATGCAGTGTGCATCGATAGAACGCCGGCCTCGCATTCAGGAGATCGTGGGTTCGAATCCTGGTATGTAATCAATGAAAAGTATTTGGATTTACGTTTCTACAGCAAGCAAGAAAGCAATACCACTCGCTAACCATGAAGGTAAACTTAGTGAGGAATCCTTCGTGCTTGAAGTACGTAGTTCTTGTGGGAAGAAGCGGTGAGAGGCCTTAGAAAGTGCGCCCAGCATTGGAAGAATGTGGGCTAGTTGATATTAAATAGCTGGCTTGTATGGGAAGACTTTGTACAGATGTAAATTTTCAGAGTCCACCAGGGAGAGAGTAAGAGGATGGGAAATAGAGTGGAGAAAGAGACGGAGAAATTAAGGACAGAGGGAAAGAAAGTGTGCTTTGGGCCCCCTTTCTGTCTTGGACATCTTGGACGTGATTAGCACGCTTGCACCGCGGAATTCAAGCACGTTTCTAAATGATATTTTAATGCTAGATACTTTAATGCGAATTCCAAAAAAATATGTAAAGAATACACTATTTTTATTTTTAATGCACTAACCCGTGCTAAGGAACAAATTTAAAAACCTATTTAGAGGCTAAAAATTTCACCCATGCCGGGATTCAAACCCGCAACCTCTGGCTATCCGTACCAGCGCTCTACCAATTGAGCCAATGGGCGACTCACGGCATCAGTGAAATTTCGAACCTCTTTACAATATTCGCTGTATTACGTACAGGCAGCGACATCTGACTTAAGCAAATTGCATTACTTACAGCCCCGACTACCTACTTTGCAGTTAGGTTTAACATCGGAACGATATCACTGTACCCACATGATTACACTATTTTTTATTTTTAATGCACTAACCCGTGCCGTGAGTCGCCCATTGGCTCAATTGGTAGAGCGCTGGTACGGATAGCCAGAGGTTGCGGGTTCGAATCCCGGCATGGGTGAAATTTTTAGCCTCTAAATAGGTTTTTAAATTTGTTCCTTAGCACGGGTTAGTGCATTAAAAATAAAAATAGTGTAATCATGTGGGTACAGTGATATCGTTCCGATGTTAAACCTAACTGCAAAGTAGGTAGTCGGGGCTGTAAGTAATGCAATTTGCTTAAGTCAGATGTCGCTGCCTGTACGTAATACAGAGAATATTGTAAAGAGGTTCGAAATTTCACTGATGCCGTGAGTCGCCCATTGGCTCAATTGGTAGAGCGCTGGTACGGATAGCCAGAGGTTGCGGGTTCGAATCCCGGCATGGGTGAAATTTTTAGCCTCTAAATAGGTTTTTATATATGTAAAGAAAACAAAATCATTGAAGTCTGCATGCGAGCAATCGATCCCTAAACCTCGGGCACATGAAACATTTGATACAACGCCGCTCTTCCATACCCGGTTACAGTACTACACATCATAAAAGTCCCTTCGGGAATCTACGTTCGCGCAGACTAGGAAGGAGTCTAACGAAATTAACCGAAGCTATAAGTACATTCAACATGATTTTTAACCGATACGGTTAAGGTGCAGAATTGATTGCCGCAGTAGCGCTACCTATTTCGCTCACGCTAATATTGCCATACTAATAGTCACCTGCATCGATGACGTTGAATCAACCAATAGCAACAAAGGCGCGCGGCCTGCCATAAAATTAAACTATCTGATCGGTCGATCAACTTGCCGCACATCCAAAATTTGGTCATCTGCGCAGTTACATCCGCGAGACTTATTTCTTGTGTAGCACTGTACATCACCTTTATTTCCCTAAAAGACTTGAAATTCACAAACTAAAATTGAATGGAACCCTAAAAACAAAGCACAGGTAAAATAATGGCCGGCAAAAATGGAAACCCAAATTAAAAACTTCGAAAGGACGTCAACAACAGGTAGCAGGTCTAGATTGCTTTTCATTCAATATTTGGATAGAATAGGTCGGCGGAGTCACGAGATTTTACATGCAAAGTACTGAAACCGAGGATCTGTCTGGAACTTTATATGGTCAACAACACATCAACCTTTACATACGTGTACTCTTATCAGTAGAGATCGGTTCATAAGCGGTGGAAGCGGAGCGGTAGAACATACGGCTTCTCAATTGGGTGGTCGTATGTTCGAATCCCAGCATGTGCCAACGACTTTGTTTTCTAAGTTTGTGAATTTATAGTATATCACTCGCTAACGGTGAAGGAAATTTTGTGAGGAAACCGTAGTGTATAACTCATAAGCATGCCTCAGCACTTGCTACGTACAATAATTGAATTTATACTTAAAATTCAATGTTACAAGGCTAAATGGAAAGTCTCAGGTCTATCATCTAGTTAGCCATTTCGGGTAATCACGTGAATGTGCAAAAGTGGATGCATAGTTAGATTGCGCAAAATGCTATCCAGATATACAAAACGGAATAAATATAATTCTTGAATTCTATAAAATTGCAGGATTGTGGCATAATTTAACAAGTTGCCGTATAGTTTGAACTCTGTGTACGACTACTAAAAGATATTCACAGATGAATGTATAATTGAAATAAGTAACACTTTATTTTACATCGGAAATAAATGTTAAGTTTAGTTGTTCTCAACATCCTGTACATTAATCCCTACGTTTTGTGTTTTTTTTAAGATTTACAAATCGTAGTGCTTTTAATATTCTAAGAGGCAATTTTTTTAACAGAAATTAGAGGAAAAAGTTTCGCACATACTTTGAACGGCTTACTTTTTGAGGTTATCGGGAAAAGCGGGTGATCGTGCTCTTCCACTATAAAGGGAAATTTCCCGCCAGGCAGATCGTATGCCTGGGGACGAGCCAGTCGCACTGTAGTTAGACGGACGTTATTTATGGTATGTCATGTGAGGCTTGAAACCCTTCATTGCGCGATGCTGGAATGTTGAAATTTGCAGTGCGCACGCAGAGATGACATGTGCTTGCCACAAGATAGATAAATATAGGTAGGGAACAATACAGATTTAGTTTGTCTTAAATAGCGGGAAGGGGGATTCAGACAAAAGTTAAACTGTCGTAAGTAACAAATACTGTTTATTTAGTCAGAAAACTTTTCGTCAAGTTCTCAAATTATTCAGTTCTCACTCTGGCCTTTCAGCTAAGATCCACTCACGTTTCGGGAAGTTTTAATTGGAATGGGAATTACTGACCTTACGAATGTAGGTGCGGTGCCTACCTACAACATTAATTTGTTGAAACTTTTTTCTCCCTCCTTAATAATGTAGGATGATATTTCGGCTTTTCACTGTGCGTGAACGAAATAACGGAAAATGAAGCCATTTGAGTAAGTACTAATTATACCTGGTCCCCCAATTAAAATTCTGGAATTACTTGTGAAATTAAATGACTGCCTCGTTGGTCTAACCGTTAAGGTGTTAGGCTACCATGAAAGAGTATTTCTTAATGATTCGCGATATTCATACATAGTTATATATTAAACGGGTCTAATCACGATTATTTATTAGGTAAAACGTAATTTCCCTTTTTTATTTTATTTTTATTTTATTTATAGCATTACACAAGTTTTCCCGAGGTTTCGGCTGCGTTACAGTTTACCTAATGAATAATAGCGATATAATAATAATAAATAATGAATATAATATATATTCCTGGACATATTACACAGATCTCGTTAGCCCTATACTAAGTACAACTAAATGACTTGTGTTATAGGTGCTAACTCGACGATAGATTTAATACAATAAATACATAGATACTCGTAACATCCAAGACCCGAGACAAGCAAGAAAAGTTCGTTTCCTGGTTTGACCCGGCCGGGGATCGAACCCGAGACCTTCGGTTGCACAGTCAGCGTGCTAAACCGCTGCTCCACCGAGGCCGTCCGTTTAATATAAACTACAATGAACGTGGTCGTTGGGTTTGATTGCCACTGCGGGCCGTCTTACAAGTGGTCTCAGTCTGGGTGTATTTTTATGTTTGTGACGCCGCCCTTGCCTGGTTACCATAGTTCAGGGTATCCTAGTTTGGGAGCAGGTCACCAGATTGTATTGTGTGGATGTTATTATTATTACTCTACCAGTGCTTAAGTGCATGAGACCCCCATGCTAGAAGTGTGACTGTAGAATAAATAATAAAAATAAATTTAATTTCAATTAATAATCAGTATCTTTAAGTTCATATAAAGTAATTAGTTTATAAATTTTATTTTAACTTCAATTACTAATAATCAATATTGTTGACTTTATATAAAAAAAATAATTGGTTTGTCTATTTTGGAACATAACTTCATAATTAACTTTTTTAATTTTTGCCGAGGGTAGTAAACTAACCGTTAATGATTTCTAAAAGACACCTGTCGCCTCAGTCATCCAGGGCCACGGCACCTGAAAAAGTGCCGAAACGTTAGAAAATTCTAAAAAATGTAATAAACGAGCATAAATCCGTATAAAAACAGTTTTAATTATTACTATACTTGTTGAGTATAATCTTTTAGAGAATCTAAAAGTTGAAATTTTTTTTTCACAATGTTATAGTGGTTTATTTGAATCTTCGTTGTGGTGTATTGGGCAAGTAACTGCTTAACATGCCATGGTAACATAATATTATTTTTTATTGGTAAGTCACGGCATCTTACAGTTGGTGATTCAAATTTTCTAAAGTATATTATACATGGCACTATATGTAAACTAAATCTGTATTTGTATATGATTAGAAGATATTCGTAGAAAGATAAAACTCCCGCTTTCTTTTACACCAGTTTAGTTCAATTACCATTTTAAGACCCTTATCATACCTACTCTAGAATCTGTATCATGAGTCGTATCTCCGGGGCCATTAGGCCTACCGCAGCCGATTAGTACAATTAGTCTTCTTACTCGTTCATCTGTAGGCCAATCGACTGTCAAAGTAGGTACATCGACTTGTCATAGTTTACAATGAATTTTAGTTCTGTAATATAGGGACTTCATGCCACAACAAATCAACCGGTTATTTTTATTTTGCATCCACTAGCAGCGAAAATGGTTTGCGCTTGGAAAACACTGTTTTATGTAAGGTTTTTTAGCAGTAACTGCAACTTTAGATACCGCTATCTCAAGGCCGTTGTCAGAGTATTCAGGACCGGCTGAAAACAATTCGACGCAGTATGGCGAACTGAATTTTCCACACTTTTCAATTTTTACATAGCCCTGGCCAAGATTTTGTTCAAGGAGGGCACTGCTATAATAATTGTTATTTAAGTATTGTTCTATAATAATTGTTGTGTTACTTTAATCTGGTCTCTGTGCCTAAGTTTTGTTTTGTTTTGTGTTAGCCGCTGAAAACCAGTGCCGTGGACGCTATCGGCCAATCCTAGTTTTTAAATGTTTAATTAGATGATTAGTTTTATTTTTCTATGGTACCAAATAAACATTCTATCTATCTAATTGCAACACAAAAACCATTTATTACAAAAGAAATGTATCGACTAGACTCTAGGTCCAAAGTGGTTCAGAAAACGTTCGATAGTTTTCTCTGCGAATATTTTAATAACTACATTCAATAAAATTCACACGCAGCCGATAATGTGGTTTGAATACATGAGTTCACATTCCTGTGATTTAAAACGTTTATTTCTGTGCCAATTGTATTCGTTTACTGATTCGAATAGTTATTTTTTTTTTGTAATACGCTTAGCAATAAAATATTAATTAGATCCACAAAAAGTGTATCTGCAGAAAAAAAGTACTCTCCGTAGGGTCCGCAGAAACATCGAAAATTTTAGCATTGCAGAGGTGTAGGTATGCTAAACAACTAAAGGAAAAAAATATTATTAATCCACAACTGTGGTAAAGAGGATATGCTTAAGGCGCTTTGGGGTGTATTAAATAACTTTTCAAAAAGTACCTAAATATTAAAAATCTTTATATTATTTTTAATGCACTAACCCGTGCTAAGAACAATTTTAAAAACCTATTTAGAGGCTAAAAATTCCACCCATGCCTGGATTCGAACCCGCGACCTCTGGCTATCCGTGCCAGCGCTCTTTCCATTTGAGTCAATGGGCGACTCACGCGGCATCAGTGCAATTTCGACGAACTTCTTTACAATATTCAATGTATTACGTAAGTACAGGCAGCGACATGTGGCTGAAGTAATTTGCATCACTTGCAGCCCCGAGTACCTACTCTGCAGTTAGGTTTTACATCAGAATGATATCGCTGTACCCACATGATTATATTATTTTTAATGTAAGTAATACAGAGAATATTGTAAAGAGGTTCGAAATTTCACTGATGCCGGTGAGTCGCCCATTAGCTCAGTTGGAAAGAGCGCTGTTACGGATAGCCAGAGGTCGCGGGTTCGAATCCCGGCATGGGTGGAATTTTTAGCCTCTAAACAGTTTTTAAAATATTATAAATCTGTGACAACTGTTTTTAGAACAGGCGCCTGCAGCCGCGAGCAGAGCCTAGAACGAAGTACCAATCAACATCCAAAGACTTAAATCGTTTTGCGCTAAAAACGGCCGTATAAAACAAGTTATTAATTTTATTCCATTGGTGGCTTTAGTTAGAACCCCTTAATGATCTTAACACATTTTTCAAACCACATCGGATGTGACCTTAATATATTTGAGGAATCTTGTTTAAGTACTTTGACAATGTACTTAACCATAAAGGATGTACTAAGTTTTCAAGTCTAAATCGTGGAAATGACACTTATGTTTATTTCTATTTTTTACATTACAATGGCTACCAAAATTTTATTTTTGACCTAACCTTCCTGCGGTGCAGGAAGAGACCCGTGCCCCAGTAGTGGGGACGTACAAGAGTTGATATCGATAATTTTTGAAGTCTTTGATGTTTTTTAACTTAGAACTTGCAACTTTATTTTATTTATTTATTAATCATTTATTTTACATCTGTTAAGATGTCACTTTCTATAAAGAAAATCTCCTTGTTGATCTCTACTGCCTACCTTGCAAATAAATCGGATCACTCTCTTCTGCAGGATAATTTTACTATTATATAAAGATTGTTTTTCATGATCGTCGTGAAACGGGAAGATGACTAATTTAATTTCATTTTATTTATAATTAGGGGGACCAACAAATTCGTCACTGGTACACACATTATAATGGTTAACACAAGGGTACAATCCTACGTGATGATTCAGTTACAGGTGGCCACGGCATCCAAAATGTGTAAGGTGCTTTAAACGTTTACTTCGTCGGATTTTCTATCGTCAACAAGTCCAGCAACTATGGTATCTTTGACAAGATTGTTCCACAAAATATGAGCACAGCTCTTGAAATCCCTACTACCTAGCTTGTAAATAAATCGGATTAGTCCTTCTTGCAAGATGAAGTGGTATCAATGTTTAGAATGTCGAGCGCCAAATCCCCAACGTATAAGGCAAAGTATTATATTCTAACTAATATCATTATCAACCCATTATGTCCCCACCGAGGCGCACGGGTCTCTTCCCTAAGGAAAATATGGGCCATACTCAACCACGCGCGCCAAGTTCGGATTGGTCGAGGCTTGGAAGACTAGTGGCTGGTCTTACTGTCAGAAGTTTTCTAGCTGCTCTAAGGCGTCTGACTTGGCTTAACGACTGCCATCTATCGACGGCACCAACTGCTTAACGTGCCTTGCGAAGCACGGAACCGCTTCGAAAAATGCCACTAGTGTTCGTCATCGACGGTCACACATGCATGCACTGAGCGCGCCCTATGTTGCTCAACCTTCGTGATCCTTTAAGATCACTCAGGCAGCCGGGGCTACGAGCGATACAATATAAGCAATATAATTAAGTTTTTATATTTAGGAAAAGTTGACAAGGAGAAACGCAGATATACTCGTATAAGGTGATAAAGCTAACATTTACGAAGCGAAGGTGATCTGTCAGTATCGTGGCAAGTGGCAGTCCCTGCGGTCTCTGCCTACCCCTCTGAGTGACGTGCGTGAGTTAATGTAATGTTATGTACTAGAAGTTATATAAGAATGTACGATACACTCTGTACTTTAGAAATCACACACGTACTGTAGAATTCAAATGGAAACCAAAATCTACAAATAGAAACCTCAGTTAGGTAACTGTCTCGTTAATAATCAAAGAGTAAGTTCTAAGGGTTGAAACACATCGGGCTGTCTGCAGAAATAATACTGAGTATTTCCAGCAGTGGTAGCGGAATGGCAGAAGGCCGGCTTTTTGTTAGGGAGGTTGCGGGTTCGAATCCCGGTATGTACCCATGACTTTTTTCTACTTTACCTACATACATTTGTGAAAGTATAGTACCAATACTCGCTGAATTTTAAGGAATACATCGTGTGGAAACCCGAGTGTCTAGGGCATTCAAATACCCCAGCGCTTGAAATTGCCATTGATACGCGGTGTGCAAGCGTAGTGATTGTGCACATAGGGAGTATGAGAGGAGAGGAGAGGAGAACTTTGACATACTGTGGGGCGTACCTATATAATAATATGCTGTATTATAAGTATTTACTTATATTGATAAAAACTCTCTAATTTCTGGTTTTATAAAGATTTTGTTCTGCCAATTGTAGTTTAGTGCTAAAGATTTCATAACAACTTCTTGTTGTAGTCGTCAGGATATATAATTTTATTAAACTCACTCTTCATTTGCTCTGTATTTACCTGCATTAATGTGATTTACTTCCGTGATTTATTAAGGCCAACTAAGCCGTCAGGATGGTATAGACGCTAGGCAAACCTACACCGTCTAAAACAATGTCCCAGGCACTGCAGTGTTCGTGTGGTCCTCGTATATGCAATGGAAAACTAGAACGGAAGCGCTCGAGGCCTAGTCGAACCGAGTGACTGCAATCAATCACTTGTGTTAAGCAACAAAAGGTGCGGTCAGGTGCAGGATGTGTGACCGTCCTGTGACTAGCGCTAGTGGCTTTTTTCCGAGCGCTTCCGTTTGTACCGGTTGTCATGTAATGGCAGTCGTTAAGCTATGTCAGAGGCCTTATGGGCGGCTTGATAACTTCTGACAGTAAGGCCCGCCACTGTCTTACAATCCTGCTCCATCCCGGACTTAACCCCGTGGTGGAGTATGGCCTAACCTTCGTGAGATGCAGGAACATACCCGTGCCCCAGCAGTAGGGACTTACAAGCGTTAAGTTAAGATAAGAATATTCTTTATTGTACATAGTACATAGTACAATTGGCGGCCTTATTGCTAAAAGCAATTTCTTCCAGACAACCTTACGATGGAATGTTGCTGAAGGAAATTAGAAAGACGGGTAGCTAGTGCAAATTTGAATATTGATACATACTTATACTTACAAGCGTTAATATCGAATGGAAAACTTACAGCTAAGATTAGCATAATATAGAAAGTCAATATCAAATCAATAAGCCTGAATAATTAAAGTGTTATAAAGTCTATAGTCTGTAGTCTTGCAAGCCTCTACCATTCCGGTGTTGGCCCCTAAGGTGGAGTATGGCCCATACCTTCTTCAGAGAAGGAGGTATGGGCCCCTCGGTTACGTAATGGGTTGATGATGAACGGAAGTCTGTAAATGTAACTAGTTGTTAGTCTATTGCCGAGTCACTTAAATCATAGGTTTGGTGCTGCATCTATTAAGGCATTTGCATTGCTTATAGCCAGATAAATTAAACATAAACTTCAGAGGTAAACTTCGACCAAACTTGAGCTAAGTTGAATAGATTAAGGACGTGCCTACCTTTAATATGGTAGTTGATTCAAAATTCGATTGGGGTGGAATTGTATTTGGACTAAAAGCCCGCCAAGAGATTTATTATTAGAGTACCGGAATTTTTACATGTTTTTAGAGTTGTATTTTGAATTTATTATATTAAATTTATTCGTTTAATTAAAAATGAGTTTGTATGGAACAGAATAAAAAATGTTTTATTCACACATTAATTAATTTGACACAGTGTAATCTAAAAAGGGAACTTTTTAGATTACACTTTTTACAGAACATTTTTTTAAATCTTTTCTAGGGTATAAATACAATATTTTTGTTTGGACTTGGCCCGCGTGGTGGAGTATGGCCTGACCTTCCTGTAGTATAGGAAGAGACCCGTGCCCCAGCAGAGGGGACATACAAGGGTTGATATCGTTGATAAAGGGTTGAGATCTCAAACAGATACTTTTTATTACGCTTTGACAAACTGTAAAGCAAGTCAACTTCATAATCAGGCTCTGAACTCATGCTTTCATCAAACGTCTATGCCTTGTACCTACTAGCTGTGAAGCGAATAGTTGCGTCGCAGCATACGGAGGGGGCCTTTGTCTGCCTCACTGCTCTGCGCTGTAGTGCACTGTGCTGTACTGCGTCGCCTGCATTTCAGCATACGCTGAGCCTTATGCAAGGAGTCGCGTCTTTTCCGCGCCCCGTCCCACGTCCCTTTTATCTGTCCAGCTCACGACGCGAAAACAAACACAAGTGTACAGACCCCCTAACTGGCCCCGATGTAACGGATTTTCCGTTCAATAGGTACCTAACCTACAGTCTATATTGTGATCGCCGACCTCCTTGTGCGGATCTCTCACCTAATTAACCCTCACAGTACACGGCGTCACATCAAAGTGTGGCATAGAATAAAAGCGGACCTAGTGAGCGGAGGTTAGTGAAGTGAACTGGTGTAGGTTAATACGCCTCGGGGAGCGCCGCTGAAGGGTTGGTCCTCCTCGTTGCCTCGATGGTTTTGAATTTGAACCCCTTTGCGTTGAAATTTATCTACTAGTTATCTACAGATTTGCCTGATCCGATATCGAAGGGGACCGGTCAGGAGCGTCGCAGTTCATCGTTTAATGTATTAATAAATGCTTGGACGTTTAGTTCATCATTTAATATATGAAAAATTGTCATGTTTTAATACTTATAACCAAGTTAGATAAGTGGTTGGTAATCACCAACCACTTATCTAACTTGGTTATAAGTATTAAAACATGACAATTTTTCATTAAGATTGTTTATCAAAATTAAGATATGATTATCAAGTATAAGTAGCATAAGTATAGCATTAGGTTGAGCCTGTAATTGTTTATATATTTGTGAACAGTAAAAAATAAATAAATCAATAATTATGTGAATAGATAAAAAGATAAAATTTATATTTAAGAACTTTCTAATCTTGAATAGAAGAGTAAAAAGTTTAATAAATAATTACAAAACACGTAACTAGGTATTAGAATTTAAGTTGAGCATAGAGTAATTGCAATAAAAATATCTTCATTGCGATCCACTCCATCCAAACGTTGCTTGTCTTGTAGAGAGATTACTCTAAGCAATGAGATCGGCAATTTTGTAACATTACCACAGATTAGATAATAGTTACTACGTAACAGATACATCACTCCCATACTAAAGCGAAAATACCTACGCTATAATAGCCTACAAAATCTTAATAATAATAACTACTGTTCACAGCGAGGAGAAATATACCATAAGTACCCGCTCAAAGAGTCGAGATTGTGTTGCCCACCGTGCGACTCACGTGCAAGCGCGTCATCGCACGAATGCGCCAGGGTTGTATCTATGATGATTATTACTGTAATAAAACGAATGTTGTGTAATGTAATACCCATATATATTTATTTGTCAAAAACATGTAATAGAAAATGACAAGCTGACTTTGAGTTGTTATTAGATCAGGCCTCCCTATTATCTCAAGCCAATTGCGGCGTCTGAAAAGCAAACATTAAGGTATCAAACTTAATTTTTCGTCATTGTGGACGATTTTGACCGCCACGTTTAATCCTGAAATTGGAATGAGTTCAATTTGTCCCTCTCTATTCCAAGACAAATATCTAAAAAGAAGGGGACAGAGAAAACTGATTTTAGTTTTTGGATTGGGCGTGGAGGTCAGAGTCGACCACATTATATTGGTTTGAATTCGAGAAATACGTAAATATTTGACATCCATGTTTGTTGTACATGTTTTGTTTCTAATGTTTACTACGAAATACTAAAAAGCCAATTTAGTTGATCCTAAATTAAATTAACATTAAAAACAAATACACGCACGACAAAGATGGTAACTAGCCATCTTTGTCGTGCATGTATTTGTTTTTCACGACTCCACGACTTTTAGCAACTGCTAAAAGTCTTGGAGCGAACTATTATAAAATTGTTATTTTTGGATTTTCCATCATTTTATTTACGACTATGATTGTTGTGCATTTTTTGAATTTTTCGGTATAGCTACAGTACAGCCGTGAAAACGTGATAGACAGAGACACTTACGCATAATAATGTTATGCGTAAGTGTCTCTGCGGCTATTTAGAATCAAAATTAACAAGTCCACGAAAAAAAGCAGTTTATGTATTTATTTTACTTTTATAGTACCTACCTACCTAAATGTTTAAAGAAATAAATATAAGATTTAAAATACTACTTATCTTTCTTCGTCTCTCGGCAGTGACAAAAAAATGATAATTCCTCATTTGTTTTTTTACTATTACACCCATCCACTGCACAATAATTACGTGGTTTCGGCATTTCGAGTAGTAAGCGCGGGAAACGTGCGGTGCGAGCGCTCAGGTGGGCGTAGCGGCCCTTTGTCGGTTGTATCGTGGACGATACGCCGAGCGGCAGGTATATAACGCGTGACCTTGAGCGAGTGACGGACGCCTGACATTACTTAGATTTAAGAAATCAAAACTGTTTTTTTTTTCTGTGTTAGGTAAACATGTAGAGATATAGATAACTCTACATGTTTTTTAATTAATTAGTCTGGTGTTTTGTATTAGGTATATTCATTTGAATTGAATTGAATTATCATGATATAAAGTGAAGTGAACTCGCTTGCGCAATAATAGAACGAAACGCTCGTAGCTTAGTGGAACCGAGTGATTGGAATCAATCACTTGGGTTAAGCAACAACGGGTGCTGGAAGGGTGACCATCCCGCGATTACCGCTAAAGGCATCCTATTGGCACGAGTGCATTCGTGCTTCGCAAGGTACGTTAAGTCGTGGGTGCCGGCTTTCATATAGTGGCAGTCGTTAAGCCACGTCAGAGGCTTCACGGCCGGCTCGATACCATCTGACAGTAAGCCCCGCCACTGTCTTACATTCCTTCACCAATACGGACTTGGTCCCATGGTGGAGTAGATATGGCCTAACCTTCCTGCGATGCAGGACGAGACCCGTGCCCCAGCAGTGGGGAGATACAAAAGGTTGGTACCAATGTGAAGTGGCTGCCAAAAAACGATCATTTCCTCATGCTGAAATGCTCAATTGTCTTGCAGCTGAATTGTTTATTAGCTGACCAAATAATGGGGAAATTGTGACAAGCTTTTTCAAGCCTTTATGGGGCATTGTAGACGCTTTTATAATAAAATCCCTGAAGATATATTAAGCTTGCCTGAATCGCGGTTCAAAAAATATGTTAAGCACACTTTGTGCCAAAAGGGCTACTATAACATGAAGGATTTTTAAGATGTCTGGAATTAAAGCCAGTACAATGTATTAGTTCTATGTGTTATAATAACTATGTAAACTATGTTAATTAAGGACTTTGAAAAGACTAAGTTTGGAGTTTTTTTGTCCATTTTTTCTCCAAAATAATCTATATTTTGAAATGGACACCTAATTTGAATTGTAACGTTCATTAAGCCGCAGTTTCTGTGCTACTTTGAATAAAACCTTTTCATTTCATAATTCTTAATACAAATATATAGAAATTCCTGGCCTGGGAGATTTGTTTCTAATAAAGAGAACTTCTAAGTTAATAGCTGCCAAAGTGCAAATAGGACTCACGCACAAAGGGTTCCGTACCATTAATTATCTACACAACATTTGAATGTTTCATGTGTCTAAACATTGCCGTTATTAATGTAGAACAAAAAACGGCAAAAAATCACGTTTGTTATATGGGAGCCCCACTTAAATATTAATTTTATTCCCTTTTTACTA